>JAHLJT010004567.1:82481798-83022923 GCA_031308135.1 Acheta domesticus
ACCATAGTGTAATAGTTTAGCCATCTATTACAATGAAAATAGGTAAATAACATGAAGTGACCATTGGTTTATGAACCGGGTATAGAAACTTTATGTAGAAACTTCCAGAGCGGAATGTAGAAAAACAAGTGAAGGTGATCTAAGAGAAACGAGTATTTCGGACGAACATGTGAACGCAGTGGGGAATTAATGGTTGCGTGTTACTAGTCAACGCGCAAAATTATAAGGAACAGAATAAAGTTTGTTTCAGCTAAATCGGGTCACAGAAACGCATAATATCGCGAGTTTTGTGATCACGACATTGACTTTAACATGTTAAAGAACGAAAACAACAATGGTCGTGACGTCGCTTCAGAAAAGTTTGGATATATTAATAAATTAAACGAAAACTAGTGTGTTACCGAGATTTGGCATATACCAAAGTATTCCGTGGAATACGGGCCAAATTATAAACGTGGTGACACAATTTTAGGACGCCGAACATTAATAGATAAACATTATGTTACATTAGTTAATTGAGAAATAAACGAGCGATGTTTGTAGGCATGAGACGCACGAAAAAGCATTCTTTAACAAAATGAAGCGAGAAAAGTGATGTCTAAGAAGTGGAATGGATACGAAATTTTAATTGGGAATTTTACAATATAATAAGACAATCCAGGAAGTGTTAGAATTAATAATAAACTATTTTTATAAGTTATAAAGCAAAAGACAATAGAGGCGCTATTGTTTTGTTCGGAAAAAGCTATAAATGCTTTAGGACAACAATGGGGGTCAGAGATGGGGAATAGTTTGGTAGCGAGAGGCAGAATCCGCGTCGCTTGTTGCAAGAACTAATTTTAAAAATTTGGATTTGTAATTTTTTGATGAAGTGTTCTCTTCTGGACTCGTACTAGTGAACTATTATAAACTGTGAGAGGAGTGAATAACTTCGTGGCGAGTTTACTCCGCGTCACTCGTGATATTATTTTAACACGCGAACTTATAAAATTTCGAGAAGGTGTTGCTCCTTCGGACTTGTATTCGCAAGGTGGCGGAACTGTATTGCCGTGATGTGAACTATTTTAGTAGTAATATAAAAGCTATGCCACGCCGCGATCATAATTGAGTTTTGTGAAGTGTTTGAAAGTTTTTTCTACTAAATGTTTGGAACTGGTGTTACTTTGACCATTGAAAAATCGAAGCGGGTGTCGCCGCAACGAGGTGTGCCGAGGCGCAGCAGACTCGAGCGCGTCTTTGCATATCGTCGCCGTGGTCAGTGCCAATTTGGGGGCAATGGTAATCGGCGCTAGCAGGCGCAGTGGAGCAGAGTTTACACATGACGGCGTGAGATCTTGTGTGTGGACCCGGTCGTTGCTTCGTTAACAAAAAAGGGAAGTAGGAATATTTTTTTGTTTTGCAACACTCCAGTGAAGTCAATGACTTTGATTTCTGCTCTGGGGAGAATAAATGGTTTGCAAAGCCAAAAATGGAAACATTTTGGGGTGGATTGCAATGTAATGGGTCGTGGCCACAGTATTGAGGCTCATTATTCGTATAACGTTGGGATATAATATGTTATTGATTTTTGTGATTTTTATGATATCGTGTTTTGTTGATGTTGTGTGGTATTGATTCTTTTATGAGGGTATTAATGTTTCTGTTGGTTAAAAAGAAAATAAACAAACGAGATCGTGATTTCTCGTTTTGATGTACGTAACCGGTGTTTTTATCACATAGCTAGCTGATCCTGGTCCCTGCATCGGCGTGGCGCTTGCGTTCTGTAGAGAACAAATCACGGCCCGCCCTGATAAATTTATGTAAACAGGAAAACTCCGGATAGTAAAAGGGGGGGCACAGTGGTGTGCATTGTAGATATTACAGGTGATCAGCAAGGAAGTTTTTCGTGATCAACAATAGGAGTTGAGAGGGGAGATTTTCATTACATTAGTGCCCAGTTCGAAGGGCGTTTTAGCAAATAGGAAAGGGGGGTTTTTCGCTGCATTGGCGCCCGTTTCGTGGGCGTGATCGATATCGTAGCAGTGGGAGAAGGGGTTGGTTTTCGCCAAATTTACAATAGACTTTATTTTAAACGTCCTAACAAATAAGACTTGAAAATACTAAAGTGTAGCAGATAAGCAGTTTAGGTAAATTAGTAGTTTGTCAAACTTTAAAACTTAGTTTTATTTTGTCAATGTTATTACATACGAAGATAGGTAATAGTTAAATGATCCCTATCCAGTATTTTCTAGTAAATCCAAATGTTACTTAGTTAAAACTTCTAAATATTCCGCCGTAGCCCGTTCACATTAGGAAGTGAAATTCAATTTTTAAACTTTTCCTTTTACCTGTCATGTTAATAAATTCTGTAGTTAGACTCAGTTTTCCACTTATGAATTACATTTTAGTTTAATTTGCTTTTTGTCAATTCATTAGCGTAGTACGTTAGATAGTTTCCCCCGTTATTTATCTTATATATTATTTCTCAAAGTGCTGTTTCGTCTTTTCAATAAATTGGGCGTCATACGAAACCGATCTGTATAAAGAAGCAATGGACTGGAAAATCCTGTTTCTTTTCAGCTGCACGTGGGACATTCGTATTGAAAAAGTGGGTTAAAAATGCGTAAATATTAAAAAAAGTAGTAATTCGGGATCTGTAATTTCTGATTGCCGCAAGATCTTTATTAAACTGTCGGACGGTGGCGGGGGACAAGAGAATGTTGCAATCTCAAGCATTTGTGTTTCAGTTTAGTGTAGGTTGTGTAAGCACGTGAACTTCATTTTCTACATTGAATATAAATCTTGAAATAGAAGAGATTAGTGATATTTTTTTGCATACATTATTTTATTAACTGATTTCATCAACGTATTTATATACAGCCTTTGAATGAAGGTTAGAGAAATGTAGTTACTTTTTTCACATATATTACGTGTACATTGTGTTTTCAGAATGTTGGAATCTCAAGCATTTTTGCTTGTTTCAGTTTAGTGTAGGTTATATAAGCACGTGAACGTGATTTTCTACATTGAATAGAAATTTTGAAATTTGAGAGGTTAGTTATCTTAGCGAGGTCATGTCGTTTATAATGCTGGAATACAGAAAAAAATAGGCAGAAAACAGTTTGGTTACTTGACTAACCGTGCGATTTAATCTAATATTAAGCCAGTTGGGTATGGTAATACTTTTATGTACTTATATTAAGCCTGTGATGGGTATGGTAGTACTCAGGGGAAGGGAAAGTGGTTGTGTACGTCTCTGCATGGGAAGGTAGACCCTATGATGGCCATCCGTCTCCACAGGGCATTATACCGCCGAAGAACAAAAGTACTATGACGGTTATGTACGGAGATCCGCGAATAGAGGTGAAATGAACATCTCAAGACGGCATTTCGTTTTGAAGGTTTCATAAAATACGGATTGCGTACTTTCGGCATAGATCGAGTTGTTAGCTCATGATCGAACTTTCTCCTGGGAATATCCTATTTTTATTTTAGAAATAAGCAAAACAGGTACATATAGAACTTCTTGCATTCGAATTATAGATAAAATATTGTATTTTAAACATGTTAAATATTTTTTTTGTACGTACAATTTTCTGAGTTACGGCCATTTTGCCGTTTTTTAAAATTGAGCTGCTTACTAGATCTACTGCAGAATTTCGCAAAAACAATTTCATTTCTAGTTAAACATTTTTTCAATTTAAACTATTATTTCATAGAGGAAACCGCGCCTCCCAGAAACTGATTTTCCAATTGCCCAGAGAAAATTTTAGGCAAGTGATACTACCTTTTGCTAGGGGTGAGACGAATTCTAATTTTCTTAAATTCGAATCTCCTAGAGTTCTGGAATTCTAAGAATCACTACATTACTTATATTCTTCTTATACAACATTAATAAAAGGATTTTGGCAATGATTTCAGGGAGAAAACTTACAATTATATAGAAATCATGGAAATGCGGAGCAAGTTTCAGGTAACACATCTTTTGTGAAGGAAGATAATACATCCTTCATGATGTTAAATATAAAAATAAATGAAGGAAAGTTAACATGTATATTAAATTAATTGGTGTATTAAGGATGTAGAAGCTTACATACTCCATAGAGCTGTTTAAGAATATTCAACTTTTAAAAGTGTATGTGATTGGAAGCATCCCTTACGACTGACATGAGTAAAGAGCCGCAAACATTCAATATCGAAACTATTTTAAGAGTTGGAGAAATTAGACGACCAAGCCGTACTATCTCTACCTTTCACTCCAATAACTGCCCGCTTATTCACGTGCGTCTTACTTACACCTGCAGCACGAGGGGGAACGCCATCTCCTCGTACTCGCGCAGCCCCTGCGGCAGGTACATGCGCACTTGCGCGTGGAAGCCTCCCTGCACCTCGGCCTGGAACGTCCGCACCTGCGCACACAGCGCACGCGGCTCTCAAACGGGCGAATTCGGGAGCAAGGAATAAACACATATTTATATTTACATATAAGTATACGTTTAAAAGTTTAAAAAATAATACTTATTATATTGTTTACGAGTATGTTGATTGTTAGTAAATTTCTGTCGATTTTCAGTATCATAAGGTTTAAGACAAGCAGTTGAATTATTTAAAAATCAACAGCAAATTGTATTTTGTGTAATTCTATAGAAACGCAAAACAAGTTATTTCTATAAAATTATATAAATACAATTAACTAATTATTTTTAAATAATTAAACTGACTGTCTTAAAACTTAAAGACACTGAAAATCGACAGAACTAATATTGATTATTAATTAAATAATAAAAGTCTAACAAGAAGGTCATTCCAGGAAGAAATTATAGAAAACATAGCATACAAAAAGTACGGTTGGGATAAGCAATCCTCTATTGCATCGAACTGTATGTACCACAGTCATCTATAAACAAGGAAAGGGAAAGAATTCTATTTACATTGTGATATGTAAATAATTTTATTTAAATACATTCGTCATCACTGCTCTGCTCTGCTCCTCTTCGCATTTCTCAGATCTTTTCCGCCCCACTCTAATCCGAGTTGAGCGCATTCTCAACCCTGCTCTATTCTGCTCCGCCCCGCTCTGCTGTACACCGTCCCCACTGCTGTACTTTGCTTCGCTCTGCTGTTCTCTGCTCCATCCCGCTCTGCTCTGCTCAGCTCCGCTCTGCTTTGCAGAAGTACAATACACAAGTTTGCGAGGAGTCGTGTGCGTACGTGCCTTTTTAGGTCACTGTAAAGCGCGTTCAGCCATTGCCCGGGTTGAAAAGTGCGGAAAGGCAAATGCAAAATTGCATTAACCTAGTACAGTAGTGAGTAATGATTCCTGGAGATGTTTGAGAGCAGTCAGTGTCGGAGCTCATGTACAGCGCCTCGCCGCGGCGTCGAGAAACGATTGCAGACATCTCCAAATTTATAAGAAGTCGTAAACCCAAAAAAATGTTCGGAACTCATTTATTTTTGCAATATTTTACTTTTCTCTGCTTTTATGTCCGAGTTCATTTTGTTATCAACGCATTTTTTTGTTTTTTAAGGGTTTACTTAGAAATTAATATTCTTCTCCTATAAGAGCAGAGTTTGCTAAACCAACCAGAACCTATTCATGAAAATCATCTTTTTAAATGGACCTGTTACCATCAATGTTTGACACAACTCTATATCCATTTTGATTGTGAGTCAACCACTCTGCCGAACTGTGCTCTGTTGAACGTGCCGAACGAGGTGAGAGCAGGGTATGTGGTCCCTTACTGTATGTGAACAAGAGCGAAAACTCTAGCGTGAAGGTGTTAAAAGTGAGAGTAGCCTTGGCAGATGTGTTGGATGGTCACGTTTTGAGAGGAGTCGCACGTGATGACATACAGATGGAGAAACACCAATATGAGGGACCTCAGTTTAGCTCGGGAAGCCTGGGTAGGTGAGAGATCTTTCAGTCTTATTACCGCATTATCTCAAAGGAACATGCGGAATAATAATTAAAACTTTTAATACATCAGGGAGGAATTGTTATTTTGAAGGGTACATTGAACAATCTTAAATTCTTGAAAATCAATAGCCATTGGGTGTAGTATTAACTTGATACTGTTATATATCTTTAACGAAGGTCATATTAAAATGAAAATTATGAAATAAAAACTGTTTAGTTTTCCTCTATTACATGTTTAAATGTCTCTTGACCCAGTGATTTTGCCAATTCTTGAGAAACATTTAATGGAGAAAGGAGCCCATTGTGGTTCTAATTTGGATTAAAAGACACCCATTAACAAGGAGGTTTGAGAGGATAGACGGTGTGGTAGTGGTAGAAGTGGGGAGTGAGAAAGAATGCGTAAGGAGGAAAGGAAGTGAAGAGAACTAAATTAAGATTAGAAATAAAGACGTATGTCGAACCCAAGAACAGGAGGTTATGACTTGGTGGGACGCAACTTTGAAAACATGCATGTTGACCAGCTAACTCATCCAATGTCACTGTCTCTACACACCGTACCAATTTTCTTTGTGGGTTTCTTTTCCGCGAGCTCGCTGCAAACGCACACAAGTTTCACGGTGAAACGTATTTCGCCACATACGCTTTACATGTTTTCCTCAATGTGGTCGCAAGAAGGATAGTTATCTGACAAGCTGTTATTATTGTTTGTCGCTTGGGTACGTCTGACGGCGTCATCAGATAAGCCACAAACGTCACACATAAATAAGACGGAACTAATGAGCTTTGTATCTAACTTATGCTAATCCTTACGTAGATGCGCTGATGTACCGCTTATACCACCACCACAAGATATCTATAACTGAATCGAATGGAAAATGTAACTTCTCAGCTATGACCCACTCCCTAATCATCGTATGCAGCCGAGGCGAATTCCCCTCCGACGTTCAACGCGGTGTAACCACACATTCGATATTAGTAACAGCTCACCAACTCGATGATCTTAGGTAAAAAAAAAGAAGATGAGTATTTTGGAGATGATGCTAATCCTAAGCCTAACGAGACAAGCTCCGCCCTCGTGGTTTTTACTACGCGGTACATCTCTAATCATATATGTAGAATT
This sequence comes from Acheta domesticus, assembly GCA_031308135.1. Classification (NCBI taxonomy): domain Eukaryota; kingdom Metazoa; phylum Arthropoda; class Insecta; order Orthoptera; family Gryllidae; genus Acheta; species Acheta domesticus. The sequence continues at coordinate 82,488,815 of JAHLJT010004567.1, forward strand.
GATTTATTTCTTCACAAATCAATCGTAGGATGAGGGTGCGCGGCTTAGGGAGCAGAAGGCAAGAAGCGGTTAGGGGAGTGGGGAACGGGAGTGGATATCAGGAAGTGGACAGGAAGGAGCGGCAAACAACAAGAGAGAATAAAGAGACGGGTTCTAGGGAGCAAGAAGCAAGTAGAACAGTGCGAGGAGTGGGGAGCATGGAGCGAGGAGTGGGTAGTCGGTCACGAGAAGAGAGTAGCAGGGATTGAGGACCGAGAAGGAGGTAAGGGGGTGGGGTAAAGTGGAGTGCGAGTAGTGAGTAGAAGCGAGCCCGGGGTGAATATAAGAAAACGAATTGCGAGGTGTAGGATGCGGGGTTTAGGGTGCGGGATGTTGGGTGCGAGGTGTAGGGTTAGGTGCGAGGTGCGGAGTTTACGAGGTGAGGTGTAGGGGTGGGGTGTAGGGGTGGGGTGTAGGGGGTGGGGTGTAGGGGTGGGGTGTAGTGGTGGGGTGTGGGGGTGGGTGTAGGGGGTGGGGTGTAGGGGTGGGGTGTAGGGGGTGGGGTGTAGGGGGTGGGGTGTAGGGGGTGGGGTGTATGGGGCGGAGTGTGGGTAGGATACAGGGGGATGGGGGGACGAGGAGGCAGGACGCGTGTTGAGGGACCGGGGGTCTCACCTGCGGCGTGGACATGTTGTTCCAGCGGGCGCGCAGCTCGTCGCGCCAGTCGAGCAGGCTGACGAAGGAGAAGTTGCGGGCAACGTCGGCGAGCGAGTCGGCGGGCACGTCGGGCCCCAGGCACTCGACGACGGCGAAGGACGGGCTGGCGCCCTTGCTGAAGAGCGCGTCCGCGAAGAGGCAGGGCGGCAGCGCCGCGCCCAGCGGCACCACTACCTCGCGCGACGCGTTCTTCCTGCAACGAGCGATGGTCTTCACTCCTCTCAGACGCAGATGGAGAGAATATGTGAAGTGGCACAGGTTCACTACCAGTGGCTGGATGCAGCTCGAGGGAGTGTAGATCGAAGATGTTCAATTTCACAATGCTAGTTTATTCATAATTCAAGTTTACAAAGATTCCAATTGATATGGCCGATAATGAATATAATTTTGATATCGAGAGTTATTAACGTCTCGTGGCTGAATGCTGCTTTTGGAAGGCAATTCCATACTTATATAACCTATTTGATTATTGTATTTCGGACGTCAATCATGACTGGAAAAAATGTCCCTTTGAAAGGTACATACAATGTCATAGGAAACAGAATTTTCTCAAGAGAAGACGTCTCACATTGTCATCGGAATCAAATATTTCGTTGACCTTATAATGCCACCGAAATTAAATATTCAATTGACCTAACAATTTATCACGGTCTTGATCAGGAACTGTATTCGTGAACATTGTCTATGGAGCAATAATACAACTACTGGGATTGCTACATAACTCGCGCATACTGATGTCTCGTTCCAAGTTCGCACTGTTCAACACCAAAGTGTAGGTTTCCGCGACCGGAGTCAATACGAACTTGGCTAGGCTGAGAGACGCCGCGTCCTAGGTGTACTTGCCAACGTTTCGGCCTTGATACTCCAACCTTCCTTCAGTATGCATTTTGCCCTGTGGAAGGTCACAGTATGACGTCCGAAACATTGACAAATATGCTTAGGACGCGGCGTCTCCGGAACGGCCAAGATTCTACCACTATTCAACACTTCTCAGAAGATGGAGTCGGTGTCGGATACAAACAACATAAGTTATTGTCTAAAGGTTCCTTGCTTACGGAGAAGCGCCCCGGGAAAGAAATCTGTAGAATGCTGAAAAAAGTACGATGTGATTGTAGCGATATGAAACTAAAAATTGGACGACAAGAAGTTAAAAATGCATTAAAATAAAATATCTATGTTTAGTTCAATCAACGTGTTAATGTTAATTTGTATTTGCACAAAAAGGTTATTAATTATAAGTGTGTTCTAATCCGCAGGGCTGTTTCCCGAGGGACTCCATCACGATTTTGTGACTTTTTGTTCTTGGAGGCCCCAATATTTCTATGTTCACCAATCACAACTTAAATGTCTGTATGACTTACCTCAGCCAAAAGAGAACATGATGTTTCAATTAATTCATTAATTAAGTTTTAGAAATGTGAAAAGAAAATGAAAGTTGCTAAATAATGCATAAATGAATGGTATTTGTAATTTGAAATGCTAGAGCAGTGATCGGCAAACCGTCGATGGCGAGCTACTAGTAGCTCGCGGGGTAACTTTCGGTAGATCGCGGTCATTTTTATTGTAGCACAGTTTGTCAAATCACTTTTTGTGGATATTCATGCTGAAGAGTGTTCTACTAACTCTGGAGTGGAATTGGAACTAATTGATTTTGAAAATAATCAATCTTTAAAATCACTTTCTTCAAATTCTGTAAAAATATTTGGCATCTTGTTGCTAAAGAAAAATACCCTATTTTGGTCGAAATTGGTCTAACATATTCAACTCAACATATCTGTGTAAGGTTTCCTTTTCCTATACGAAATTTATTAAAAACAAGGACAGAAACGGATTTAGTGACGAACATTTGGACAATTGTATTCGAATGACAGTTATTACATACTATCCCAACATAGAAAAACTTGCCGACAAAAAAGAGTGCCATCCTTCTCATGAACTAGTCTGATGAAAAATTGTTCTTACATTTATAATTTGTTACTATGTTTCAGATTTTTTGTAATGTGCAATTCCATTCCAAATATTAAGATATGAAAAAAACGTTTTTCTGTTTTGTTTTTTTGATAGTTCACAGTAGGGTTGAAAACGGTATGATTGCTCACAAGCTTCATAAGTTTGGCGGCCACTGTGCTAGTGGACTAGGGTGTTAACGTCTTTCCGACTTGTTCAACCTGTGTGAATAAAGCGAGGCGACCTTTTACAACAGTCACAAGTGCAAGGGTAAGAAAACGGCTGTGGTTTATTTAACCTTGCAAATAAGTCGTATCCCCTCAACGGTGTGTAGGCTCAGAGGGAAAGGAGTCCTGAGCACTTCTGAGTGTCTCTGACGTGCAACTGTTTCTCACTTTCAAATGAAATGTATTTTCATTAGTTTTTAAGGCAAAATTACACGTTTAGAGAAACAATAAATTCTTCAAAGACAGCACCTTGGAATTGCCATGGTGGTCGTCCTCGTCCTTGGCCACGAATCTATGTGTTTCGTGGAACCCAATTACTCAGAAACTCAATAGATCTTCGCAGAAAACATTTTACAACTGTATTACCTATCCGAGCTGATGTTCAGTCAACTATCTCGAAAGTACATCACATTTATTCCATATGACTTCAATACGAACGCAGGGAGAGTATCATGAAAAAGCTTCAAGGTGGGAGCCAAGCCGAATAATTGTAAGGATAATTACGGTTAGAAACACTATGCATAAGAACATAATTGCATATTCTAAGATATATCTTTTTCAAACCCACTGGTAGTTACAGGAATAAAAAAAACATTGTTTTCGGGATTAATTCAATTAGATGTCGCTCGTGTATTTAAATATTGCCAACTATCTTGCAAAGAATTACTAAAATGATTGGCTAACTTTTGATCAAAACACAATGTGAGTTAAAACTCGTGCACTATTACAACTACAGATAAGCATCCAAGTTATTGTTTGACGAACCAGACGAGAGAGTAAAATTTACAGTTGGCTCGTCGAAAAAAAAGTCATATTTTGTACAAAACTTGTACAAATACATAGGAGAAATGTCAATTTAAAATTTTATGAAAAATTTCTGAGAAATAAGATTACGAACATACTGATGTTTCATCAGAGAACAATTTAACCTAACACTTTCTGTGTAAAGGCGAAATTACGTGGTTCGAACTTTTGTAAAGTTTCATCTCAAAATTACCTTTAACAAGTACCCAAATTTTTAAATTGTTTTTGAGACAAGAGAGTATTACTAAAAGGTTTGTACATTAAAACTATTCTATAAGTTTTATAACTAGAAAAAATTGAAATATTAAAATTGTTTCCATTAGGCTCATTTCTGTCGCTGCACTGTGGATACACTGTTATTTCATCCTTCATTCAACTTCAACAGTCGTACGGAATGAGTAATGAAACGCATATAAGGAGGATCAAAGATTACATCACCGACAGCAATCTGGTTCGCATTTGGTATGACATCCGGTAGTAAAACGGTTACTGCAATAGTAACCGGTACTGACGTAAGAGTCTTTTGCAACAGTGAATGAGATTACGGGAAAAAATAAAAAATTACTGACAGGGATATGAAACATCATGCTAATACGCACGCAGTCACGATTTTAAAGGTACAATGCGCTTTATCTTTAGGGTTTTTATGGTGACAAACGATTTAGCGCAATTAATTCATTGTATAAAAAGACTTGTTTAGGGGTCATCCATAAATTACGTAACGCTAAAGGGCGAGGGTGGGGGTCTGAGGCAGCGTTACGCTGTGTTACATGGAGGTAGGGAAAAGCGTTACAAGGGGAAGGGGGTATTGAAAATTCTCGAAATTTGCGTTACGTAATTTATGGACGGCTCCTTATGTATAATTCACTTCAATTTACTCCATTCCACAGCTCACCCCAAAATATTTTATCTTGACGCATTTTAATAATATTATGCAATTTATTGAATAATATTTTAAGTATGTGTTCGTATAATAAGATTCTAAGGACAAGTGTCATTATGCAACGGATTGCGGCCATCAAACGACAGAATTATAAAAGGGAGTAGAAAATGCATCTTTATTGCGAGATAAGCTTCATTTTAGACAACAATGTTTAGTCACATGGTTGTTTGATAGATGGCGCACCAGCTCTCGCAGGGCGGTGGGTACTCACGGCGGGCGGAAGGGCACGCGCGGGCGCGGCGGCTCGGGCGGCGGCAGGTGATGCACTCCCACTTGCGCAGCGCGTCGCTCGCCTGCGGGTCGCCCACGCGGTACAGGTGGCGCTGGCCGGGCTTCCACTCGGGCGCCGCCAGGAAGTACCTGCGCAAGCACACGCCCCCGCACCGCTCGCGCACCCGCGCCCACTCCGCGCGGGCGCCGGCGCTGCAACTTCGGGAACATTGTTGGGTCCATGGAGGTCCCAAGGGTTTGAGTGAGTATTCAGTGTCGGCGTTTGCGACGGGAGTCAGTAGTTTCTTGACTAATCGATACACGCCGCGTCCAAATGGCAATTGCTTTTCGTTTCGAGGAAGGTCGCATCGAAGTCTTGGCTACTATACTTTTCTGGAGATTCCTGCTCCGGGTAACTTTACCAATAGGCATCACCTCAATCGGGAAAAGCTCTAAGTTGCCGATTGGTGTCTCGACTTGTGTGGTTATGTAGTGCTTCCGTGTGTATGTGTTTGTGTAAAGAGAGAGGATGGAACAAGGATGTGGTAGGAAGGATCGTCCACGGTTTGTGGTCCGATTGTTAGGGTACTGGTCTGTCATTATTCGGAGAAACCACGGAAAATATGCCGATCAGAGCAGCCGACATCCAGAATTGTCCTCCAGTCAGTGGTTGAATTTTTCCCATCTATGTAGCTTAAGTCGAATATCCACCACCTACACGACCTGTTCCTTGGAACTTTCAGTAAATTAAGCTACTCAGGCAATTAAATGTCTATATCCGCTACTCTATATGCTTTGGCGATTGCTTTGATTTTTTATTCTCTGATGTGTTACGAAATTCCCATTACAATGGATAAATTGTACCTTTGATTATGTCCACTGTGTTTCTGGAAGTGAAGATTGCCCTCTAAAACCGACGTCATCCTTGACCCGCCTCTAGAACAAACTCATCCTCTAAGCCGTCCAAGCCTTGAGCTCTCCAAATGATTTCTAAACGTGCGATGTGTGGTTTGTGGCATTCGTAGTGTGATATTTGTGATACCACACATTTTTCGATGTAGTGGTATTTGTGGATCGTAGTTTCAGGTACTGTTCCGATATCGGCCTCGAATTGATAGGTTATTCGTTGTACCAAACTTATTTCTGTTTGACTTTTGGGAGACATGTGATGACGTCGAAAGTGATTTCCGAGTGACAAGCAATGAAAAGCAGCCTTATTATTGACGTAATTTCCCCTCGTTGCGATCAACTCGCAATGAATAAATGAAGGGACTAAGAGCGTTGTAAAGTTTGAGCGCTTCTTCCACGCATTTAGGGCATTGAACATACAATTTTGACATTATTAAAAGTATCTAGAAAGTGTAGTTATCGGACAGAGAAATATCAAACGTAAAGGACTGAAATCTAATATTCGTTTAGATTTCCCGCGAAATATTATGCAGCGTATACATGGCAAGGGTAGTAAAGTTGCCTCAGCCAACGCCCAACTGGCAAGCACAATGAAGAATGGCACAACGCACAAACCACGGAATCGAAAGGTTAGAGCATTTTACCTCTATTCTCCTCCTCCTCGAATGGAATAATTTGTCTCAGCTGTTTAACGACTGTCGTAAAATCTGCCGGGATCGGAATAGAAACCTAGAACTCCATGCGTAATTGTCTAATCATTAAGCATTTCAAGCTTGTTTTAGAATTTAGAGCTTGTTCCAAGTGGTTTTCCCAGTGAAAGAACTAACCACCCAACCAACCCAATTTAGAGGCAATCCCTAAAATATGCATGAATGGAGGAAATTGTGTTCTGTTAAAGAAACACGACGTCGGGTAAACTTCATTAGTTACTAACCTGGTGAAGGAATTCGGAATGAATATTCCACGGAAAGAGCTCATTTGTGAGAGTAAACAACAATTATTTTCCAATTAGTGAAGGCCTTTTCTTGTGTAGAATTTTCTAAGTTTTTTATTGATGTTTGTTTAATATAATGCATATCAAGCAACCACCCCTGTTCCTATTTAAGTTTCAGCAGGCGTCAGCAAATTCATTATTCGACGCTGGATATATTTTCGTCCAGTACCCCTAAACCTACGAAATTTTTCACATACCACCCGAATGACCGAATAATATATACACGACGTATTTGCGTTTCATTTAACATTTATCTTTTAAGTGTAATTTGTTGCACAAATAAGCGTTGTCATACAACGGATACATACAGTTTTTTCTAAATTTATTCTTAAGTATATTTTAACGCTGGCTACTTATTATTTACTGGAATACCAGTTTCGTAATAATATACAAGCAATTTGAAAAGATCTTATGAATCAAACTTTATGATTGTGGATTTAGTCAATGTTCGTCGCAAGAGGTATCTGATTGTAGCACCTTAACAGATGTCTATTATTATTATTATTATTATTATTATTATTATTATTATTATTATTATTCCACATCAAGAATAAAGATGTTATCAGTCGGCTCAAAATAAAATCTACTCTAGGTTGCAACCAGCTACCTAAGGAGCACATCTAGGGACTGTCGGTGACTCTACAATACTTGCGCAAAATGTGGGCTGTTCCAAATAAAGCAATTTTATGCACTTTCAATTCTTTGAATTACGTAGAAGTTTAGACACGTTATTACACAAATTTTGTGGAACAAATACCAGAGCTCCAATGAACCGGTACGACCTGTGCTTTTACGCTGCATATTCGGCTGAACTCGATTTCCAAACTCTTGTATTTTTATGACATTTCTCTGCCACCTTGGAAGACCGACATTTTGATCTCAAGGTACAGCAACACCGACAAGCATACACGATTTTTTCTCCAAATCCCGGATAACTATATCCGGTTTGTTTGCCGCTATCTTGCGATCAGTTTGGATTTGTTGGTCATACAATATTGTATATAATCCAACAGACGTCACCGGCTTTGGTGAGTGTTCGTACCACTTGGGGCATGAGTTCGGAACTTCGAGGGCGGTACAGATCTGTCAGTGGAGGACACACCCTGGCGTGTCTTTTCAAGTATTTGGTCTTCGCTAGGATTGGACAAGCTGAGACAATATAATCAATTGTTTCTACATGTTCCTGGCAAATGCGGCATTTATCATCTTGGGAAATTTTGAGAACAAGAAAGATAAAAAACAAGATTTTCTCAAAACCGGCTCCAATCTTTTTCTTTAAATTTTTGGTAGAGATTGTGCCTAATGTACTCGATGAGATGACGTAAAAGTCATGCTGTTCTATTCTTTTGTTTTTTCAAAAATTACAAAAATGAAAGTTTTTTACTTGTATTTCACGTCGTTAATATTTACATTAGAAGCGATTTGTTAACATTATTATATTTATGAGTGTATGTAGTTTAAAGAATGTCCTACAAATTTTGTCGAGAACTCAACCATTTTCTGTGAAAAGTAGCTCAAAATTCCGCATTTTACGAAACGCTCAAACGCCATTTTCTCAAAAATGGATCCAAATTTGTTCTCCAATTTTTTCGAACGGATAGTGCTAATTACACTCTTTAATATGAAGTACAGTTCAATTTGAGGTATTTTTTTTGTTTTATCAAAAATTACACAAATGTATTTTTTTTAAAAGATCTCTCACACTGTTATTATGCACATTACCAGCCATTGGTAAATACTATGGTATTTGTGAGTGTAGATGCTTCAAATGACTTTAAATGAAGGTTTTCGAAACCTCAAAAATTTTCTGTGAAAAGAGCTTCAAATTTCACATTTTTAGTAGCGCTTAAACGCTATTATTTGGATTTTTAAGGGCGAAAAAATCCTTCGTACGCCTTCCTTCGGAGAGGAAGTAAAGCCGGCTGTCCTATGTTAGATTTAATGCATGTAAAAGATCCTCAAGCCTAAATGACGCCTCTGAGCTAAATTGAAATCGCCTGTTTCGTCGCCCAAGGAATACCTTCTTTCTCCGCTAGATGGTGAAAAGAACGTAGCGGAATTTGCGGTGTCTCGCCACATAAAATAAGGCAATTTAATTCAATTCTTCGAAAAAACGGCTCCAAAGTTTTCAAAGGAAATTCCCTTTTAGGTCGAGGTTTTAGTGTTCTTTCATATTCTAAAATTAATATTTCCATTCTACCACTAGGAAAGGGAAACATTAAGAAAATGTCAAAAAAAAATGTACTTTGGGCTTCGATAGATGGCAGCTGGCAAGAGTATGTGGCAAGTATGAATAGCTAGCCGAGCCCCAAGGAAATAGAAAACTAATACGGGAAAGTCTGTGTCATTCTATAGCACCATAGTTCGGTATCAGGGGCCCCCGAAACGTGTATTTCCGTTGAAATCTCGAAATTGATTTTCCGCATCACATAACTTTCCCTATACTACGTATGTACTACGTACGTATACGGGAACGTAAAAAATGAATAATAACTTGCAGTAATTCAGCGAAAGAGTATTTCAAGACATTGAAATACACACAAAAACATAATGAATATCATAAGAACAATAGAACAAAATAATAGAATTTTTTGGAGTATTTTAAACATCAGTGCTGTAGAGATGTAGAGAGAACATTCTACAGAAGCAGATTATTTCTTTTCAGTTATCAAGTAGGTTTAGCGCTATATGATTGAGTTATATTTACAGGATTTGGATATTCTACGGTGTTATCGCAGTCTTATCAACCTCTCAACTTATTCCATTGTCTTGCAGAAGAGAAAGAAAGTGCGAATATGAGACAAAAACTGTAGGCATATCAGACACTATTCACAGGTATGTTCTGTTACTGGTTATTTAAGAAGAATTCGTTTTAGGGAATGAACTCGTCATGTAAGCATAAATTAGTACAAGAATGATTAATATTTTTAACCGTAGAAATTTGGTCTCTCCTTCCGTCCTCAGAACGTTTTAGAAAGTCGATGATCGATGATCAATCAATCTACTTTCAGTGTAGGTGAGAAAAACTAAAACAAATTACTTAAAATGCAAAGGATATAAAAGCGTCAGTCACATTGAAGTGGAGCTTTCGAGTGAATAATAGTAATAAATCATTGTAACAGAGAATCGTAATAAAGTGATACGAGTTACATTATCGTGTTATATTAAATGTTAACAATTGACACTGTCAGAATGGCAGTGATATTGTTAGAATAATTGTGGCTGTCGAGCATTTCAAGTTCCGATTTAAAAATATTTTCTAATGCTGTTGATAGTAAGGGCTTCTGGTGGGTGGAGTCCAGCTGACACGTCCTCGGGGCATTTTGCCTGTGCTGCCGGGGGCAAGCTCTCCGCTGCAAGCAAACCGACGGTGCTGCAACGCCTGGTCGACTGCGTCCTGTTTCGTGTAATGAAGGCAATTTGAGGTCCAATTTCCAAGCTTGGAAATCCCACTCGATGCGTCTAGACTGCATACAGGCACAATAGAGACTGTTTTGACGAGTTCTGAAGCATTTGAGAGGTCTGACAACCAAACTCTGTCGGTATTAAAGATATTTCTGGCAGTTAGACATGAAATTAATTTCAACTTACTGACTGGAGATTTTATATAAACATTTTGTTAATTTATGTGCACGTAAATGAATCATATTCTACCATAAACCAAGCCATTATACAAAATAATAGGTTTAAATGATTTTTGAAAGAATTGAAGACGATATAATGGATTATATTTCACGGTTTCGCGTAATATTGTAGGGAGAATTAGCGAATAATAGTAAGTAATAATACTTAGTAATACAAAGTAAGTATATTACAACTAAAAGTACGAGTAATAATAATAACACTAAAAGCCGATAGTCAAAAATATCCTTTTCGAGACAAAAAACTTAACACTTTATTTTAAAAATAATCATTAATAATTGGATAAATAGAACGCACATGAAGTATGAGAGCATCTCTCACCTGGGATGCAATGGAAAAAAGCTTTGAATTGTGTTTTGGAATATTGTAGAATTTTATGCAATGAGCAGTTTGTTTCTGGCACTTTCAAACGTACACGCGAGGTCTGTCAACGTCAGAATTCAACTGATAGATAGATATTGCAACAAAGAATACAAAATCCTTATCACTTGTCCTCTTGAACAATAAGCGAAATAGAGCGAGAACGCCGAAATATTTCTCTTGAACTGCTGTAGTAATATTTGTAACTCAAGCCTGTCTCTGGACTGGTATTACTGTTGACTTCTAACGTGCCAACAAAATAATAAAATCTTGCAACGTCTTGAAAACATTTAATTTTAAAACACATGATTAAATGAATGTAGTGCCTTTAATTGTTACTGTGAATTCACACTTTATTATCAGTATTTCCATTCAGCTGTTATTAAACATTACCACCGCGTATGAACAAAATAGAAATTATTTGCCACAGTATTAATACATTTTTACCAATTTGAATCACGCCCATATATAAGAAGGTTGTCGTTAATTACAGGTTTCTTCAAAGAAACTGAACTGAAAGGTAGTTGTTCATTTGATGTGAATTCAGACCAAGTAACATCATAGGTATAACATATATGAAAATCTAATTAGATTTATTGAATATAAAGACATACATTCACAAATGTCATGTACAATAATTATTTAACAACAATTAGAAATTCAAAAAACTAAACTCGCAAAATGCTTTTCACTGAGAACCATTTCATTTATAACACCTGTAACATTCCAACACACAATCCCCATAAACCAGTATCTTTTAATAAAACATTATGTGCCATGTACTGCACCGAAATCAAGGCTAAAGAAAGAGAGATTTACATGGAAGTATTTTCAAAATATGTTTTCTCTTGGTAGTTATAGCATTAACTAAGGCTGTAATGATTTGAATCAAATGATGTAAAAAATCAATTATTTAAATCAATATTTATTATTTGTATTGGTTGAAAATGTATTTGTATTTCAAATATTTGTAAAATAAAATTTACTCAGATAAAAATACTTACATCAATTACTAAGTTGATGTAAAGAATATATTACAATTCTTATAAACGTTTTCACACAAGCAAACTTATTTGAAAAAATAAAATACAATATAATATAAATAAAATGAACAAATTTATGAAACGAAGAACAATAAAAAATTTGTATCCCATATTTTTATAACTGGACAACTTTTAAGTAAAATTTAATACTTCAAAGCTAACATCGTTATACGTTTTTCCATGAATTCATTGTTTTAAACAATAAGTGCTTTTGATTAGGGCAGTATTGCAAAAAAAAATAGTCACATCAATGTAGTGAATGGTAATGGTGGGAGATGGCAGTGTTTCTTCCTCCGCTGGGAGGCGAGAACCGGCGCCGCCCTACTTGTCAGCATGCGAGGTTTTCCCCTCCTGGTATCTCCCTCAGCGGGACATTGCCACAGCCCGGATAAGCTCTAAGCTCCCGACATTTGTGGTAATGTAGGAGTGTGTGTATATGTAAGGGAAAAGAATGGGAGAAGGATGACGAAGGGAATATCGCACGAAATCTGTAGATAGTTTGTTAGGATACTGCTCCGACCTACGCTGGGTTCTGATAGGAGACAACTATCGATTAGAATAAACGCCATTCTTGGCAATTGACAATATTTAATTTTTTTCAGCTAACCAACGTTTCGTTAAGAACCATCATCAGAGCTATACATCAGAGTGTTTTGTAACCTACTTTATGATGATGTAGGTTCCAGATAAAGGTCCAAATCAGAACGGAAACTTTGGCTTGTTGAAAAATAAAATTAAATACTCCTTATTCGTAAGAACTGACTTTCATTCTATATAAAATAAATACAGAACAATGCAAAATACAGCCTGAGTTTAGCTAATTGTCGCTCTCTCTGCAGGGGCTCTGTCCGAGTGGTCACAGTGTTCGAGTACAGACAGTAACGGATTTTCAACACCAACTAGATGGTTAAGTCGAATTCAGGTGCTGTCTGGAGGAGAATTCCATCAACCGGTTGCTCTGTTCGTTCGTTTTCTGTGTTTTTTCAATCAATTACAGGCGAATACTGGAGCAGTACGCTTAAGAACGGTCCACAGGTAGTGCGTGACCTTTCCTTTCTCTTCCTAGTCCTATTTTCTCCCCTCACACATATTTACACTTACATGCACTAAACTACAACACGTCGGGAGCTTAGAGCTAGTTCCGGTTGGGGTGGAGCGCCGCTGGGGGAAATACCTGGAGAGGGGGTCCCCGCAAGTCGACGTGCAGGTCCGAGCTAAATCTCACCATCCTAAGGGAAAGGAATCATCGCCACCTCCCGGTAAATTCATGTACTGCACTAACAGGACTAATAACCATAGCAGCTGACGTGCCCGGAAATTTCGCAAGAACTGCTATGGTAATTTCCCTTGTAAAGTATCACAGAAGATGGCGGTGTTCTTCCCAGATGGATAGTGCGATCCAGCCCTAACCTACATTCGGCTTGTGGGATTTTCTGCATCCATATATCTCCTACCAGCGGGGCACCACCACAAACGGGACACGCTCTAAGTTCTCGACGTATGTGGTAGGTAGTTCTCATGAATGTAAGTGTGGGTAAGAAAGGGGTGAGATTGGATAAGAAAGAAGAAGGAATGGCACGCGGTACATGGCCCACTCCGGCATTCGCCTGCGGTTGTTGGGAGGAATCACGCAAAGCAACCGATCAGAGCAGCCGACCGCTAAAATTCTTCTCCAGACAGCGATTGAATTTGACCTAGCTATGTAGCTAGTGTGAAACATCCTGCTACCGTCGGGACTCGAATGCTAGGACCTCCTAGTCAGAAGCATTGCAGTGGCATCATTTGATACCCCGAACCACATCAACCGGCCAATCCATCAATCAATCAAGCCGGGGAATCAATCAATCAATCAATGCATTCCCGTTCGGGAGCGAGGGGCGCGTGCGCTACTCACACGAGGTGGTTGTCCTCGTCCCAGCGCAGGATGCGCGTCACCTCGAAGGGCCCGTGCGTGAGCGGCGTGACGCGCCGCGTCTCCACCTGCACGTGGCACACGTGCGGGTACGTGCCCCGGTCGCCGTCGCGCACGGGCAGCCGCGCCAGCATGGAGTTGCCGTCGGCCGCCACGAGGGGCGTGCCTACCGCCGACGCCCACCCGCCCGCCGGCGCCTTCTCCTCGTGGTACTGCAAACGCAATGCGCGACCGCACGTCAGAATGACGCGGCGAGGCCGGCGGCTGGAGCGCCGGGAGGTACTGCACGTTCAGTGGCGGATCCAGGGGGAAGAGGGGCATGGGGGCCATGCCCCCCCCCGAAAGGGCCTAGAGTTTTCGTTTGCTACCTTCCTTCATTTGGCAAAATTGATATAAATATTTATTTATGTTAAAATTATGTAATTATTTAAATAATAATGTTGTAGAGTATCACATTTAAAGTACAAAAATTATATACAATATAATAAATATGTTTATTATTTAACATAATTCTATGATGCCCCCGTCCCCCAAATGATACGCCCCTGTGCACGTTTGAATACAATACGTTACTACCTGCATACTAACAATAGAAATGGAACATGATATCTATTTTCTGGGAGTCCAGGGAAAAAAGCGCTCCGGATCAGAAGAGCCATTGGGATCCCTTATTTCAAACAAACGTTCCGCCTCCCTGCGTAAACAAGTGTCACTTTCCATCAACAGGAATAGCTCACAGAGCTTAATTTAAATTAGAAGCAAATCTGTATTTTGTTTTGGGTGAAAAACAATTCGGAGGAAGTTGTCACCCTGCTTCCGGGCGCCAATGTTTATTTTAATAGTGATGCTATTCCTAGCATGATCAACGGTGTGAAATTTTAGTTCTTCATTTATTTTCGTAGTTCTCTGCATTAAACAAAGTATTGTTTTAATATTTTTGCTATTTGTTACTAACATGGTAAAATGCCACTATACATACTACATTACTCACCTTTTGGGTGAAATTGTACAGACTTGGAATTAAATTATTTTTTAATGGGTAGATTTTGTCCACTTTGGTTCTCTGTTTTTTCCAAAACAATAAACCATCTGAGATTCAACTTACTTTTTTTGTCGTAACGGATATGTATGTATTATATATCAACTCTTCGTTGAACTACTCTCAAGTCAGTCAAATACATTTTAATACCATAATCTCTATTCATAAAATTAACTATAGTACATGAAAGTACGGTTCGTGAGCTTGACTTAAAAAAGTCGTTCATCATCTGCTGACCAGGTGTTAAATGCCTCATGGCTAAAGCCATGTCATTATTCAATTAAAAAATTCACTTGATGTTTGATGTATGAATATATCACTTTCGTGTACCCAAACCATAGCGAAAGTAGTGATATTAGTGAGTAGGTAGTAAGCAAAAATGCAATTAATTACAGTAATTTTCATCTGAGATATGGTTTCGTAATTAGTGACAGCAATATTCTGAGTTCTATTTTGTGCTGGTGATCCGTATTATTGTGAGTCAGTTGACTAAGAAGTCAAATTTTGAAGAGATAAAAATGACAGTGTCGTTTGAAAAGAATTTCAAACCATTAAAACATATTATACCAGTGGATTCGTTCATTACAGTGTAATCTCTTAAACTAATAGCGATATTTTAATATTTTAGGAGGGCAATTTTAGCCTACTTTAGTATTATTCAGTGTCGAAAATATCTTAGTACTGCTGAGTAATGCATTAGTTATTATTTGTACTCTGTAATTATAAAATTTAAATGCGCCTGTAACAAGTACTTCAGAATATGGCTCAATGACTTCCATTTCAAATACGTTTATCGCCGAGTTTCCCTGATCCAGTAGGCAATTACTGAGGTGGCTTCTTGTCTTGCTTCTGGACTCGTCACTGCGTGGACATTTTGTTAAGGTCTCTTTTCGCTATTGCAGGAATAGGGCCGGGGAGGTGTTCTTCTGTCAGCAATATTATCACATAAAATCTGTAATTCGTTTGACAATTCAAAGACATTTTCTAAAACGCGGGAGCAGGAATTTATAGTTTTCAAATGTTGCCAACCAGTTTGTTTGTACCTTTAATCACAGTTGAATTATGAATTGCAAATTCGGAGCTCGGTAGGGATTCTGGAGCTCAAAAAAAAGTTTCTTTGTATTTGTGATTGTCTCTTCACTCATCATCATCATCATCATCATCATCATCCAATCACCTCATAATTAATAATTCAAGGCGCATCAACCTTGCCTTAACAAGGAATACGGTTGAATAAAGCTGATCCCCATAATTACACACGTTCATTCCAAGGCTCGGAAGTTATCCTTTAGCGAGGTCATACGCAATTATTAATAATAATGTAATTTTTTGGTAATGTTCCAACTTTTTAATTTGATACAATGGGACAAAACACTCATAAAGAACTGTCAATGAATAGAAAGAAAATTTAATGTGTGCTAATGTTTTGTGAAGTTATATATTCTCACGTTGGCGCGATTTCATCCAACTGGAATTTGACGGTGATAAGTAGGGAGCGGATTTTGATGATCAAAAACATCGCCAAAAATTATCAATAAAATGCTCTAAACAAAGAAAAATTACGTAAAAAATGTTATCAAAACCAGTTCTGATGAACAACTCAAACTGTTGGATACGTTACGGATGCAATTGAGGCTTCTGTGTTCCTTCAAGCGATCTCAGCATTCAAACTTTTGGTTTGAGTAGTTCTTTGTCAGAAATCTCTGTCTTTAGTTACAACAAAATCGCCTGAACCACCAATGGCGCTGACAGGTGTCACAGGAACCTTAGGTTAGATACTCACAATGGCTGACATTACAACTTCGGAGCGAAGCAATGGAATAGGCTACCAGGTAATCAGGAATTCCGTGGAGAACATTTGTCGCATCTCGGAAATATTATTTGAAGCATGTGCCATTAAAATGATATTAAAATCGATAAAATCAACGAAAATGCATTAAACAACGGAAAAAGAAGAAAAATTACTTTCTAGTCAAAATCTCCGAAAAATGCAAAAAAAAGCATAAAAATTGGTTATTTCCTTTTGTCATAATATAAAATGCATTTCTATACTGATCGGCATTTTTCTAAAGTGAAAAGATAAAAAATGACATTTTATTAAAGTCCGCTCCCTAGTGATAAGCGTACGCGTGATAGAAATTTGCGAAACACATATATTCAATGTGCTTCATACATATTTTCTATCCAGACCATTAAGGGGTGACATATGTTCGAGGAGATCAATGTCCGTGCGGAATTTCGGGATGTGATAATGGGCTTGCGTCAGGTATTCACATTATGAACTCGTTTTCTCTGCCCCTCATTCCACGTCTTCACAGGTTCCGCTTTCATTAAACATTCCAGGTATCTCTCTCTATCTCTTCCTTTGCCTTCGGAAGGAGCAGAAGACCGATATCCTTCTAATATGTTACTTGCACGATTCAGTGGTGACCCATGTTTTGGTGCCATTGTAACTCAACGATCAGACAAACGTCATATAAAATTTATACTGGTAATAATGTATGTGGATACTATTCACAATTAAATTCCATTTCATCTTGCTGTCATTCCATTTTTCAACCTGTTGAGCTTCCAATAATGATTCAAAAAACAACTTTCTATCCACACTTCTACTCCTTTCACCTTCAGTGAGATTAATGTTTTGTTGTAGAGTAGAGAGGCTCGTTGTACATTATCAGAGGCTTCTTGTGTTCCAGATGCATTGGTAAAGAAATAAATACAAACAAAACAGAATACAAGGGACATCCTGGTAACGAAATGCATAAATGGTCTATAGTTATTTCGTTGATATCCCGTGTCTAGAGTTACATAATAAAATACTCTCGTGTAACACAGAATTAAATTAAGCATTTGAGTAAAAAACAGTTTTCATTAATACTACAATAAAATAGTGTAATATATGCGCATACACAGCACAAGAATAAGTAACAATACATATCAAGAATATAAAATAATGCTGTACCATTGCGCAAAATGTGGATAGCAAATTCTTAAAGACGAGCAGCCTTTGCCTTTGAGCCATTCTGCCGCATGACAACAGCTGTGTCTTAATCAATGACCCAATGAGTATGAAAATACAGTCGTTATGCACAGTTTGAGAAAAGGCGAAATAACACAATAAGATATTACCATTTTCAGTCAAAATAGAAACTCTTTCATTGCTTTTCGATTTTTCCTTCGTTCTTGGGTATCTAACAAAAACATAGTCACCTCTCTCTTAGCTGCATAATTTTCTTTCAATTTTTGCAAGCATTGAAAATTATTAACTTAGATGTAAGAGTTTCCGCTTCTTTGTATGAGAATAGTGTTAAAGTGAACGTCACATCACGCATCCTGAATGTTATAATGTTATGAAACAATATTAAGAGGTCTCTTTCTGGGAGTAATCTCAGAAGCTTACTGAATTAAGTCATTTATGTAAAAATGTACGATTCAAAACGTTCGAAGGCATATAATTATAATGCAATTAATGAATTATTACATATTAAAACAAATTTGCACTAATGCTACAATTTTATTTATTAAATTCTAATAAGAGAATCTGAAAGATGTATAACAAAGAGCATATTTGTGGAAGTATTTGGAGGGATTGGGTAAAGATTAGGTAGAGTATATTTTAGGTTTTGTAAGCTTTTTCTTAATGTTTATTGTCTGAATATTTAGAAGTCACAATGTGAAAATATTATTAAGAACTCAACGCGCATTTTTCGATGCAGAAAAGTCTAATATTTTGGGGATGAAGAAAAGACTCGACGTCGCGTAACAATGAAGCTCTCCATTAATCCGAGCTTTCGTTTTGTCTTAGTCTGCTTTTTACTTTTATCTCATGTGACACGCTCTTTAAGCCCCTTCAACCAAACATAAACAATGTCCTGCCTTTTAAAACTTTTCTCTCTTCACCTTTGACATTTTTATCTACAATTACCGCATCGGTGTGCACAGACGGTGTATTTTAACTTTTAGTTCTTGCCACATTTTTTGTACTGTTCTTGTATTTTTCTCACTATCTTCTGCTTCCAAACCAAAGAGTTCATCCATCCACGTAGTCCTTATCACTGCCTTCTCGTACGTCGCCCTTAAAGTCTTGATCATATTGTCCCAGCTTTCGCCATTTTCTTCTTTTTGCTTCGACCGCAGCTTGCGTTTCGCTCATTTTTTCAAGCAACTGTCGCACGGTCTCTCGCTTCCAGTAGGGTTTCTTGCGAGACAGTGAGAGATGTGTAAAAAGATTCATAGCTCACGTAAAGAGGTTTGTCTCGAGACTCGCCGGGAAACCTCACCAGGGTGCCCCTAAGAAATATTGCTTCGGGGAATAGCCTTTCTAAGGTTTCTTAAGCAGTAAAAAGAGTAAATGGGGTGGTTGCCACTTGCAAAAGAACGGAATGGATAACAGAAAGGAGAATGCATTGTTATGTAAATGTACCAAATTAATATTCAATACTTCTGACTCAATTATTTTGCATCAATAAACAGGCTAATGACGAATATTAATAAATATAGTTAATTTTTATGACGAGAAATAACTTTTCAATAACAGAATTTACGAGCGCAAGTGATCTTAAATTTGAATATTTCATTTTAGATTACTCTACATACTTCAATTATTTTTACTTGACACTTTTTGTAATTATAGACGACATTTAATTTCAAGATTGTATGTTTTACATTATCACTAAAGGAACATTGGGAAGAATCTCAATATTTTTGAGAAAGGAAAGAGTCATTCTTGAGATTGAGTCACGTTCATGGATCTACTAATACACATACATCTCTAAACACCTCTTAATTTTTCTGTTTTTTTTATTGTAAAAATGTCTGGAGAAGTTTGATGGCATCCTTTTTCCTTTAGCAGCCATTGATTCTTACTGCATGCTCCTTGCAGGCCAGTTTTACGAAATACCTACTACTGTATTAATTGAACTAAAATGTTTCACACTTACGCGGCAATATTAGATTTTTGTGATGCAGCCTTAGTTGAAAATATATCAAATTCGGCATTCTAAAATAGATTTGCTCTTCTCTGCAAAATATATTAACTACATTAAGGTTTATCCAATTTACTGCATGGTTATAATTTTTCTTTCCCTTATATTTCTTATATTTACATATTTAATAACTTCCTGTTTGATATTTTCGTTTTGGAATTCAAGTTTACTCTGATAAACCTTATTTCCAGTTTACATTTAAATGTTCCATATTAGAGTAATGAAAGTAAGTGTTTCCGGGAAACACAATAGTGTACTATGGTAAGGTACACAGTGGTAAGCAAAACAGGTAGTAGGCCATGGGTTATACGGGAAAACACCTACTGTATTGAAGTAGGTAACCTGTAGCTAAAGTGAATGTGGAAAATAAGTGGTAATCAACAAACGCAACGAACAGGTTTGAACTTGCTCTAATACTTCAATTTAATATACAAGAAATTCCACTGATTTTAGCAGTGTTAGTTCAAATACGATAATGGCTATAGTTTGACAATGCAGGCTCCACTTGAAAAAGTTTTATAAGGCTCTCAAATTGTCTATGTTAGTCTTTGGAGACTTAAGCTCCTCATTTGTATTTTATATGAAACAAAATATCGGCGTTTCTAGTATTTTAGAATGGTTCGCTAAAATCTCTGTAAATTTTCAGCGTAAATTTAAATTGAAATTATTTTACTCGCTGATGTAAAGTCAGGAAAACCCTAGATCAAGGGTGTCCAACTGGCGGCCCGCGCTGCCATTTATTGTGGCCCGCGAAACGTTTTTAGGCAAAAGTGAAAGTCTCGTGCAGCCATGTCGGGCGAGAATATTGTGCCCCTAGCGCACGTGTCGTGCTGAAGTCAACATCCCCTTTAATCTAGAAATAGGTGAAGTTTTGATTTAAGGAATTTTTGTTAGTAAATTCAGAAATTAAAAATCATACCAATTTGATTCAGTGCGTTATGCATGGTACGACCTGATCACACACGGTTTTATCCCCCCACCCGGTTCAGAACAACTGGGAAAACTGCCGAGATCAACAATACGGGGAAGTCAGGTGTGGATCGCCGGAGTAAGGAAAATGTGGCCCGCAACTGTATCAAAGGATTTAGTTGTGGCTCTAGAGACCTTGCAAGTTGGACACCCATTCCCTAGATCATTCACAAATAAATCTGCCCACGAAGACTAGCTACTTGATTAGGTGTCGGACGTTCGTCGCTCACGCCGCGATCGTCAGCAGTGCAGTTGCAATTGGCGGGCCGTCGCTTAACAGTGCAGAACTACCGGCAGAGGCTCAATGGCAATTTGCTTAACGGGCGCCCACTCTCAAAGCCCCAACGGCCAGGCACCTTATTTGCGGCACAATGGCCATTGGAGCGGGATGAACGGGTCCGTGGGCGAGGAAACGTTAGAGCGTGGATGGCGTGGAGCATACGGGCAACAGCTACGACCTACTTCATGCGCGACCATGTCGTTTATCTGCTTCAGCAATGAGAACGGCATAATGGTGGAGCAGAGGTAACTGATGTGTATGGAGTACACCATTACGTCTTCCTGAGGATATAAATGAGATGGGTTGGATGAAATTTATTATTACACAAATTTTCTTCTGAAATGTAGATAAAATGACATTTCTGTTGGACTCCCTTTCATGAAGGACATTTTGCGAGATTTCTGGTGAAACACATTGTTTAGATTGATCGATGAAATTTCCTGGATAATTTTAATTTACTTCTACAAGCAGAACACTAACTAACTATTACATTATATATTGTTGTGCTCAATGTGTTATTACCTCAAATATTCACTTGGGAAGAAATACTGTTTAGAAACGTTCGCATAAAACTAAACACATTTGGTCATCGTTTGTTCATTTCAAATTAATGCACCTCCGAAAAATATAAATTGCTGTTTTTTCATTAGATAAGTTGACGTAAGATGCCTATCACATCTATTTGTTTATTGTTCAGAAACCTGCCAGCAAATGAAGCACTAACAAAACTGTAGCGCTAGATTATATTTTCAATGATGTTTTTGGTAAAAAGTCAACTGCTAATCACTAAGTAGTCAGAATAACGTGAGGATGAATATAAATTCGAACGTAATGTAATGAATTACCACATATTGCAATCGATTTTAATTAAGAAAAGACTATTCAAATAACTAAAATGTAGATTCAATAATAAAGAAATACGGTTTGGAAGCATATATTGAAATACGGTTAATTTGACAGATTGCAGTAATTGACATTTTGCAGTAAATGACGAAAAATAGGAAATTGAAGTTATACCAGTCAACAGAATGAATATAATTTGATACAACATATTTTAAAATGTAGTCGAAATTTTTGGAATAAGCAAGTATGTCATACCGAGCTGCATTTAATTATTTACGCGAATTAGCTTGGATCTAGAAAATTGTTACCTCAAATGTTCACTTGGGAAGGAACACTTTTCAGAAACGATCATACAAGTTTCATATAAGAATATCAGATACTACATGTAATGGAAAAAATAAAACGTAATCTCTCGGTTTTTCTTTCTATAAATATCCAACGAGTACAATCCGATAAAATCGTCTATTTTTATCACATGTGTCGACAGCGACTTAAGAACGCGCCGGCTGCGTGCTTATATCGCGATCGCGTTACATATCTGGCACTGAACAGACGCGCGTGCGAAGATCGCAATCGCTTGGGAGACTTCGCAGGCGCGAAGTAGCAGGGGAAACAGAGAGGAGACGATACGGCAGGCGGTCCCCGCAGGCACTCACCGTGTCGCAGATGCCCGACGCCGTGTTGCACAACGACAGTACGGTGAGGTTCTGGCGGCGGTTGGCCCACACCACGGCTACTTGCCGCTGCGGCGCCCAGCTCACCGCCAGCACGTAGTGCTCTCTGCGAAGGGAAACACCCACTTCAGCAATATCGCTAGTGGGGAATTAATGGGGGGGGGAGAGAGAGAGAGAAAAGAAAGCGAGAAATAATAGAAAAATGGGGAGATATCGGAAAGAGAAAAGAGAAGAAACAAAGAAAAAATGGGAAGAGCTAAAGGCGAATATGAGAGGGATGAGAGAGAGAGAAAGAGAGGGAGAGGGATAGAAAGAGTAAGGAAAGGGAAGAAGAAAGTGAGAGGACCAATATACAAAGTTATATCAGTGGCAGAGGAATGCTTCAAAAACGTAGAAGTGCATGATATCTATCATTTATTTTTTAAGAACATAAAGTAATATTTACGTAGTTTCTAAATATATAGTTTACTAGAAATCATATATTTTTCTGCTCTTGAGATTCACTTAACAGGGTACTACTACCACAACATTCAATAATGAAAAAAACACGTATGTTACAGCGTCTGAATATTGTTAACTCTGGTATTCATATATTAAATTTCAATAAACAGTCTGGCTTTATAAGATTTTTAAAATCACGAAGCTTAGTACACTACTTCTACAATTTTCTTTTGTTAACAAACTCACGCATTTTGAGAACGATTCGAATGAGATGATAAGGCGAGAATAGTTGAAGTTCAAGGCTTGATCAAACAGAGATTTTTCAATCGGATATTTTTTGAAATGTGTAGACCGCAACTAGAAACATACGAAAAATCAAAAAGTAAAAAAAAAAAATGTGGGAAAGAAAGAATGAAAGAAGATTTGGAACTAGCAATCAGAAAATTCGAAGCATTGCCTACGAATTTGGAAAAAGACGCATAAATAAAGAGATGGAAATATGTTCGAGATAATGAGAAAGAGAGGGGAGAGAAATCGAGAGGATGTATTACAGAGCGTGGTCGAGGTGTGAAGGAATCAGTGAACAAGCAAAGCGCAAAACTGGAGGTGGAGCGAACGAGAGCGTGTGAGGCCGCGAATGAGTCAGGGCTGCCTGAGCAACGCGAGAGCTGCCGGCTGAGAACGAACTTCGCTTCGCGTCGCGCTGAGACCTGGAGGGCACGCGGTCGCGACCAGGAGCGGCGCGGGGCGGGCGCGGCGGGCGGGGCGGTGGAGGCGCGTGCGAAGATGAGAACTGGGGCGATAATGGGACACGCAACGCCGTCGCGCTGTGGAGCGTGGCCCGCGGCGATGGGGGGAGGGGCGGGAAGCGGATGGCGGGGGGCGGCGTATGGGACTAGGGGGACAAAAGGGCGTGGGGAGAGAGGGGGCAAAGGGGGAGGGGAGAGAAGGGGTTGAGACGATGTGGCAGCGTAGGAGGCGAGAGGGCGAGGGTGTCCGAAAGGGGCTGAAGTGGGGCCGGGTGCCCGAAGGTGATAGGCGAGTGGGCGCGAGAGTCGTGGCTGGAAGGCGGGAGGTGGGTGGATGCCTCGAAGCCAGAGGCCTGCTTGCGCCGCGGGCCGCACTGAGGTGTAGCAGGAAATTGCGCCGCCAGGTCGCTCTCAGCAGCCTTTCTCAAACTAAAAGAAGTGGGGGGGGAGTACTTGTCAATGAGAGGAAGTAGGCAGGCACAATTTGGCAAAGGAGTTTGTGTTAACACCTGAAAATTATGTATTTTTACGTTCGCTTCACATAGTGTGATACACAAAACATGGCGTAGTGAAACAGTTGACGGGAAATGCTGGGAGAAGCTTGAAATGTGATGTGTACGCGGTTACTAGGGAGTTGTTATGGTGTCATACAAGCAGGAAGGACAATACAAGGTCGAATATTTGTTACCTGTTGAGAGTCCGCGGTTGCTAGGGTGGTTGCTGTGGTGCAGGGCGGGAAAATAAAAACAATTTGATACCACGTTAAGAAAGGGAACCACTGGTCGACGCGTGATATATGCCGTTTGTCATATACGAATGAGAACTTTCCCGAGTAGGTGCCCATCAGGGACGCAGAGTAGGGACAGTCATTTAGATGTAAGTTGGATTTAGGTGTTAAGAGGAAAACGCCGTGGATTTTCAAGAAAGAAGCAGAGGTACCAGGTCCCGGTCGGCGATTAGAAGAACGAAGACGTCGCGCGGAGGTTCATCTGGACTGGTTTATCTGAGGCGACATCCGACATCGCCAAGAAAGCTCAGAGAATCATTTTGTTAAATATCAGAGGTCATGACCATAAATAAATTCAGGCAAAATCAAATAATATGTTCAAATAACGTTCATCAAATAAATTAACTTTTGTTATTTGAAAAATTAAATATATGGTTATCATTGTGCAACCTGACACGTAATTTAGTGCCACAGTATCAGCAAACTTTCAGATTTCGTGCTACTCTGTACGAAGGACGGATCGAGTAGCAATTGGCAGAGCAGGTAAGCGGATTGCTACTTAAAACCGAACCCAAACGACTGAGTCAGCACGGCAAGTACGATTAATTAACGCAAAGTTATTTATACTTGGAATTGTTTCCTGGCGCCCAATTCTTATGGCAGTTTGTTAGTTAGTTAAAAAACGTTACAAGAGTAAGAAGTAATGTCTTTATGAATTGAAAAGGAGACTGTTCTATCATACGAAGTTTTTATTAACGCAAACTTATTGTGAGTACGTTTTCAATCGTTGCAAGTATTTGTGAAGTGCATATGTGTGGCAATTTAATTTCAAAATATGTAATAATAGTACATAGGCGTATGTAGCCTAAAAGAAGAGGGGACAAGTTCATCTCTGGGCCACCTTTTTACTTTCTCGCTACGGAGTAGGGAGAAAGTTAAGTAACGCTTCGCGAAAAAAAGATGAATTTTCAGCAGAACAACTCTTTTTACTGGGCCCTGATAACGAAAAAGTGGAAAAATCTAGTTGCTAAATTTAGCAAGAAAATCTGTATCACATGGTGTAGCCAGAATCCATGTTTTGTGGATCCTTGATACCGAAAAATCGATTGACGGCAAAACGTCTGCCTGTCCGCCTGTGAACAACGCTAATGGCTATGACACAAAAATATGACACAAAAAGAGACAACTGAACATGTGGATGCATGTGGAAACGAAACAAGCGGTGCTTGAAGCGTTGTTTTGTTGTTTACTTGAGGTCCTGGTGACTTGATGGTCTTTCAAGTAAGTCAGTTATGTCAGAAAAAATTGCACAAAGCCATTTTATAAGGAATTTGTTTTCTGTGATAGTGTGGGGGAGGACAATAGAGCAAGCGGTGAAGGGAAAAAAGTGAAATAAAATAATGCAAAAACGAATTACAGCGGGCTAAGTCGGAAGGGTGAGGAGGTAGTTGAGCGTTGCGAGGCTCAGAACAAGTCGAAGGCATGGATCTTAGAGCCGCCAGGAGAGAAGTGTCCTCAGTGAACTCCGTAGCGGTGAACGATACGGAGGCTCTGGAGACGTCAAGGAGGCAACGGTTGAGGGAGCGAAGATCTTTTTTTTTTTGCTGGTGGGTCCTCTGCCTCTCTCCCAGTGGCGCCTGCGGCCGCGCCCGCCGCTCTCGCGCTGAGCCTTGGGGCCCGAGCTCGAGCATCATCGCAGACCTTCGCGGGTTGGGTGGCAAGGGGGGGAGCGAAGGGGAAGATGGGGAGGAGCAGGGAGCATCGCAGCGGAGAGGGTGGGGTGAGAGGCGGGGGGGGCGGAGAGGGGCGGGCCGGAGCGGGGGTGCGGGCGCGCCATCCAAAGCGAGAGGCCCACTTGCCTTGCGCTCACGCATATCCTTCGGAACGAGGGCTGCGCCTGGGTAGTGTTGAAGGACATGCACCGACGATGCGGAAAAAAGCGAAGAAAGAGCAGCGAAAAGCCGGGAACGGACTAAAAAAGCTGCTTGGAAGCAAGTGAGAAAAGATGGAGGAATAAATGTAGAAGTCAAAGATAAGGATAAGTTTAAGAAATATGTGAAATAATATAATATAATGTACACAATCCAAATATTTCGATCTCTTCAATTTGCTAAGGTTGCAAACCTTTATTTTATTCATCACTTAAAAAATAATCAAATACATTGTTACTACGGTATGTATGAATGCACAATAAAACAATTTGAGTTTAATGTAAACAGAATTGGTATGAAAATAATTTTTCAAAGTGGTTTCTGACAACATTGGAACATAAATTACAGGATATGTTAAGGTTTTGTGACAGCTATGCTTATGAACGTAACTTGCGCTTTCATTGGACTTTTTATTCATGATCGGGTTTATACGAATATGCGAAATCGCATTTCACATTGAAATTGCAAGAATTTACGATAAAAAATATAAGAAACACAAGACAGAAAAATAGAAGCAAAGCAAACCACTCAGGAAGATATTGTATCACAAAATAAAATTAAGAAACAATTCTGCTCGTTGAAGATAGAACAAACCGCGTTTGTTTCGATCGAATTCAAACTGATATTGGTACCGTAGGTTATTGTTTCTTATTTTAACTTTTACGAAATTGTGTTTATGTTTTGTTCGTCCACGAACAAAACATTGAGAACATTAAAATATCAAACCCAAAAACATTGATGTTAAAAAATATCGGTTTCAGTCCATCGATGTTCAAAACATCGATATTTCTATAGATACATCGATGTTTTGAAAACACTGACATCGATGTCGCATCCCTACTGAACAGGGGAGGAATAAGAGGCGCCCCCCGACGACGACACGGCTGGTTGCTAAGCACAGAAGCTGTGGACTAGCTGGAGAGGCTGCAGGAGCACGATTCGGGAGCGCTGCCGGCGCGAGCGGGAGGAGGTGCGAGTGACACGCGCCGCCTTCCTAGCAGCTGCTCGCCGAACCGCGAAAGACGCCGCGCCGCGCCGCCTCCATTGTTTGGCGCTGCCCTCGCGACGTTGATTAATTGAGTCCTCGACTTTCACTGTCGTGATTGCTGCACGCGTGTGCACTTTGCTCAGAATGTCGCTCAATGTCAGATGACTTTGGTTCTTTATTGATAAATATAATTTATTAGAAGGAGATAGCTTGATATGTCGAGAATAACGTTGGATGTAAATACTAGTATGCTTAAGAAAATTACATGATTATTGCTTTATCATGAAGTATACACGACCTAATGATACGGATTTATTCATGAAAATTTTGATAAATAAATTATACTGTTGTCGTTACAATTGTTTCCACAGATTCATCAACTTCTTATTAGGATTCAAAATAAATCTTTACATTTATAGATATAACAATTTGATAATATAAAAATATATAAGCAATCGAACTGAATACGTTGAATGGAATGTAAGAAGATTATAAATATCTTTTTTACATTCCATAACAATCATTGGTAAAACAATAACATACCTATTTTTAAAACTAATTGAAAAACAATGAAAATGCTGAAAGGCAGTTTTCGTTTTCCAACGCCTATGTCACAACAAGCACCCATGAATGGCTACAACTAACTGAACGATAAAATAGTCATTAAAGCATTATGCTTTCGTCTCCGTACGTAACAACTGTGTTTGATAAACTTTCCATCTACAATATAAAACAAATCGTGTAAATATAAATTTTCACATACTACACAACAAAACATGCAAACTTTTGTTGACAACAATGCTCGTTCCTGAAGAGCCTATCCAGAAACAGCAACGCGAGCGAATTGCCTAGTCTCGTGCGGCGCGTGTGGGCAGCGTGGCTTTCAGACGTCGATGGCGACTGCGCACCTGCGCTGCAATGGGGCCGGCCTCGTCCGCTGGAGTGCGCCGCAGACTGGGGCCGACTAGAACCTGCAGATCGCATTACTTTTCCACCGCCGATTTTGCCATTTTATACTCAGTTGTTAGGGGAGTTTAGACTATGCATTACCATGTATTGGGTACCTATCCGAAACTAATATTAATATACTCGAAACTCTCCACAAAGCCCTCTATTATTATTTCTATTAATACTTGAATATTACCGAGCCGGGGTATCAGGCGAGGTGATATTAAACGGTGGTGGCCGTTCAGGTGGGCTACACTAATATCTAGAAGAGGGACTCTACGACCAGCCGCAGCTCAGCGGTGTGGCATGGCAACGGATGGGGCAGCATGGCCGGGCAGTGCGGCGAGACGCCGAGGCGGAGCTGGGCGTGGCGGCAAGCGACGTGGCAAGGGAAGGCGACGGGCAGAGGAGGAGGGTGAAGAGATGGGGGGCCAAGGTGGTGGTAGCGGTAGGGGAGGGATAGCAGGGGAGTGAAGGTGGCGAGGTAGCGAGGGTAGCGGGAGTGCCGGGGGAGTGCGGGTGGCGAGGGAGTGGAGTGACGGGGGAGGGGAGTGGCAGGGGAGCGAGATGTGGCGGGGTTGGTAAGGAAGCGGGATGTGGGGATGTTGGAGAGTGGAGTTACGGGGAATGGGGAGGCAGAGGAGTGCGGGTGGCGGGAGAGTAGGGTGGGATAGTGGGGTTTTGGGGAGAGAGGGGTGCAGGAGAATGACGGTGGCAAGGGGAATGGGGTGCCAGGGGGATTGGGTGGTAGCGGGGGAGCGGGGGGGTGGGGGAGCGGGAAGTAAAGGGGATGGAGGTAGGCGGGGTCGGATAGCGAGAAAGTGAAGGCGGGGGAGTGAGGGATGTGGGGGGAACAGTATTGGCCGGGGAGAGGAGAGTGGCGGAGGTGACGTGGGGCGGGGTGAAGGGGAGCGGGCAGGGAGGGGGAGCACAGGGTGTCGGGGAAGCGTGGCGCGGTGCGGCGTGGCGGCCGACAAGCGTGCGATTGCGCGGCGACGGCTGTCACTCGCAAGGGCGCCTCTCCGCCGCGGGGGGCGCGCTTTGTCCGCCGCGGCCGACGCGGCGACAGGGCGCCCCGCGCTCGCGGCGGCGGATGCGAATGCGCACGCGACGCCAAGGCGGGCGGCGTGGAGCCAAGGGGCGGGGCGAGGACGGCCCGAGGGATCGCCGTGGGCGTACGTGCCAATGCACAGGGGGACGCGGAAGTGGCAGGGGGGAATTAAAATAGCGACGAGAATGATTGTTGGGATGGTGATAAAATGAGAAGTAGAAAAGGGTAAAACGCATATTGTCTGTACACAAGAAAAGTGACGTACGTAAAAATTGAAATTCGTAATTTTTGAGTTATCTGAAGAAATACGTTTAGAAACAATCTGTTTTCTATTAAATGTAGGAGATAAAGGTGACAAGACAGCCCGTATAAATGAAACGAAATAAACGGCTCCGTTCATATTAAAGCCATTCTTGTGCAAAATGATAATTCATTAGATGCATAATTTTTCTTGTTTTGCAACCATGATTGGAGGATGATCGTAAAATTTCACACGAGCAAACAGTCTTCATAGTGTTATTGCCAAATGATTATGTTCCATTCCTAATCGGCATAGGTAGATGGAGGGGTCAGAGGGCATGGGATGCGGATGGGTCATGAGAATGATTTGTGAATAGGGAGGACGACGCGGAATTGAAACGAGTTGAATAGAAAGGCTGAGAATGGATGCTTTGAGATGATATCGGTCATAGACAAAGCTAGAAAGCATTGAGGAGCGGAAGGATTCTCAAATTTTCTCTCGTAGACCTGTGGACTCGTAGGATTGTTAGCAGTGCATAATAAAATATGTAGAAGGAGCGATTCACGAGGTTAAGTTTTAGAGAATAACTTTCATGGAAGTCAAACATGTGAATGATTTACCTTCATTTCCACCCTCTTTGATTTGTTTTAATAATATAACACGTGTGTTTCTGATTGCACAATTGTAATAAAAATCACCAGGTTTTCGTCTATAAATATTTAATTGGCAGAGAAAACTTTGTGACTTCTGGAAGATTGCATCATTTTACGGGTTTTAGTCGTATAAACTGGTCGATTACATTCAATCACACGCAGAGAATGTTATAATTACGATAAGATTTGAAATTTATTACCCCATTTTATCGCGGGCTATTCGAAGAAGTAAAATGGCTTTTGGTCCGTGTGTTAACATCGAAGTACTAAAACACGGAAGAGGGACTCTACATGAACTGTGAAAAGTTGAAAGAAAATATGTACTACTTACAACGAGAAAAAAAAAGGAAAAAAAAGATAGATGAGACGAGCATGAGATGTTTGTGGTGATTATTGGAATTGCAAGAGTAGTCAGGGTAAATAAATGAGTGTAAAGAGTGAAATAGGAAAACGAATATAAAACGTGAAATTAAAACGAAGAGATCATTGCGAAGAAAAAAAGGCAAGGAATGGAACGCGCGTCTGGTCTTCTTGTTCCAGGAGATAATAGGATCGATCAGAACCTCTTACACAAAAACGGTCTTAATGAAGAGTCCAATTGTTGTACGAAAGTGTTAGAAAATATACTGATTACGTGAAATGGAGATGGAACAGATTGAAAAAATCGCCCTGAACGTTGATCATAAAGAAAATGACTCAAGAAACGAAGACTAGAGAAAATTGACTTACCTTAAGATACAGCAAAGGACGGAAATAGCTAGAGAGAAAACGTAAGACAATCTAGGAGAAATGTATGGGGGAAGAATAGAAACTACGAATCTTGTTGCGATGCAGGATCTCAATGGAACTTAATGGTAGCTCCGAAGTAACAGTCATGTGCCAGAAGCAGGAGCAACCTGGGGCGCACACAGGGGTTGCGGTGAATGGGAGCGACAGAAACGGGGCCAAGTAGGAGGTGAGGTGGAGACGCATTGAGAGAGAGAGAGAAAGAGAGAGGGTGTGGCGGGGGTGAGGGAGAGAGCGAGAGGGGGACGATGGAGGGGGGGCGGAGGCATACGTACCCGCGGTCGTGCGCGAACTCCTCCTTGGGCGGCCTCAGGTCGATGTGATGCAGCGCCTGCGGCGTCGTCAGGTCCACCGAGTACAACGTCACTGCCGGGTTGGGCCGACCTGCCTAAAGATACACGAGCATAATCAGCCACTTTATTCTCCTTCCATGTTTTGTGATTATGAAGCTACACGGTAAAACTGTTTACAAAATAAACATCAGATAGCTCGAGATAAACCACATCAGATACCGAAAGCTTCCTGTTACTCGTAAATATTAATGTCTGTATTTTGGTGAAAGTGTGGCTTATCTTGTGACGATAAAATGATGTCGTGTTCATATTTACGAAGGGCTTGGGGCAGTAACAAAATTAGATACACTTCGGCCCGATTTAAAGTGCAATGATCTATCAGCGTGTAAACATCGGCATACGCACTTGAATATACTTATTATTTTAGAAAAATGTGAAATTCATTTTATTTAATGCTCTGCGATTAGCAACATATTACTTACCGCTTTTTAGAAAGAAGAATTTACCCTTTTTAGTTTATCGTCTTACGAATACTTCGTAAGAAGAGAAAGTTATGATATCGGGCGCCAGAAAACGGTGAATTTGCGATAGAAAACTCTCATTGTCGGCGTCTGGTAACGAAAAAGTGGATAAATCCTATTGCTAAATTTAGGAAAAAAACTCATCTAACTCGTGGTGTAGCCAGAATTCATGTGTTGATGGTACTTGACACCGAAAAATCGATTGACAGCAAAACGTCCGTCCGTCCGTCTTTCTGTCCGTCTGTGGTCAACGATAGCGCCTAAACCGTTCTGCTGATTATCTTCAAAATTGATATTCCGCAATCGTTTTGGTGGATGTCGAGGTTCCTGGAATTTGAAACCGATATTTTAATTTTGGGGGGTCATTTACATGAAGCCCCCCGGACATTTTAAAAATTTTCCCAAAAACGGTTCCAAATTTTTTTCTTTAAATTTCTTGTAAAAATAGAGTAAAATACACTTATGAAGGTGGCATAGGTCCAATTTTAACGGTTAACAAGTTTAATGGTCAATTTTAACGGTGAATTTTTTCAGCGTCTTCCTACAACTACAAAATTGAAGAGAGATTTTTTCTCCAAATAAAATTTATTCTCCAAAATTAGTTCTTTCATTAAGGTCATGTAATTTTTTTTGAAAATTTTAGTAGTTTTCGTCGAGTTCCGACGGTGTCGGATTTACGACACTAGCTAAATAGGGTGACGGGAGGAGAATTCTAGCGGCTGGCTGCTCTGATCGGAAGTTTTCTGTTTTCATCAATACCTGGCAAATGCCGGATCAATATGCTAAAATACAAACTACAGACCGCGCCTGATTTCCTCCCTATTCCTTGTCCTATTCCACCCCTAATTACACTTAAATGCACTACACTGCCCCACATGCCAGAAGACCAGTCGGGAGTTTAAAGCTCGTCCGTGTTGGGCCTATGCTGGTCCAACGCGATTGCTGAAGTTACATCGTTTATTCAGGATATTTAGAAAAGAAATTGAAAATTGTGATATAAGGAAAGTGAATGAAATATACAAATATTTTGCAATATTTTGTATAATTTGTTAAATTACGTTAAATTTGTCGAACATATCTTCTGAATCAACTAATTTTTTACATCGACGTTGAAAAAATTTTCCATAAATACAAGTTATAAAATTAGTATTGCATTGTTATTAACTTTTCATGATACAATTTTTAGTATTGCCGAGCATTTTCAATGTAGTTTCCTTTATACCAATTTTTTTACGTGCGGTCACTCTTTATTGGCGTTTTAAAATATGACTTCAACTACCGTAATAATGAAACATAGAAATGAAGCGTAGTTTCGACGAGTTCTACTGGAGTGTGGTATTGAAGTGTACTTACGATGAGTAGTACGAAGTGTACTACGGAAGTGTCCATCTGGAGTGTATTTCTGGTGTGTAGTGCCAGTGCATAGTTCTAAAGTGTAATGCTGGAGAGTCGTGCTGAAGAGTAGGGCTGGAGTGTAGTGCTGGAGTGTAGTGCTGGAGTTGGTTAGTGCTGGAGTGTAGTGCTAAAGTGAAGTCCTGGAGTGTAGTGCTGGAGTGTAGTGCTGGAGTTTAGTGCTGGAGAGTAGTGCTGGAGTGTACTGCTGGAATGAAGTTGTGTGGAGTGAAGAAGGGAAGGGCCGCACTCACCCTGGGATAGCGCAGCGAGCGCAGCTCCGGGTACTGCGTGAGGCGCGCGGCGCCGCCCCCGAACCACGGGAAGCGCAGCTCGTCCACCTGCGAGTCGTTGAAGGCGGCGAAGAGCAGCGCGCGGCCGTCGGGCGAGAACCACAGCGCGTGGCGCGTCTGCAGCACCTCCTCTGCAACAGCCGCGCGTCGTGCACGCGTCGCGTCGCGCGCCCTCACACCACCCACCGCTCACGCCTCCAACAGCCGCGACGGGGCGTGCGAATCGCAAATGATGGAATAAATATTAAACAATTCAGAGAGTCGACTACTTGAATTACTTAAGAATAATAATTGATAATAAAATTACTTGGAAAACACGTATAACGAATGCACAAAAATATTTAAGAGGAAACTTTTCCTACCAACGAATTTTTTGTGACCTTCATATACTTAGAATTCTATATTACGCTCTAATAAATTCAAAACTACAATGTGGAATTCTAATCCGAGGAGGAAATTTTAAGACGTACATTAAGAAACTAAAAATAACTCAAAACTAATTTATCCGCTTTATCTAAAAAAAAAACTGAATCTTCATCTCATTTTTTTACGCAATTTAACATTTTACCAATACAACATCTCTATTGTATAAAATGCTAAAAGTGTTCTGTGTTAAAAGCGGAAATAATTTAACTTATAAAATATTTCACAATTACATTAGATGTTGCAAAGCTACTAATCCATTTAAAAAATTAATAAATTTCTAATAGTAAAAAATTCCTTCTTTATTGAACTTTAAATATATACTCAATTACCAGTTTCGTTGAAAAATAATAAATCCTTGAATATCTCCAATGACAAAGTGAAGATTTGGAATTTAGATCAAGATGATGATGATGATATGATAATGATATAAATAACAATTGAAATATTGGATTATAAATGTTCCCCGTGTAAGGTAATTTATACATGTGTTTATAGAGTTTTATATTTGTTAATGGAAATGTACTAGTCAGATCTCTATAATCTGTCACTTATATATTACAGTGGTAGATTTTTATGTTTTGTACGTTCACATGGACTTCTATTTCAATAATTAAAACAATAAAATAAACGTGGCACACATAAGAAATAATATGTAGAACTAGACAGATAATTTATACAAGTATTGCTATCCGTCACAACTGGTTATTGATGTTTAGTAATTCCGCGAAACTACAATGTATATGGTTTTTGTAAAAGAAAATGGGAATAATAATAATAATAATAATTATTATTATTATTATTATTATTATTATGATTATTTTATTAATACCCAGTACCCGCCAAGAGATCCACTTGCTTTTAAAAAAAATCTTCATTTGTACATAAATAAGTAAAACTTTATACTATAGATATGCTTTGATTGTGTACTACTAACTTACATACTTATGCTTAATCTAATTCATGGATGAGGAAGCCAATTAGGCACCTCTGTTCATTGATAGTTTCAGAAATTTTTTTCAGAAATACGTGGAAAGGGAATTTGTTTTGAATTCGGATTGTTTGTGAAGGGTTTCGGCCGAGGTTGAGTGCATTTAGTGTGGGGATTTGTGGTGTGGAGAAATAGAACTTGGAGGCGAGGTAACTGATATGGTTGGCTATAGGTCCGATGGATAGTCCTTTGTGGAGTTGGTAAAGAACAAGAGACGATGAGTATCCTTAGGTAGTTATTTTAGAAAATTTGCCTTTTGTTAATGTAAGTTTTTTCGGCATTTATTCAGGCGTATAGAAGAAGGGGTCTTAAAAAGGTTTAGTGTATTGTTATGGTTGTGCTATATGGCAGTGAGATATTTTATATTGATACGAAGTTTTAGTTGAAGTAATTTTATTTTTGCTTGATTCACTTTGGGTTGTATATGACGTTTTTCAGATGAGTTTTGTATCTACCTTGAGTCCAAGATATTTAATTGTGCTGTACTGTGGGTGTCAAATTATTGGTTCGTTGTTTAATGTCAAGGAAGTAGGAGAAGTGTAAGGTCTGAGGGGGAATATTTTGGCAGCAGTTTTTGAAGGGTTACGTTGAATTTTAACATTAGCAGTGCAGCTCTCGATTAGATTAAGATATAGTTGTCAAACTAAAATTCAAAACTGTAGCTCTAAAAACAAAAACGGTATATTAGCTAAAGAAATGCTTACTTTAATTTGATCAGTCGAAACATCGTGTAATGAATGTAGATTTTTGCAGTTTACTCTCGTAGAAGTTACAAAATCAAATATTTTGTCCGCAACAGCATTATGAGCGAAAGTGTATTTCGCGCAGCTTATCGTTTCCAGAGTGGAAAAAGTTCCGAGATGTTCGTGCACAAAACGTATTGTATAGCCTTTTGAGTTCAAAACTTTTTCATGAGAAGTTTATAAACGTATAGCACGAAAAGTAGTGTCAGCACAAAACGGTAAAAAACGATCCAAAGCACTTCTATCGCTTACCACCACCTGGCCGCGTTGGACTAAAAATACGAACAAGTTTCAAAATTATTTATTCGGCAATGCGGATGAGCAGTTCGTCGGCTAAAGTTTCTAGGTCCGCACTCCCTGAGCAAACTTAATGGACAGACCGCAAGTTCGAATCAACTTGAAGAGAGATCTCCGTAAAGAATATAAATTTGCGAGTCCGCAAGCAAGGGAGGGGGCTCATGAGACTTCAGCTCCCCTCCCCCTACAAGCTAATAATTGATATTAAAATTATAGCTTTTACTAATTTTGTATTCTAACGAAAATAATTCAATATACCTTAAAATATACCCTGTAAGTATTAACTAAAAGACAGCAAATAAAAATATATTTTTTATTCAACATAAATGAAAAATCATTTGTAATAAAGCGTCAGGACAAATGAACACAATACCTTTAGCCGCCCCCTTCCCCTCTCTGTGTAAAATCTTGGGAACGCCACTATAAATTTGAATATCATGCAGGTATAACTGAGTATGAATACAGAGCTCAAACTGGACTTTATCTGTGATGAATTTCTCTTCCCATCTTAGTAGGTACTACTACAGTACTTTAAAGATAACTGATAAACAGTCCTTAAATTATATCTTCTAATTGAAGCAGAGTTTTGGCCCACGAAAATTGCCTAATAAAAGAGGCAGGTCAAATACAAACAGGCTCACTAATGCAGTGTTTGACAAACCGAAATTGACAAACTTGATGCTTTATTGGTTTCTGACATAAATGATTCAAGTGTAAGAGGGCTTCTTTTTAAGGAAAATATCGTGGCATGCATTACTAGAAAAAAAATTGTAGCTTAAGAATAGCTCGTCTTCATATCTTCAATTTAAACTACTTATTGTTTTCTTTCTGTTCAATTTTTATAAAAATATTTCAGAAAACCTGGATATCAGTCTTTTTTTTAAAAAATGTAGCTAAACGAACTATTTTTTTCTTAATAGCATGAGCATTGGGTAAAGCATTTGCGTAACCCATTGCGTAAAGCATTGGGTTTACTAAAGTGATATTATTGCATTTAGAATAATTTAAGTAATTTTTGAATGTTAGAAATTGGATACATCAAACATGCAAAAATAATCTGAAGAAGATACTATAGTAATTTACTGATATATAATCCATACTGCGATTTTTGTAACTTTGTCCCTGACAGGAATCAGCTATTTCGCTGCCATCCAAACGGGGGCTTATATTTCGCTACAGTGACATCACTATAGTGACGTTCAAGCTCCGGAATGAATGAAACTGTCAACAGCTGATACCTGTCAAGGGGTTCGTATCTGACGTGAGTAGGAACTTTGGTCTCTGACGCCATAATTTCATTCCGAATGGATGGGATATGTGTCACTCAATATAAAAATACTTTTGTAGTGTCATTAATTTCTCAAAAGAATAAAAATGTGTTCGATAATAGGCATCTTATAAATGCAACAATTATTCATAATAAATAAAATGATTGGGAAATTCATACAATTTTTTTCATCAAAATTATAGAAACGTACTACATACACAAAAAATATATAAATGATTCATTTTACTTTGATCAGAATTAAAACGGGGCCGTATTAATGATTGAAAGTAGCCTTCAACTGACACTGTTACAATAATATTATCACTTCAATTACAATAATATTATGACACGATCTGTAAAATTACTAGTTAGTAAAAATATGGAGTTTTCGGTTCATTTCATATATTAATAAAACTTCACGATAAAAAGCAATGATGAGACCTGCATTTATAACATC
The DNA here is from genome assembly GCA_031308135.1 of Acheta domesticus. NCBI lineage: Eukaryota > Metazoa > Arthropoda > Insecta > Orthoptera > Gryllidae > Acheta > Acheta domesticus. The sequence continues at coordinate 82,526,484 of JAHLJT010004567.1, forward strand.
TTTGACACATAAATACTGCATGAAAATATCACCATTTGAAATTTCAAGAGATATACCCTAAAAAGACCTTTAAATAATCTCTTCATTTAAATTTAAAAAATATTTATTTTTAGAAAATAAAGAATAAATTTCGTTCTTTCTTTCTTTACTTAAGTATTTAATATAGTCTAATAGTGGAGTCACTATTACAATATTACCACGTGCATAATATCTACACGTTCATTTTATAAATTTCCATATTTATTGACGAAAATTGTTTTAGCAATACTCTTCCCGTAGTAATTCAGAATAATACGTCATCGTATAATTATACTCCTCAAGCTGGTTATGATTTGTTTCCAATGAAAGTGCAAGTAATTAAAGGAAAGATGGCTAAAAACATTAGAGATTTTAAGGAGATTTTTGCTCGTGGTAGAGAACATTAATACGCTACAGAAATGGAACATGGTCTGCTTTTTTCTATTGTGGATATTCAAATACTTTTCAAACTACAAGTACTTGGAAAACGCATTGATGTTTGCTGACACCGGAATCAAACACTACCTTTACAACCCAAGAGAATTGGCAAAGCACTGAAGACAATGTTTACAGGATCAGTTATGTGTTTAGAAGAATATAATTTGTTCTACAGATTGCTCTTCAATTATAGAAAACGAAATATGAAGTTTTATTTACAGATATATGATCTATTTGAGAGTGCACGTAAAATTTGAACATTGGAAATGATCGTCATTTTGGTGAATGAATAACTAGAATGATGATGGCAGTTCACCTAGCTTTGAACCTAATTTTATTTTGAGATCTATATTTAATATTCACATATTGTGTTAACGCGTAGTGGGAGCTTACTGATATCTGTTTCAATGATAAATGAAAAACAATGATCTAATTTACGATTGGGCATGCATGTCATGAGGGTGGAGCCAGGTAAGATAGGTATTCTTTTTCTTAGAACTACGCAACAACGTCATACACTTTAAACGAAACGTATTATTGAAATATTTTGTGTGTGTTTAGTTTCAAATTTTGTTGTTGTAGAAAGCCTTTGTTACTGAATTGACGTTATCATACTATAATTATCGCCGTTATGATGACCAATTCCAAATGATAATTTTAAAACCAGTGAATCATTTCTTCAACTTCTTTTTTTTACCGCCGGGCGTTTTTACTTAAAGTATGATTTCTCCTGTAGAAGTTTTCCAAGAATGGGGCTAGGTTTTAAAGGAGGCCAATTCGTGTTTGTTTATGAATGCTTTCAAGAGAAGTTTCTTGATGACATTGGCTATAGCACATTAATGGAGTCAGATAATATCTGATAGTAACGTAAAGCTCTTTATCGATATTCTCATTCGTTCTGTGTAATCTATATATGGAGGCGTTATTTTAATAGTGGTACAACTCCCCTTTTTTGACAAATGGAGTTAACTCCATTTTCAGATCCGCGAAAATGGGTTACACTTATTCACGAAGTGGTGTAAATCTAGGTTTCTTCTGTGGCCAACAACCAGCATCACAATGAAAGCAATTTACTGGAGATTGCATTAAGTTTAATTTGATAGTGGTGCAACTCCATTGAGTTCTACGTGTCTCGCGATGAGTGCTTTTCGAGATGTTTCTAGCGACAGCAGCGATATTGATGGTGAAGATGTGGATCCCGATATTCCAACAGATACAGGTAAATTAAAATAAGAAAATAGAGAGAGAGGGAAATACAGAGAGAGGGAAATACAGAGAGAGAAAAATAGAGAGAGATAGAAAGAGGGACGGGAAAACAGGGAGGGGAAATATGGAGGGGGAAATAGAGAGAGAGGGGAAATAGAGAGAGGCGGAATAGAGAGAGCGAGAAAAAAGAGAGAGCGGGAAAATAAAGAGAGAGGGAAAAAGAGAGTCAGCGAGTGGGGTAAAAGAGATAGAGGGAAGACGAGACACTGAGGGGAAGAAGAGACACAAAGGACAAGAAGAGACACAGAGGGCAAAAAGAGACACAGAGGGGAAGAAAAGACACAGAGGGGGGAAAGGGAGACAGATGGAGAAAGAGAGCCAGAGAGGGGGAAGGAGGGAAAAAGACAGAGGGGGAGGAGAGAGGGGAAAAGACAGAAGGGGAAAGAAAGACAGAAGAAAAAAGAGAAGGGGGAAAGAGAGGGGAAAAGAGAGTGGGAGAGAAATATTTCCTAAATTATGTCTTCTGCTGCAGCAGGGCGCCGGTTACCAGTTAATTTTGTATGAAACTGATTGACAATATATAACATTTATCTATTTCTTGTCAACTTACCCTTAACTTTCTCAATAAGTTAGTATTCATATTACCAAAATCTTCGATGGTTATGAATTATTAACTCTTATCGCAAAGATTGTTTAGTTACTTCTCTCTTTTAAGTATAATAGGGGATGAAAAGAAAATTTGTTAGAAGTGTGATGCCACAAACGGAAAGCTAGTGGTAACAAGTAAACTAATAGTGGGTTTATTCCTGTACTATGCTCTCACATAAAATATTGATAATTAATAATAGTAATAATAATAATAATAATAATATTGTAGTTATAGACATGTGGAGAGCTACCTTCCCATGCACTGAGGTGTTCCCACCTCTACCTACACATGGCTAGAGGCACCATTTTGCGAGGGGCAAACAGGATCACATTCACCGATCTAGTGTCTCGCCAGTCCTTCGCCGCCACCGTACTACATGTCAGAAACATGAGCGCGGGTGTGCGTTGATGCTGGGCACGTACTACATACCTTCGTAGAGCCAGTCGGGCACGCCGTTGAAGATGACGCCCGGGCGGCCCGTGTGCGTCACCTTGACGGTCTCGGCGTCGGCGCGCGGCCGGTAGTAGATGTCGTTGCGGTAGACGAAGGCCAGCGCCGACCCCGCGGGCGACCACACGGCCAGCTGCAGCGGCGGCGCCTCGTCCGCGCTCATCGGCGCGCTGCCCGGCGCCAGCGGCACCACCTGCCTGCGCACCGCCCGCCCCCGCCCCGTCGAGCGCACCGCGCACACGCGAGCACGCACACGCACACGCACATTCACTCTGGTATTCAAAACTCTCTGGCGCACCATTCTTTGAGTATTGATTATTTCATGTTCCCGGTACCGTCAACTGCTACGGCCATTAGATCCCTTAATGTGACGCATATTTTTATCACGAGAGGTGGTGGTGTTCTTCACCAGCTCCCCCACCTGCCTGAGATCCGGAGCCGAACTACACATTGGCTTGCAGGTTTCCCCATTCAGGTATCTCCCAGTGGCTGGGCACCGCCCCAGCCGGAGCAGACTCTGGTCTCCCGCCATGTGTGGTATTAGAGTGCATGTGTAAGTGAGGGGTGAGATTAGAACAACGAATGAAGGAAATATTGCGCGCGTTCGTCGCCCGATTTTTAGGGTACTGCTCCGGAATTCACCTGGTACTGATCGAAGAAACCACAAGAAACTATCGAACAAAGCAGCCGTCCGATAGAATTCTTCTCCAGACAGCGGCTGAATTCGACCTAGCTACCTACACAGAGTCGAAATCCTACCGAAAACAGTCGGAACCTGAACACTAGGACTTCCCGGACAGAGACCCTGCATTAACATCAGTTGATGACCTGAGCTACCTCAGCTGGAACTTGCACACGACTCTCTCGCCAACAGGGTGGGGAGGGAGTGAATATTTATTTATTCCGTCAACTAAGAGGGTCGGGGCAAAAGTCTTGACAACTATTTTTTTTCTCTTGAAAATACGAGTCCGCTTGGAAAATGTGACATATACAAACGAAAGGACTGTGCGGTCACTGTTCTACCATGAGGAACAAAGTGGAAAGCAATGACACCCCCGACGTCGTACACGAGGATCACCATCAATTTGACTGGGGAAGGATTCTGACGGAACTTCTGCCTCCTTGGTGATCCAGCTTATCGCCATTCCGCGGACTGATGTTTCAGTTCAGGTTCGTATGCCCTGGTCCAAAATTCATCGATAGCGATTATTCGTGACAAGAATTGATTGCCGTCCTGTTGCCAGCGTGCAAGGGGGTCGGAGCACATTGCATTTGCGCATCCACCTTTGAACTTCCGTCAGTGCATGCGGTTTCCACCGCGATGCGATTTTGCGTAGGTGCATCTCAGTACGCAATATCCTGTGGACAGTGCGTTTCTCGACGCCACTTGTCCTCTCCAACTCCAGTAGCGTCCATCGTCTGTCTTCATCCAGGAGCTGCTCGATGACGGCACGTGCCACGTCGGTCCGCATACTGACAGGAGGTCGTGCCTAACGTTGCTCATCACTGGTTGACACACGTCCTTGCTGAAACGTTCCTATCACCGTGCTATTGTACGATATGGTAAGATATTATTCCTAAGGGCTTCTACTAATTCACTGTGACATTCCATCGCATTTCTCCTTCGGAAAATAGCTATTTTGAAGTAAGCGCGCTGTTCAACACAGGTTGCTTCCATCTCCCCAACTGATCAACCTCACCAACTGATTGATTTCACAGCCCTCGCTGCACTACTACCGGTTATCATAGAGCCATCTGTTGTTCTCCATACACAATATGCTTGCTGAACGTCCACACGACACATATAAGTTTGTGACTCGTTCACATATCTACAAGAAAAAATAGTTGCCATGACTTATCAAACCCTCGTACTTAGGTTACCAACCCTCGTACTTAGGTCAAACAATGAGTATGTCCGCATGAGCTACATCCTCGGAAGCCCCACGCTCCTCCGAGCATCGGCAGCATTCGCCGACTTCTCTCGCATTCCCCTCCAAATCCAGAAATGGGTAAACACGCGCAAGCGAGTAGGAGAGCATGGAAAAGTAGAGCGAACTCGAAAATCACGAAAAATGTTTGATTTATACGAAAGGTCGTTTGGCTGATTTTTTTCTATCGAACAAGTGACACTTGAATAATTTTTCTATTTATTTAACTTTATTTAATGTTAATTTTCTTTTTAAGTTGTTCATTGTCTAAATATTTTAACAAGGGGCTGAAATATGTTTGAACTGCAACATCTTTGCTTGTTTTCGTTTTGTATTGTATTCAATTAAATCTTCCTGTCATTGGTCAAATACACCAATTATGTGCCAATAATACGTCTCTCTTACGGGCGGACATCTTTTTTAATAGATGAGACGTAGAGCTTTGTTAAAGCTCTACGTCGGAAGTTAATGCAATTATTGCACTTGTAAGTAAAGACGATTATGAAAACAAGATTTTTCGATTCAAAATGATTAATATTACTCTCAATAGATTATTACAAATTTGAATGATGTACTTAATTTGAATGGATCAAATCTGAGCTTTAGGAAAGATATATCGCTTTTGGGGCAATAACATCAACTGACCTCTGTATTAATTTCCCCGAACGACTGTTGTGGGCCAGGTGTCCCGGTGTCCACCAAGGGGTATATTTTGTCCAACCCTTTCTTTTAAACCACACGACATTTGCTCTGAAAGCAATGCTTGCGAAATCTAGAAAGGCTGTTATCTTGCCCGGGATCTTGACATGCCCGACGGGGCAATTGTTCCAATAAGTGTACTGCATGATTTATCCGAGAGGTGGCGACGTTCCTCTGTCGCTGGCCCGGCAGGTCCGGCATGGATTGATTCATTTATTAAATAGCGATTCCGAGCGCGTCATCTGCAAAAATCATTAATTCCGTAAGTAAAGAGCGTTTTTAATGCGCGAAGAGGCAGTGATCATCCCTCCCTGGATGACGAGATCCGCCGTCGACACACGTCGACTTGCGGAAACTTTCCCAACTAGGTATCTCCCACTAGCGTAGTTTCCGTGGTTTCTCCGATCAACACCAGGAGAATGTCAGAGTAGTACCATAACAAACAGGTCACGGACACCATGCGATCTTTCTCCTTCTTTCCTGTCCGTTCCTCACCCCTTACACTCCCATGCACTACACTACCACATATGTCGGGAGACCAGTCGGGAGCTTGTTCTGGCTGGGCCGGTGCCATGCGGTTGGGAGACACCTGGTTGGGGAAAATGCCCGCCAGCCGACGTAGGTCGGCGCCGGATCTCGCTAATCAGCGGGGGAAGATCACCGCCACCTCCCGCAATAAAACATTCACTACATTTTCGGGACTAATGACCTTAGCCGTTGAAGCGCCCGGAATCAAATCAATCAACCTTTTGTCCCTACTTTCTCTCATTTTCTCACTTTGTTAGATACACATTTGGGTAGATGCTTATAAGCACGTCTTTTCATCCAATTACTCAGGCATATTTTGTCGCGGGTGATGATCATTTCATCCTTTTTCTAAGTAGACTGAGATTTAGAGTACACATCACGAACATGCGCGTATACTCATTTGCTGCTGATAACTTGCTATTCAAGGAAGTTAAGGAAGTGGATTCAAACTGCAAGCATCGATTTAGGTGATCGTGTGAAGGAAAGAGTGAAGCTCACGAGACACGTATTGTTGATTTGTATGTGCTGTAGTAAGTTAAATTATCATAAATTCATTTACTTATTTTCATGTTCGTATACTTATTATATAAAATATTACCTACGTATTAATGTATCAAATGCTCCTTTTTTTGTACAGTTTGTATATCATGGGTGCCTAATATGTTTATCTAACGAACTCTCCACTGCTCATTCAAACAGAACATATCAAATATTCATGTTAACTGAATTGCCGCACTCTCATACTTGAAAAAGTCTTCAGTCTCTATCATGGCGATATATCAATCGTTTTAGACAAACAAATCTATTTTTTTTGTAAATGACTTCGTAAGAGTTAATTAACGGAAGCAACTTAGAGTTAATGAAATAACAGCGATGTCTAAGTAACAGTCATCCTGTTTCCTGTACTCTAACTTTAAGGCATAAATAGTGCTTTTCCATCAGCGGGAATTGCAGCGGTTAGCATGACTCTCTGCTATGCATATTATCGGAAACGGTTAAAGTTCCAGTCAACAACTCGTTGGATGGTGCTTCTGCCAACACATGCAAACTTTCTGCATTCGCTGAATCCGATAATGCAAATGGCAGACATTATGAGTTTTGGGAGCGTTGCAACAAACATTCCAAACATTTAGAAATGTAATAAAAATTAGAGATACAAATGAGAATTCTGATATTTTAGAGTTACTAGGGTTACTGAGATAAAAGCGCAATAAAACGTTTTTGTGGTGTTTATAAATGCATATTTATGATCAATACGCGAAATTCACGCGCGGACTACCTATTTCATTCGATTTTTTAGAATTATTCGCTTCTTACTTCTTTCAAACGGCAGTGTACATTTTAAGAAAACCGAGTTGCGTGATCGTGTGTTTCGAATGTTAGCAAAACAAAATTAACTGAAGGAGACCAATAAGATTTCATTAAAAAATAATGCATTCCAGGAGGGTATAAAACCAAATAAAAGAATTCCATCTAAAATTCAACGATCTCTTAATTACGATAACAGTGATGTGTGTAGCTTTTTAGAACACGGGTCTATATTTCACCACACCCACCCACCCATCGCATCCGACAAATCACAATCAGTGTCTTCGGCTTCGCGATCCAAAGGTCCACTCTGGTTCGCTCAGCCAACAGCTACTTCGCGGCCAATGAATAAATAACCATTGGGGCTGTGCAAGCATCCGACGCCTGCGGGCCTGCTGGCCTCTTCCGCTCCCTCTAGGGGGCTGCCGAGGAAGCACGACCTCGATTCAAAAGTTTCCGCGCCGCTCCTCTCTCTTTTCCATTAGGCGCCAACAGCGTTCCCCCTTTCGGGGAGAAAATTTTCAATCCGCGCGTGAAAGGACAGAGAGGTAACGAAGAAGCCACGCGGAGTAACGAGCATCCGCTTGCCAGTCCGTTTTCCTCCGTCCCCCTCGTCCCGTCCCGCCCCGCCCCGCCCCATTCCCCACCTCCCACCCCGCCCCGTTCCGCGCGCCACCTCCGTCTGCGGAGAACCTTCGCCGTCTGCTGGGATGCCGCCACGCCATGGAAGCGTTGGAGGTAACGGCAGTGTCGAGGGGACGAGGGGTGATCGTGGCTACAGTTGAAGCGGTGCCGCTGATTAGGGAGTTTTTGCCACCTCGAACGCTAAGCACTATCTATCTTCTGCTCATGCGCAGTTCAAGTTTCGCATCACTTCAGTGCATCTGCGCATGTGACGGTTTTCATTGTAGGGGGAACTGTAGGAAGGACACTTAAGGACAACACGAACTCACACAAACATCAATGCACGAGGCGAGATTCGAACCCGATCGAGGTAATCGACGTAGGGCTAAGCAAAATGCTATGGAAGGGGAGGAGGATCAAAACTCATGAAACTCACTTTTATTAGAAACTCAGTTCATTTCAAATAAACTAATGTAAGTATAATAAGTGAAAATGAACAGATATTGAAAGGTTTTTCTCATTCCACATTTTATGAAGATCAATTAAGATTTCAAAGTACGGATGTAACTTTGAGTAACACATGCATGGTTTTCAAGCAATTGCGTCTAAAAAGGAGGCAAACTGAACTTTCTCATGCGTGTGTATCGCGTCGGACATGAGATGATCTCATTAGATCACTTTGATGAACGTCTAGGCCCTTCCAAACGGGAATGAGGAACACTCCCTCTTCGGAGCTGGGCCCCCGCCATTGCCGAGTGACTCGAGTCGAGTCGACGCCCGGGGCCGCGCAGGCCGAGAGCGGGATGAACGTGCCGTCGGTTGGCGCGCCTTCAGGAGGCTGCGACGTCTCCCCTCCGCCTCCTCTCCCCGCCCCGCCCCCGCCCCGCCCCCGCTCGCTCACACCACTGCCCTCTTCTTCCCCTCTTCCGGCTCTCGTGAGATTGGAGCGGCGACAATGGAGGGCGAGCGGGGGCGGCGGGAGGGGCCGCCGTCGCGGCGCGGCGCGTCGCCTTCGTTTTAAATGGACGGCGGGACGCGTGGAGACGGCTCGTCACAGAGTTATGAGGTTTCCAAGGCACTCGTAAAGATGACCTGCTAAGACGGAACGCTCTTCCTTTGCCCTACGGGTTCTTGACAGGTAGAGAGCGGCCGTGCGAATCGAGGTTTGTCTCTCTGCAACGGAAAATAGGCTCCTTAGTCATAGGCGCGACGTTTACAATTTGTCTTCCATGTTCTTTCTTTGGCGAAGCCTGTCTTGACCAGATAAGGTGATGAGATTTTCGCCTTTCTTTGCTTTGTTTTTGCCCTGCAATAACATTAGAGCAAGAAAGTCTGTTCGCTATCTAAGAATCTAAACCGAATGTCTTTTAAATATAGTATGCAGAGAAGAGTGCTTGTTTTAAGATGTCCGAATAATCTCTCTCACAACTAATTAAGTTAATACTAATTTGAGTGCATTCGTCAGGACGCCTTGCGTAAAATAAATGGAGAAATGAAACATTATTAGAACTTAGGCATAATTAAATTCAAATAAGTGAGCGCATCTCCTTTGCAATGCTGAGAAGTCTCAAGTAAAAAGAAATTTAAACGTCACACTGAACTTTACTTTCGAATAGAAATTAACAGCGCGAAAGTAACTAATTATGCATGTCAAGTTTCAGTTGATAACTCGGAAATGTCCCCGTAGATTCAGCCCCACAAACAGGAGGATAAAGTCGGAATGAAAAGGAAATTTAAGACTTTTCGCGCTAGCACAGAAAGAAGTTAATAGGTGGATTTCATTTTGACACGGAAGTGTTAAGGAGGGATACGATAGTGCACTTTCAATGCTGCGACACTTGTTGCTTTACACAGAAGTGGAAAAAGCTACTAGACTGTGGAAGTTTCAAGAACAACGGTACAGAATATAAACTGTTTTTAAAAGCTGAAAGAAATGAGATTCACTTTTTTGTTCTCTGGCTAGAAGTCAGAACTTCAATACCAACTATCCTGAAATACGGAGCTTAGGTTTCCTCTCAGAATGACACAGACGAGAGCGAAATTTCATTGACTAAGAGTTATTTATGCACCAAAGGCATCATAAGGGTTCTAATGATCGAGCGGTGTTTTGTCACTCGAGGTCCAGTTAACGCCCGTGTATAGTTTTATTTTGTACCTGATTTTATTGTTTCAGATTTAATTATTTACTAATTAACTAGATGTTAACTTGATTGTTTTTTCACATTTCCCTCCCATGATTCCCATCATAATTCTCTCTCGTAATTCCATCCGTAAGGGAACATTTAGCATCATTCAACTGTTTTCATATTTCTCCCGTAACCAATTTGGCAAAGTTCTGCCCAGCATGTTGAGTCACTTCATCGTTAAAGTGACGTCCAGATAGTGTTGATTCAATCTCTCCCATCTCAAACGAATGTATTCTGTGATATCCCTTTCAGTGTGGGGTCTTCCATTCGTGAGAAAAAAAACAACCATCAACTCAAGATCCATGGTCGCTTGCATCGAATGGCGGACTTTATTGCAGAGGCATATCTAGGTAATCAGGCGCCCCTGGCAAACACAGAACTCGCGCCCCAGCCACGTTATTTCAAATTAGGGTTGTTGTTATTTTTTTTAGGGTAGTGCGCCCCTTGTGAGTGGCGCCCCTAGCACGTGCCATGTTGAATTAGTGTAAGCTACGGTGTACAACATTGACGGTGACTGTAGCAAGAAAACCAAGTAAGATGACATCCTTCATGCTACAAAACACATTTTAAGTTCTTCAAAAACATTACGATGTTTTATTATGACGGGTGAACTAGGTTGTTTGGATATCATTGAGGCGGATTTGGTTTCTGGGGTAAAGAGATGCACGAATGTTCCACTGATTCCATCGTGAACAGAAAGTGATTGCCATTACTCTCGTATCGCATAATGTGTTTGAGTATTAATGCCGTTCTTGCAGTTCAGTGCAATGTACAGTGAAGTGAACAATAAATAATGTTATTAAGAAGGTTTGACGGCAAATAATATCGCACTCAAATATTCGCAACACTCTCACTACCCAGCTCGCCTGGTATTGAAAACATATAAACTACCTCCACCTTAAGACAGGGAGGTTTTGCACAATTATGGGACGATTGGAGAATTTAATTTAATTTAATATTCTGTTTCCAAACATTTACTTGAGAAATGTTTTATCATTGAACGTAACTTGATGTAAATTTTGAAGCTACTAAAAAATAACAGGTAGGAATATTGTTTGATCCAGTACAACACCGTAGTAGCACCGTATTTTTATTCCCAGACTGTTGTACGCGTTTGATCGAAGTGCCCAGCGCGACCCGCAAACTTGGCAGCTCATCCATTTGGAGAGACGTCGCGTCATCGCGTGTTGCCATAAATCACAACTTCTCTGCATCCTGACTGCCAACATTGCGAACAAAAACGCGAAAAAAAAGAGCGCAAACGAGGAGCGGCTCTCCTCATCCACCCGGCTAATCAAGCGCCGTTTCCAGCGCGCGCGAGTAAGGGTGGAGTGGTAATCATCGCATAACACACGCGATGAGAGCTGCTTCAGGAAATCAAGGAGGCGGCGCCGCCCGGGTCCCCGGCCCTTCCTTCGCCCGCGGCCACCGGAGGTCACGCGAGCGCTCCCAGACGCCACGGCCTGCGCCTCTTGGAAGCGAATGCCCACTGCGCCCCTCACGGACTTCTCTAGAACTAGTGTGGGTTTAGGTGGCTAAGGGCATCAATTGATGTTCCTGCAGTGCCTCTGACCGGGAGGTTCTAGGGTTTGGAAACCGTCGGGGGCAGGATTTTTGACACCAGCTACGTAGCTAAGTCGAACTCAGCCGCTGTATGGAGGAGAATACTAGCGGCCTGTTGCTCTGATCGGTAGTTTTCTATGGATTCTCCGATCAACATCAGGTGAATGCTGGAGCAGTGCCCTAGAAATGAGCCACGGACTGAGCGCGATTTTTCCTGTCTCTTCTCTGTCCTATCATCTCCCTTTACTTACAGACTTACATGCACTACACTACCACATATGTCGGAAAACCATAAGAGGGGTGGACATACACCGAGTGACATGTTCGAGAGAAAATCAAGTTTTCATGTTCTTTACTAACAATGATAATCCACTAGTGAATAATATGTATTACACATAAACGTATTTTCATTGTATTATAATACTGAACTAACACACAACAATAGTATTGAAGTCTGCGTTGTATGTATTTTATCATAAGACCCAAGAGCGTTCTAATGTATTCCATACATAAAATTAAGTCCAACAGAAATATACACGTACTCTGTATATTCATGATTTTAATTAATCTTGCACGCTTTCAGTGCGTGCAGTAATTGAAACACGCGCGACTTCAGTCCACGTCGCCCTCTTTGACTGCTGTATAGCAGTTTCTAATTGGCCAATGAAGAGAAGTGGTCAAACGATCGAATAGAAAAAGCGATAATTGTTTCCGATATACGGTTCTGAATCATTTCGGCGTTAAATGCTATTGGAGTTAATTCCATGAGCCAAATAGTCATTTTAAGCTTAGAATAGCCTAAGAATTCATTGAGAAAAATTCATAATTCATAATTCATTGAGAAAAAAATAATATCTTGAAAGATTTTGGTCACGCGTTATATAATCGTAATAGTTTTTTTGGGGGGGATGAATTTATTCATGTATATGGATAACTTTCTTCTCTTCATCTATGTGGTCCCCAATTTAACCGTTATGGTTTATTTTTTGAGAATTTCTCTTGTGCTTAAAGAGGATGGGTTAATAATAATGGTGATAATATACATTTTTATGACAAGTATGTAAGATATCCCTAGTTGCATGGAGACGATAAAAGAGTATTACGATCCTGAATGTCTCGTATTGGGTTTTAAAAATATACAAAGAAAATGATGTTACACGAAACCACCTTTTTGAATTAAACTCGACAAGGTGAAGTATTCATTCATGTTTCACGATTTATGTATAAACGTGATTGTAATTGCAACCAGTTCACATCGATGCAAAAATACATTTTTTATCATACAGAGATGATTACAAAAGCAGTAAGGTATGACAAACCTCAATTTTAATAAAAAATAACAAAGAAACATGCGTTTGAAACAGAAAAACAAAATAAAAACAAACCATTATTGCAAGATGCAACAATTGTGAACTCCAGTAATTGTATTACCGCACACACATCACTAGTGAAGTTGTGAAGAGGAGAGAAAAATCAGTACCCTGTGATATGCCATTTAAATCACAGTTCAAACAACCCATTCAATCTCTCTCCTCATTCCACATTGTTGACGCGCGCAATATAGATAGACGTTTGATTCAAAGGAGGCGTTGTCGACTTTCCTTGAGGTTATGAGCTCGAACGCAGAGTGAGTCTTTACAAATTACTCAGGGGAAATGCACTCGAAGAGTCAGAAGCACAGTGAAAGTTCAAGAAGGGTCGCTTTCTGCGCGACCTGTCCTAAACATTCCTACTTCGCGTGCTTAATGTGAGACAACAAACCAAGTTCAAACTTGACATGAATTGGGCCTCGGAGAGGGACTAACTTACTTCGTAATCTAGAGCCGAAAGACAGCACAAACACGCTTCGTCAGAAACCTATTCATGGAATGATGCACTCCAGATGAGAATCACGTACCAACGAAGGTCTCTGTTTTTCTTTAATAACGTAGATACGAGAGATTCCACACGCATGAAAAAACCCTATTTATCGCGGACATAGCAGAGTTGTATTCAGTACTTTGCTTACATTACTCTCCAGAAACAATGATGTGTAGAGACGAATCAAGATTTGTTATGGAGCGATGTTATTGTTCCAATTCGTATCCAACATTTCGTCACTCGTCTTTTTGAAACAATCCTCAATATAATAGTCCCTGAATCGCAATTTTCCATCTCCGCTATCTAAAATCCTTGCCGGCAACCAAAAATGTTTTTTTTTTTTCGCTTCTGGAATTAATTTCCGTACGGATGGACAGATTGACAGCACTTCTGATTCTAACTCACCAGATAAAAAACAATAGTAACGAATGTTCTCTTTTTTCTATCTATTGAAAACATTGGAACTGGCATAGACTGCTCCTTAAGTTTTTGAGTCCTTTAAAATCTATTATACGCCTTAGCCATTTAATAATTAAAACGTTTTCAATAACTCTAAATGTTTTAAAAGTCCCACGAGAAATTCACAAAAAAGCATTCATTAGAACAATTCATCTTAGAATAATCTCTTTCGACAAAATCTGCTGTCGACGGTGCGAGTGGTAGTAACGAAAGTAGTTATATTTGTGTTGAAAGAGAGTAAATTAAATTATAAATTAGGTCCCAGAAGGTTTGTTCATTAACTTATGATCCAACATCATAGCAACAGTCGAACAGAGACAACAAATTACGTACGTAGTACGTGAGAACAGTTGGTAATGAGTTGATGAATTAGATATACGGCATCAATCGTTAAGCCTCGTTCGGGTCACTGGATAAGCTTTCTCTTTTATTGGAAATGAACATTGATTCACAACACTTTATCGTCATTTAGTTATCAGACTCGCGCCTCGTTGGATGTGCTGTGGGGTTAATGATATTGATGAGTACTCTGCATTAATATTACGACAATATGTGGTTGTTGCAGATTGACTTCCACACCACTGCCCAATGATGACAGAAGCACATATTATGCCCTACCTAACAAGTGCTGAGTTTGTGAATAAACTCTCTGTATTTAACAACAGGCACTAGGTCTCTACTGTGATTACTTCTGGGACATTCAATATTCACAATACAACTGAAGGCTTTCTAGGCCACTGTACCAGATGGAATCCTTGTTTCAAAATCCGACAGTAGTGGACTTTGCCTTAGGAAAACAACTAGCCGTGATGGATTTTTAGCTTCGATTTCAGAAAAGCAAATGAAAATGGAAAAAAAGCTTAAACATTTCTTGAACTGATTGAAGATTCATGATCACTCACTCCTACAAATAAGACGTAACCGAATGGATGAAGAATTATACTTTTCATTACATTCTAAAATATTAATTTAATTATAGATTTGCATAGCGCCTTCGACAGATATTTTCACATTTACAAATCTTTATTTGTTATTCGCAAGTTCATAATTCAAAGAAATTTTAAACACAATGCAATACCCTTACAATAAATTGACAACCTTGTCAACGCTCCTCAACAACCGTCGTGCAAAAAAACGTCATTTTACCCACTTAATGTGAATAAAAATAACCATTTCGGATTCGGGGGAGGCCAAAACGTGTACTTCCGTTATTATCTCAACATCGATTTCCCTCACTATTACATAACTTTCTTTACGCTACGTGTACTACGGTGTATACAGATGTTTGTATGAGAGAATTTAAAAGTGGAAATTTATTGTACTCAATAAATTAAAAGCTCAATGTGATAATCTATTACGTTTTCCTGTGCAAAAGGTACTTTATTGATGAGCTTGGAAATCGAAATTCGTATCCTCGAACAATAAAAATAACAGATACAAATTGCTGATAAGCATTCTGCACAAACCACACAAACTCTTTTCCGTTTCCGCTCTTTAAAAACGTCTGGCTTGTTTGTGTTGAAATATGTCTTTTCTCTGGTATCATTTACTCTCACTCACTTTAATTTTTTTCTTTAAAATAATATTAAATTGTATTCACAGAATGTCGCGTCTGCTAACTAGTTATTTTAAGCGTGGCGAAGGTAACGTACGCAGTATAACGAAATAAAATCCCTAAAATTTGAAAGTGTTATTTAAGGGAAAATTTAAGAACATTCTTAATAATTACTCAAGAGAAGGTTTCATTTTGTGGGCATATCTAAATAAGGAATTGATATATTTCGAATTTTAATAAATTTTCACAATTATGCAAAATATTAAAATGTTTAAGAATATAATATGTTAAGATGTAACTGCAGGAATCTAACAATTACAAATAAGTGGAGATAAAAAACTGATTGATAAAATAACGAATAACACATGAGAGCTTCCTTTCCATTAAAAAAATCTTCATACTAGTTTGGAAGTTACGTTGCCTCTCGTCGCAGCTACACAGCGGAGAAGAAAAATTGCGTCAGCACCCTCCTGGGGTCAGCTTCTCGAACCTTGCACGATTGTTTCCTACAGGGGATACAGTGCTCCTCAAAGTTAGGTAGGCAACTTCCTTTCAGTGAACTGAAATACCACAGCCTTTGAGATGTTCTAATGTGCATTTTATACCCTGAAGATGCATCCTTTCTTACAGAATTTGCAATAATAATAACAATAATAATAATGTCATAAGATTTTTTAATATTTTTATATGTATATCGGATTCTATGAATTGTATCATTTTCTGTCAAACTTCACAAGTTGCGCCTATAATGCGCTGAAAATATACTATTGCATCGTACGACATTTCACGCAGCGTATAAGAAGAGACTACAGCCACTTTCCCTCTCGAGTTGCGAGTGACGTCCCTTCCTGCAAATTACAGTTGGGAAACTTCTCTGTCAGCTCTTTTAAACCCACGTTAATGCATGCTACCCTTATAAAAACAAAGACATTCGCAAACTATTTTACGGATGCGTAACTCACACTTTATCATAAAAAGAGTTGCTAATATTTCGGACAATAATACCTTGAATAACTTTATTTTCCTGAGTCCATCTAAATTTCGCAGAACTTCGCCCATGTGTGCACGAAAGTTTGTTGTTTACAACAGGGGCCTCCAAAGTTTTGAGGAAAGTATCACGCTGGAGTAATTCTGGATTGAAAGTATGTGGTTTAGGTAAAAAAAATTTTAAACAAAATGAATTATCGTGATAGTTGATCAACCCAACAAAGTTGCCCTGGAAAATACAACGACATTTTTAAAGAAGTTCTGTCACATCCGTTTATATGATTTTTAATTTTTTTACTTATTTAAAGTTCCTTTTCAAATACTAAGGTCTTATAGCGACCATTGTAAGTACCATTTGCAGTAACATTGGGGGTAACGGTAACTACACGGACACACACCAAATATCCATGCCCCAGGCGCGATTCGAACCCACAACCGTTTCAGGCACGAGGGAGCTACGACTCTTCAGCCTTAGCAACCTCGGCTGTCCAGGTCGGCTTATGCATAGTTGTGTCATCTAAGAAACGTCAATTACGTGACAAGAGTTAAACCCAACGCAAAATAATACGAGTATTTGTACGCTTAATTTGAGATGTTCTAATTGATACTTTTCTATGCACGACAAGTCACTGATATATTCAGAGAAATTTTTGTGTGTTTTAATATGGAATAAAATTAGCTTAAAATTAACTTGGCTACGTTTGATTTCAACTCACTGGTATTTACTATTTCTTTACCGCCGAATGATGAATATTTTTCGAAGCGTAAATTTAGTGAACTCAAGTTCTGACCTCTATGTGATTGTTGCATATTTCGCTTCCCCCCATATCAAATTATTTATTTCATGTTTTTATTTTTAATTTAATGTAATCAATGTATTTTTATCATGATTATCGTTAATCTGAAACTGAAATAACGAAAAGTAGTCATAAATGATTAACTGCAGAAATTTATTTTCCCAGTATCCGTTTCGCTTTACGTTTTCACGAAAATTCTTCGGCAAGTCATAGATCTAGTAACGTAGAAAGAATGCAACAACCTCTACAAGGAAGAAGCTAAACATAGGTACGTGTCGCGACTGAAAACATACGATACCCTGGCACACACCCGCATACATTTGGCATTCATTCCTCTCGCTTCACACACACACACACACACACGATAAAAGCGCAATTTAGTAGACTGTATTGCCGTCTTGTGCCGCGGCTTCAATTTACTCACTGGCTGCGCACTTCGCACACGAAGTACCGGGCCTCGTACGAGCGCGCGAACACCTGAAAAGAAGGCACCACCATGTTAGGGACAGTGTGGTGACTAGTTCTGAGATGGAAATGTGGATGTATGATCAGATGTGAGGTACAAAGTGTGTTAGGATTGAGCTGGATGAAGAGGGGGGCACTGTCATCCAGTTTGAAGCTTCGTTACGATTTAAATTTTTAGAATTGGAGCTTCCGTTTGAAAGACAGGTTTTACACCTGTGAAAGGGAATCACGGAAAACTAACTATTCCTATTAGACTATCATTCTACAAGTTGCAAAAATTATTCTAGTGAAAACACTTAATATTATAATTTGAAGTTCAGCATTACATGTAGTACATATAAATTAAACAACTGCAGTAATGACAACAATGGAGTTTTAATATGTGTAAGAAAATTGGAACATGTGTTACATTGTTCACATTCTTTTATTAAGATGAGATTTGAATTTCATATATAGCAATTACTATTTGATTTACATTTTCAGAGCAGATTTTTGTGACTCTGAGAAGTCTGGAATACACATGATATTACATTCCCTTTCGCAAAATACAAATATTTTTTTCATTACACACTTGAATTTCTGAAGAACAACAGTGTTGATCAAACATTTTATAAGAGTGGTATGTATATTGTTAATAAAACAAATACAGACATTTATTTGGAGATTATGTCACAAATATTAGGGATGCGTTATATTCTCAATGGAAAAGTTCGATTATTTTCGGAATGATTAATATTTTTGTAGTATATACAAGACGTGTGGGAATTCCGAAAAATTGATTTGGAGCAAAAAGTCATTTGGCCAGCCTCTCTAAAGACATATCCCCACTGGGAACTAGCTTTAGGGATAGAATAATATAATATTCATCATTAGACTTGCTTTAACATCGTTTTACCGGCAACGTTTATAACAACACTCATTTCTCTCGGTTTTGGATATTAGTTATTTTTAGACACTAAAGTATATCTGAACAACTGTGCTCTGTGCCTAGGACGCGGCGTCTTCCGGAGACATTTTTAGAAGTTATGGAGGTATTGTGGCGTACGCGGGCAGACAGTGCAGTTCTTAGACCCATTGACTCTGAATTTTCCACCTGTTCGCTGGGCATTATATATTCACTCCTACGTACTTTTGGTACAGCAGGAATTTTGAAGTTAATTTTGTTAGGCAATGGAAACGATCCGAACTTGCCACTAACCACAAAGTAAAATATACCTGCCTGTAGCGGGATTGGAACTAGTGATCTTTCCAACCGTGGCTATCAATGCTTTAGTGATCGCGGCTACGGGTGGAGACACCACCATTTAGGTGGTTTACTATCTCTAAACATCCCCTTTCGGCGGAGGCTGATCGAGGACCCAAGTACGTCCCTCTCAGTACTTGCTCGATATTTTTAAATCGATATTACCTGCGGGCCCCGTTTATCGAGTGTACTGCCACATGTGACTTCTTCTATGCCCATCTTCCTTAGTCACGAATTAACGGGAGAAAATTCGACAGCGTCCAACGGTTGCACTGTGTGACACGTAAATCGATACCATGAGCCCTGGTAGCAACCAGCCTCACTGAATTCAGAGAGGATGGTTATACTCCAAGTTTTACATAGTGGTATTTCAAGGTCACGGGCTGGATGGAGAGGGGAGCACAGTCATCCAGTCTATAGCTTCGTTATGACTTCAATTTTTAGAATTGGAGCTCCCGTTTGGAAGACGACGTCCCCGTTTCCTTCCAGCTCGTTACCTTGAGGTGGCACTATGTAAAAATCGGTAGAGAGTGGTTTCCTCCGGGTGCAGCGCGCACAGGCCCAGTCGCTTGCTATCTCGCTACACGAACGCGAGAGGAACCCGATGCAAGGATGGGACAACCCTCAAGCCACAACGTATACTGCGATTTCTCTAACTGCCTCCTTCAAGGCCACTCAATCCCATCTTTGCGATGGAATATGTCACGGCATTTCGCGTCTTTCCTCGGTCTTGCCGGTAGAAGTCGCATGATCGCAAGCACTGCTTCATACGGTCGCGATCGTGCGAAACCTAGCGGAACGACTGAGAAAGACGCGAAATGCCGTGACATATTCCATTGCGAAGATGGGATTTGATTGGCCTTGAGGGACGCAGTTAGAGAAATTGCAGTATAGGTCAAGAGCCTAAGCGAGACTCCAACCTGCGATCTGCCGAACTGCCATGGCAACCTCGACCACCAGGAGAACTTGTAGAATATTTCCACTCACAAAACTCTTATTTAACCTACTTTTGCTGATGTCTGGGGAACCATCACCTGATTTATTGTGATTTTATACATTGCTAATCAGAGAGTGAGATTATTCAGGCTTTTGCGACGGCAATGAAACCGGGTGTTCCAATTCAGTGCCTAAACTACTGTTTGACAGTGTTGTTAAGAGGGTCAAAATTTACAAGTTGTGCACACAAGTGGTATTTTCACATCTTAAACAAACAAAACAAAAACAAACAAACCATAAAAAACGTTGCTATTCCGAAGAAATGTGGTTAAACTTTTCGAGTCAGCAAAGATAGTGGCGTACGTTAGGGACCTGAGGAGGGGAATCAAAATAATTTAGAACGCAGCTTCCCAGAGCGATTACCAATGTGCGGGGCATTGCATGTTGTGTACGTTACTTTTACAATTTTCAGTACTTATTATTTATTTTATTACGTCGTTTTTGTAGAAATTTCACATGTAACATTTCTTTCCATTCTTGTCTGTTCATCAGCACGTTTCGAGATGAAACCGTCCCAATATTATTGCAGGGGTATCCCATAGGCCCATCTAGATGACGACTGATAGTCCATTTGGATGAAGGTATCTATATCTGACATGGTTAGGAAGTGGGTTTAGAGAGCGATATATAATAGTTGGGAATGTCATACTACTATGCCACAACATCCATGACTAAGACGGGAGTCAACGCCACAGCCCGAATGTAAGGTGTACATGGGCGCAAGAACCCCTCCAAAGCCGACGGAGAATTGAAGATGGATGAAAGGTGATACATAGTGGTTGCGAAAGCTCCCATGACAAAATGCACAAGAAAACATCCTCGTCGTTAGCAGGATTCAAATCGGGACCCTTCAAACCGACATTACTAGGGGCAAACGCATTGGAAATCTCAACTATCCACATCGGCCACTTTCACTACTCACCTTCGTCTTTTCGCTAGACTCCAGCAGCACGTACGTCTGGTCCCCCGACACAGAAAAGGCATCGGCGTTGAACTGCCGCTGAAAACAAAAAATCACGGTCGAGATCAATCAATTGTACCGATATTAACTGTTCAGGGAATAAGATATACAGTAAACCCTCGTTAGCACGAACTCGCTTAATGCGAATTTCTCCGTAACACGAACGAAATTTGGGTCCTGGCAAGGGATCACAGTAATACGGTCATTTATAATCGGATAACACGAATTTTTATGACACGAACTCTGATTATTTCGCTCCCTTGGAATTAATGAGGGTTATTGAGGATTACTATATTATTCTATAAGTGGTTTGTCGCCTTCTGCGTTTTTGCCCTATCATTTCTTCCTTTGATGCGTTTTATCCACCCATAAGTATCCTTTATCAGTTGAGCAAACGATGAGACAATGTCGTGCTGATGCTTCTGAACAGTAAATATTATTTTTCCACACCTCCACATTACCAACATATTTAATCTTTTTTGACGGTAAATAACGACTACAAAAATATTCAAAGTTAAAAGTGTAATTGCGTTTCTGTCAAAGTATTTAAATAAAGCGCTTTTTCAATCGACGGGTTCACGAAAGTACTACTAACCCACATCGGTTCTACTTTGAGATAATTGGATCTGAAAGTTTGACAAAAACCATTTATCATATTACTGAAATGTTTAAAGGACTTCTGACCGTATAAAAATCACACTTGATTACTGTCTTGGGAAATCCTTACAAAAATGTAGTTTATAGCAAAAATGATACTCATTCACTTCCGTAGTACGCCTGAAGAAATGCGGATTAAGGCCACATTACCCCCAGACATTTATGTCCACGTGTTAGTCGGGAAGGCTACCCATGCATAAAACTTTTCTGAGTTAACATATTTTTTATTACAAATAACGAGATTTGAAACAATAGCAGTCCAAATAAATAATTCTTTAGATGAAATTAACAAATTCACTCATTGAAACGTTTCAGCCGTGTCTTGACCCTGTGCTAGAGGTACAGTTCAGACTCATGGAAAATGAACGGATTCACGAGAAACCCAGGGCTGAATACATCATACCTCTTCTACAAGTTTTGGATTGTAAATAAGAAGTTGTTCAATATTTGATTCATTACTTTTATATTCATTCCCATAACTCTCCCTTTCGTTTTGGTGTCCTCTTCTAGGGTGTCTCCTCACATTCTCGCTGAACAGATATAATTACAAATCGAAAGCCAGAAGTTAATATTAATTCCTACCATATTTATCTGTGTTTTAAAGATATGTAGATATATGGAGCAGTAACACTGTAATCAAAGTTCATAGCTCAGTTTTTTACTTCTCCTATGTGTGATACAGTGAAAGTTTTTGCAGTACAGTGGAAGATGATGCAAAAAATCAATGTCGAGATATTTACAAAATACTCGCGATGGGGGTCTCTGTAATCAGGAAAACGTTTTTTTAAAAGAATGCTCAATCTGTCCGTCCGTCCATCCGTTCGCCTATCTCTCTCTCTCCGTCCGTGTGTCCCTCCCTCTGTCCATTCGGCGTTCTCTCCGTCCGTACCACCTCGGTCCGTACCTCAGTCTGTTTGGGAACAGCAATACCGCCTAAAACATCATTTCCCCAAAAGTGAATATTCTGCAATCTATCTAACCCTGATCCAATGTTTACGAATTTGGAACGAATCATTTAATTTGGGGGGTATTTTTTGGTCGAACAGACCACAGTGTGATTAAGAATGGCAAAGATACAATTTTTCTAGAGTATTTTCTGATAAAAAATAAGCACTTTTTCCTGCAACATTACATAACTTTCCCTATACTACGTAGTAGTACACAAAAAAATAGCTAGAGGTGCTAAAAATGGACAGACTTTCGCGTACTCCTTTCTTGTGAGTCGGACTGGCATATCCACCCTTCCTCACTAACATCTGTTGGTGCCTAAGGAACCTACCAGGAATTCTCAAGAAAATTACCCCCTTTGTGTCTCCACGAACATCAAGGCCAGGCAGGCATAAGACAATCCCGGTTCTGTACCATTACATATACTACACCGGTAGTGGCCAGTGGGCTCATGTCGGTGATTGTACCATTGTTCTCGATGTAATGTGCTGGTTATTAACAGATATCACACACATTCATTATAAGATAAATTATTAGGGACCGATTAGGATATATGAAAGAATAGGAATCCCCTCAACGCCGCATACACAACTGAAAAATTCATATCTTGTGCAGGATTAGTAACCATCTCTCCCAAATCCACGTGCCACGAGGGTGGCTGACTTGGGCGTAATATTTATGTTGTGCAGAGTAACTTACGAACTTTCTATATCATAACTATTTGAAAAAGAAAAAAACAAGTAGATGTTTGAAAGAATAATCGCGAAATTGATACCAAATGTACGTAGAATTTATTCGTATTGATTTCTTGGCCTCTATTAATAACAGTATGGACCGATTGTTGAGTGTTGGTCATTAAACAACACCATTTTAACCTGCCAACGTTTCGGCTTTTATTTAGTCTTCATTAGGGCTACAAACAGACGGATTTTTTATATAAATACACATTAAGTACAAGGATTGCTTAAACTAATATCTACTAGCCTATTTCACAATTTTGACATATATATATATATATATATATATATATATATATATATAAATTGTATCATTACATACAATTTTTTCCGAATCTCTCGGGTCTAACTGCGATCCTCCCTACATTTTCCCTCTACACTTCATAGTTTTTCACTACACATCCATCCCTTCAGCCGCGCCATATTACCATGCCACCTTATAACTCTATACCTCATCCTTGCAAGTCCCCTCACCTCTCATACTATGTATGACGCTGGCTACATCAAACCACTTCCTTTTTTATTACCAATTGCTGTGTTATGTGGAGATGTTTTTTAAATTATTGTCCTGACCAAAAAAACGGAATTCCACACAATTTTTTTTGTTCTATAAGCATTTTGCTTACCAAATCAGTTACATACATAATAGAGTAAATCAAAAGCTCAGCTCAAAATTTCGCATCTTCAGAAACGCTCAAACGCCATTTTCTCAAAAATGGCTCCAATTTCTTTCTTCAAACGTTTGGAACGGATAGTGCTAATTGCGGTCTTTAATATGACGTAAAGTTCAAGTTGAGGATTTTTTTTGTTTTTTCAAGAATTACACAAATATAATTTTTTTGAAACATCTCTCACACCTTTAACATGCACATTTTGAGAAATTTGTAAACACTTTTATTTGGGAGTGTAAGTAATTAAATGAATTAAAATGAAATGTTTCGAAAACTCAAAAATTGTCTGTGGAAAAGATCTTCAAATTTCGCATTTAAACACCATTTTCTTGAAAACGACTCCAAATTTTGCCATTTGGAAATCAGAAAATTGCCATTTAGGACGAGATTTTACTGTTCTTTAATATTCTGAAAATAATATTTCCGTTCTACTATTGAGGAAACGAAAAATTAAGAAAACGTTTAAAATAGCATTTTGTGCGGCAATAGATGGCAGCTGGCAAGAGTACATAGCAAGTCCGAATAGCTAGCCGAGAGCAAAGGAAATATAATACTAATACGGGAAATTCTGTGCCATTCCATTGTAACCGCCACCTGGTCGTTACATGTAGAACTAAAAAAGCGAAACAGCCCCGGCATGTTAGTAGAGAGATGCGCTGCGGTAATACGCAAAGGTCGAAAGTTCTCACGCCCGAATGGTTCGACCAATTGGAGAATTTCCTCTTCAAGCGACGGAATTTCACATTATACTGCGATTTTTCTAACTGCGAACCTCAAGGCCACTCAAATCCCATCTTCGCGATGGAATATGTCACGGCATTTCGCGTCTTTCTCAGTCGTTCCGCTAGATTTCGCACGATCGCGACCGTATGAAGCAGTGCTTGCGATCATGCGACTTCTACCGGCAAGACCGAGAAAAGACGCGAAATGCCGTGACATATTCCATCGTGAAGATGGGATTTGAGTGGCCTTGAGGGTCGCTGTTAGAAAAATCGCAGTATAAAGAAAGAGGAACTCCGTCATGTTGTCGGCGACCAGTAGACAAGAAACATTGTGCGATATTGCTGGAGAAGCAGCCACTCTACAGTTTCTGCGTGAAAAGCTTTATAAAAGGTAACGACTTCTTATCTATTCGAAATGTTCTACAAGCTAAATGGATTGTAATACTGATTAATTGAAATTAAGGAATACATGCATTTGATATGAGAAAATATGTGTTCCCAACACGTGGAAAAAATTGAAGTACAATAAGAAAAGTACTGCATGAAAATAAAAGGGATTTTCATACATACATTTCGCCGTTCATCTGCATTAGAAATACTAATGAAATATTTCATTTTAGTTTTTTTGTTGGTTGAGACTTCATACTGACAGACTTTGTGTGACTTTAGTAATTGTTTAATTTAGTTGATGCAAATACACACACATATGGCCCATCACGCCCATACGACACAAGTTTTATTTTTTGACAATAAATAAACTGATATTTTTATATTTTAATAATTATTTCATAAAAAAAATACCAATCCGTTTGCTGGGCTCAGTTCGCATATTTCATGTGAAGTGTAACAGTACTTGCTTGTCTGGAAAAGTGTCATCGGTCCGAGGAGCACGGAAGTTTTTCACATTCCAGTTTCTCTAACGACCCTTAGCCGATAATCAGAAACCTATTATTTCATTTACTCAGTATTAATTTTCCGATTGTTAGTGATCTCCTTTTCACCGGAAGAGAAAGCTCCCTGTCAGTATTTACAGAATAATTTTGGATGTTAAGGTGAATTCAAAATACTCTAGGATATATTACTAAAAGTAGATAAAAATAAAAACACATTTCGAAATAAACTAATTTTTTTAAACAATCTAATTCTAAAAATATCAGCCACAACTCCCAGAACCAGGAACCATGTCAAATTCAACAGTAATGGAAGTATTTAGTAAATGTAAAAAATAACAACATTTCTACTTTACTAGTAATTAATGAACTGTATTTTAATGGTTTGTTTTATAAGCAAATTTATTTACTCTCATCCCGTATTGTGACAGGAATTAACTCTGAAAGCACCATCTATTATTCAGATTTCCTTTCCCTTACAGGTTGACAACTAACTAAGAAATCGGCTGGCGTCGTGTAACTTCGTCTTCCTTCCTTGTGAGCACTGTTGAAGCCCCTGCGAAAACTATTTCGAAATGTTTCATTTCGTGTCCACCCCCCAATCTGTCTACCAGGGTGCGTGGCGGTGTCGAGTTCCCAAGCATCCGCCGCAGAGTGCCACTCTTCCCTGTTCCCCCTCCCCCAACCACCAAGTCAGGTCCAAGGCCTGACGAAGGGCGCGAAAAATCTCAGAACGCCCGCAGTGTCAACATGGTGGCAAAACTGTTTGAGCAGGACAATTCCGCTTACAAGGTACTTTCGGCAATGTATAATGCATTGCAAGAACTGTAATACCGAAAGAACAAGTGCCGACCATTTATTCGCAACGTCAGTATAAAATGCTGATACCTCAAGTAACACTAGTAGCACAAAATTATTATTTACTTATTTATTGACTTATTTGACGTCAAAAACAGATACAAAGTGTGTGAGATGTAGAGGTAAGATCAATCTGCTCCCGTTTTCTTGAGTTTCGGAATCCATACCCTCGCTCAACTCAACAGAATGACAACTCAATAGAATTATGAATAAAGGTAGCTCCAAGCGTTTCTAGCAAAGTAGACAAGAAATATTACGAAGCCGGGCAGACCAGCCCTGAGGATTGCCACAAGAAGGTCAAAACGTCCGTACCAAAGTCTTCGACACGGCGCCACGCGGGCAGCCGAGATTATTTGCTGTTGCAATTTATAACGGTACGAGTAAGTATTCGGGAGCGAATATTTATTGTGATAAAAACTTTTTGCAACGGCATTTGAATTACGGATTTTGGATTTTAAATCTAATTGCGCTGCACGTGAAGGAAGCGACTCACTCACGCGAGTATGTAGAAAAGTATTGATTCTACGAGTATTAGGGTTGTGTTGACAAAATAAGTGTAATACTAACATTCCACAGAGCTCAAGAAAGCATGCGTAAAGAACGAAGCTATACATCTATAGATTTATAGTAAAAGTAGTGGTGCTACAGAAGAGCACAGACTTTCCCGTGTCAGTTTTCCATTTTGTTTGGTCACGGCTAGCTATTCGGACTTGACACAGAGTTCATTTAGCACTATCCCTACAAAAAGTTAAAAGAAAAAATGTGGAGCCGTTTTTGAAAAAAATCTTGTTTTTGTTATTTTTAAAATTGCACATATTGCACGCAATGTTGCGCAAAAAGTACTAAAATTTTCAAAAAAATGTACATGACCTTAATGAATGAACTCACTATGGAGAACAAATTTTATTTGAAGGAAAAATCTCTATCTTGAATTTTGTAGTTGTAGGAAGTCGCCGAAAAAGTTCTAACTATTGCAATTTTCGAATATTCAGAGTTAACCGTGGAAATCGGATATATGCCAACTCTATAAGTGTATTTTACTGTACTTTTACAAGGCCAACTCTATAAGTGTATTTTACTGTACTTGTACCAAATTTTGAAAATGTCTGGGTGGCGCCGTGCTAAGTACCCGGAATTAATGAAGTAATCCAAAATTAATGAATGTTTTTCAAAATCTCAGATCTTCGACTCAGGGCAGATGGACAGGAGTTTCTTAAATTTGGAAAAAAATCTACTCATGGTTTACGCGCTAGTGTTGTTCACATACACCGGGCAGACGGACAGGCGGACGGACGGACGGACGGACGGACGTTGAGCCGTCAATTGGTTTTTGGGTATTAAGGACCCACAAAACAGAGATTCTGGCTGCACCACGTGTTAGAGGATTTTTACTTTCCCTTAAGATGCGTTTCCACGGAGAGAGTTTTCTCTCCTAACTCTCCGGAACTTGTTAGGAGACACCAGGAGATACGTGTAAACTCTCAGGAGAGTGATCTTCTCTCCGGAGACATGACGTCACAAGAGATTTTCGAAGTCTTCACGAGAGAGCAGTGTAATGACTCTGGTATCCATAAGAAATCGTACCTCCTGGGAGATAAATAGTATTCAAAGACAGTTGGAAGAATTTTTGCTCTCTTGGTATGTGTCCACGTGCTCGATCAAGCTAATCTGCGTCTGTCGGTGTCTGTGCGACTTTCCAGTGAGGTCCGTGGATTTGTTCTGTTCATTGGGGGAAGTTGTACACTAGGGAATTATAAATATTATAAATAAAAATGGTAAAGTCCTTCTGGAGTTGAAAACGTACGAATGTTGCCATCAAAGTTTCTGCCATCATCAATTCTGCCATCAAAGTTTTATAAATACACAGCTCTACTCTTCTAAAAAAATCACCCACACTTGTCTCTTTCATTTCCTCCGTTTCTTCAAAATTATTAAATTGGCGCAGATGGCTGCATTTCACTAGTTGTCATTTTCTAACCTCAAACTGCTCGCCACTTCTCACCAGGTGCTTATTCAACATGGCGGCGCCAAAGAACATCCAGAGACATTTGTATCAAGTGTACACGCCAAGGAGATACTTTTCCGGAGAGATCTCAGGAAACTACCATGGAGGAATATACAACAGGAGGGGAAACTCTCGCTGTTTGAGAGTATGGACTAGAGGATTCTCTAGCGTCGTTTCCATATGGCGACATCTATTTTAAGGTACATGCGTAATTTCAAACCCTGCTTCGGTAATTTGCTCGTCAGGTAGCGGTGCGAGCTTATGAACCTTCTACCATTCATTTCGTCCACTAATATAATTTTTACTTACCCGTATACGTACGTATACACGGAGTGATATACGTAATATAGGGAAAGTTATGTAATGCTGCGCGAAAAAAATGGCCAATTTTCGGTGGAAAAAATTAATTGCCGGGCTGTGAAAATGAATAAGTGGATAAAACCAGTTGGTAAATTAAGAAAAAAAATCCCCTAACACGTGGTGTAGCCAGAAACCCTGTTTTCTAGGTCCTTGATACCGAAAAACCAATTGAAAGGAAAACGACCGCCTGTCCGTCTGTCCGACTGTGAACACTGCTAAGGTCCGTTCGCTGTAACTTCACTCTGCATGTAAACAAACTTTGAGTGTATCCCTCCGCTCTGTAGTTCGTGATTGGCTACGCCATTCGCGCCACGACCATACTCAAATGCCCGCACGTGTCACAGCCAGAATTGTCATAGCACATTATTTTCACTAGTATTTCTTTAATAGGCCCAAAATTCAATCCAAACTACGCAGATATTTTTCTTAAATATCACAGAACTTATATTTACGTGTGTTCTTGCAAGGTAGCAGTGAACTTTCCCCCGAAGCACGAATTTCAATAGAACATACAGTGGCGTTCTTTTAAAATTTGTCAGTCCCGAATCTTCATTAACCACATCAAGAATTTTATTTTATGTTGGAAATTCTTTTCTACGAAAAAATATGCACATCAATACGAATGGCAGATTAACAAATTCATCGCACTCGCCCCCACCTCTTTTGCTCTACATCTCTTCTTACGAGGAGAAGTTACCTTTCCGATGACTTAAATCATTACACAGTTTTCAAACACTTCTGACACCGACACCTGCAATTCAGCACTCATTTCTTCCACCTGCCACAAAGTCATTGACGGATTTTTAGGCGCTAATTATTCAAACACATCAATACAACCTTCTTTTCACCACTTCTGAAGGATTTTTCCTGCGAAAGTTTCAAACCGGATTATCCTGGGAACTGCTTCACTTATTGTGTTCGATGAGGAAACAAAAATCAACGCAATGAGCAAACACACCTTTCACTAACTAAACAAAAATACAGCTTTATTTTAGAACTTTCTCATTCGGGAATGAAAGTGCTACTGATAAAATTTAGCAGCGGGAATGAAAGTGCTACTGATAAAATTTAGCAGCGGGAATGAAAGTGCTACTGATAAAATTTAACTCCTATAGAGCACGACGCCCTGAAGGGGAGTGCGGTGTCCGTCAGCCAATGAGAACAAGCGACGACCACGTGCATTTGTTTACGTGCTGAGTAAAGTTAGAGCGAACGGACCTTAGCGCCTAAACCATACGTACGATTTCTTCCAAAATGGATTTTCCCTGGTCGATCTGCTTCTAGTCGAAGCTTTGAGATTTTGAAAAAGATTCTTCAAAATACTCTATATGAAGACCCCCGGGGATTTTCTTAATTTTCTCAAAAACGGTTCCAATTTTTTCTTTAAATTTCTTGTATGAATAGAGTAAAATACACTTATTAACATGGTATAGGTTCGATTTTCACGGATAACTTTGAATTTTCGAAAATTTTGAAAGTTTTAATTTTTTCGGCGTCTTTCTCCAGCTACAAAATTGAAGAAAGAGATTTTTTCTTGAAATGAAACTTGTTCTGCATATTGAGTTCTTTCATGAAGGTCATGTAAATGTTTCTCAAAATTTTAGTACTATTCGTGCAATATTGCGTGCAATATTGCGTGCAATATCTGCAACATTAAAAAATTACAAAAACAAGATTTTCTCAAAAACGGCTCCAAATTTTTTCTTTAAACTTTTGGTAGGGATAGTGGTAAATTTACTCTATTAGATGACATAAAAGCCATATTGGTCTATCGGTTGGTTTTTTCAAAAATTACAAAAATGTAATTATTTTTACTTGTCTCTCAGGTCGTTAATATTTACATTATCGCCGATTTTTTCACATTATTATATTTTCGAGTAGGTATGCTTTAAATAGTGTCAAGTACAGTTTCTCGAAAACACTACCGTTTTTTGTGAAAATTAGCTCAAATTTCGGCATTTTCAGAAATGCTCAATCGCAATTTTCTCATATATGGCTGCAATTTTTTTCTTGAAACGTTTGTAACAGATAGTGATAATTACACTCTTTAATATGACGTAAAGTTTATCTTGAGTTATTTTTTGGTTTTTCAAAAATTATATAAATGTAAACGTCGTACAATAGGAGGATTCGTTTATTCTCGGAATAAGCAATTCTTTAGATAACGATTCCTGGAGATATATCTTCATAATACAATTGGCCCTTAGTGTATGGAAAGTTATGTAAAGCTGGGCGAAAAAATGGCGAATTTTCGTCAGAAAAAAACTCGTTGCCTGGCCGTGATAACGAAAAAGTGGATAAATCCAGTTAAATTAAGAAAAAAATGCCCTAACATGTGGTGTAGTCAGAATCCCTGTTTTCTGGGTCCGTGATTCCGAAAAACCTATTGAAAGCAAAACGCCCGTCCGTCCGTCCCTCCGTCCGTCTGGTGTATGTGAACAACACAAGCGCCTAAATATGCGTACCGTATTTCCAAATTGAAGAAACCCCTATCCATCTAGCCTGAGTCAAAGCTCTGAGATTCTCGAAACATTAATTAATTTTTAATTAATTACATGCAGCCCAATGACATTTTCGAAATTTTCTCAAAAACGGCCTCGAATTGTTCTTTTTTTAAATTTTTCGTAAGAATAGAGTAAAATACATTTAAGTTGGCATAGGTCCGATTTTCTCGGTGAACTCTGAATTTCTGAAAATTGCAGCAGCTTGAATTTTATTCGACGTCTTCCTACAACTACAAAATTGCAGATAGAGATTTTTCCTTCAAATAAAATTTGTTACTCACATTGAGTGCTTTCTTTAAGGTCATGTACATATTTTAAAAACAATAGTAGTTTTCTCGCAGTATATCGTGCAATATGTGCAATTAAAAAAAATACAAAAACAAGATTTTCTCAAAAACGACTCCAAATGTTTTCTTTAAACTTTTGGTAGAGATGGTGCTAAATATACTTTGAGATAGAACATAGATATTGCTCTATTCTTTGGTTTTTCAAAAATTTGTAATTTTATTGACTCACGTCACGTAATGACTCACGTCATTAATATTTATATTAGCGGCGATTTGTTGAAATTTTTTATTACTGAAAACATGTGCTTTAAATAATGTCATACAAATGTATTTTTTTGAAAGATCTTTCTTAATATGCACGTTTCCTACAATTTGTAAACATTATTATATTTGTGACTGTAAGTGCTTTAAATGACTACAAATGAAGTTTTTTGAAAACTCAAAAATGTTCTGTGAAAAAGAGCTTCAAATTTCGCATTTTTAGTAACGCCTATACACTAACGCTCCATATTTTTAAAAATTAAGAAAATGTGATTTGAAGAAAAAATTTGGAGCCATTTATGAGGAAATGGCATGTGAGCATTTCTGAAAATGCGGGATTTTGAGCTTGATTTCACAGAAAACCGTTGAATTTTCGAGAAACAATCTGTGACATTATTTAAAGCACATGTACTCATAAATGTAATAATCCGAACAAATCGCCGCCAATGTAAATATTAATGATGTGAGTGGCATGTCAAAAAATTATATTTTTGTAATTTTTTAAAAAAGAAAAGTATATAGCAATTTGGTGTTAATGTCTTTTCATGAAGTACATTAGACACTATCCTAACCAAAGTTTAAAGAAAAAATTTGGCACCGTGTTTGAGAAAATTTTGAAAATGTCCGGAAGGCTAAATATAAAGTACCCACAAATTTTGAAGAAAGTATTTCAAAATTGCTGCACGAGTTTTCAAAATTGAATGGAACCGGGTCGACTGAGAAATATCCATTTTGAAAGAAATCGTAGTTGTGGTTTAGGCGTTAGTGTTGTTGACAGATACCGGACGGACGGGCAGACAGACGGACGGACGGGCGGACAGACAGATAGACGGACGGACGGACGGGCGGACAGACGGACGGACGGGCGGACAGACGGACGGACAGGCGGACAGACGGGTGGACGGACGGGCAGACGGACGGGTGGACGGACGGGCGGACGGACGGGCGGACGGACGGGCGGACAGACGGATGGACGAGCGGACAGACGGGCGGACGGGTGGACAGACGGACGGGCGGACGGACGGACGGGCGGACGGACGGACGGGCGGACAACGGACAGACGGACGGACGGGCGGACAGACGGACGGACGGGCGGACAGACGGACGGACGGGCGGACAGACGGACGGATGGGCGGACAGACCGACGGACGGACGGGCGGACAGACGGACGGACGGGCGGGCGGACAGACGGACGGACGGGTGGACAGACCGACGGACGGGCGGACAGACGGACGGGCGGACGGACGGACGGACTGGCAGACAGACGGACGGACGGGCGGACAGACAGACGGAAGGACGGGCGGGGCGAACAGACAGACTGACGGACGGGCGGGGCGGACAGACAGACGGACGGGCGTACACAGACAGACGGACGGACGGGCGGGTGGACAGACTGACGGACGGACGGGCGGATAGACGGACGGGCGGATAGACGGACGGGCGGATAGACGGACGGGCGGATAGACGGACGGGCGGATAGACGGACGGGCGGATAGACGGACGGGCGGATAGACGGACGGGCGGATAGACGGACGGGCGGATAGACGGACGGGCGGATAGACGGACGGGCGGACAGACGGACGGGCGGATAGACGGACGGGCGGATAGACGGACGGGCGGATAGACGGACGGGCGGATAGACGGACGGGCGGACAGACGGACGGGCGGACAGACGGACGGGCGGACAGACGGACGGGCGGACAGACGGACGGGCGGACAGACGGACGGGCGGACAGACGGACGGGCGGACAGACGGACGGGCGGACAGACGGACGGGCGGACAGACGGACGGGCGATTTTAAAAAGAACCACTTTTTCGGTATCAGGGGATCCTAAAACATGCATTTCGGTTGAAATCTCGAAATCAATTTTCCGGAGCATTACATAACTTTCCATATACTACGTATATTACTCCGTATATACGTACGTAAACGGGAGAGTGAAAATACTTCAAATAATTAGCCAATGTTCACTGTTTGTACTGGGGAAAATATGAATTTAACAGGAAAAATTCACAGAAGAAAAGTATTCAACAATCGCTTGGGAACTCTACTCATGTGCTCTCATTCTGGGAGCGGCTGTTCGTCTGCCCTGCCCGCTCCCGCACTGTGACGTCAAGTGGTTTCTTAAGCCAGGAATATCTGTGTAGGGTTAGGGCATTGCTCCTCATTTGGTATCAGACATGTCTGTTCAAAAGGAGGAGAACGGAAATTTGTAATTACTTCGTAAAATTTATTAGAAAGTTGTTTTGCGTTTCTGTGACATTAGAAATTATTGCATTTGAATTTAGAGGGTACATCAAGAGACACTTCTTGCCAATCATTTTACGTTTGTGTATGTTGAATTTCTGTGTTGAAATAACAGTAATATTCGATATTATTCGTTTCGTCTTCAGATTTTTGATTCGCCTCTAAGAAGAATCTTCTTTGTTGTTGAAATTGTAGGATTTGTAAAAAGTACTCGGCATTCTCTGACTCCGTGTGAATAAGTCTTTTCTTGGTTTGACTATCCGGCCATCAGCGACACTTTTATGTATCGTAGTAGATTTTTTCCTGTTACTATGTAATCGACGTACCAGATTGTCAATGCAAAGCTTGCTAGTATGCCTACTAGCATATGCCTTCTAGATAAGCATACTAGTGGGTTTTGGTTAATGTTGTAGGCCCACAGAGACTCTACGGAAGGAACAACCATTCACGATCGAGGGGAGTCCTGCAACTTTTTTGAGTCATATTTACAGCGCTACCCTTTACGATTACTTCTAGATCAGCAAAAAGGAAAATTCAATTCAGTGATGCCTTATTTTGCGTGGTGAGACTCAAAGTGGAACAGTTAACCTACCTCTCCCTCTTAAATTTACCTAGTATTTATTTAAAATGAAAAACAATTTTTAATTTTTTCTGATATCTTTGTTGATCAGATGCTCAGTCGACTTGCCCTCGGCGGGGGTCAATTACTCACCATGGTGGTGTTCCGCACCAATTCACGCATCGTGAGGTTCTCCGCGTTGAGCACCGACACGCCGCCCCACACATCCAGGATCGCCAGCTCCGTGTCTGCGAACAGAAGATGCATCAGTGAGTTCATTTTGCTGCAGAGCACCGAATACCATGGGAGGAAATACTGGTTCTGTAGCCTTTTTGTTCCCATTGTACAACGCATACAGAATTATGTTCTAAGAACAAAGAAATTATTCATGACATTCCTGGATAATCATGAAATAACGAATCCATTCGTAAAAGACGCTAAGAAATATGTTTTCTTTCATTCAAAAGAATCCATTGAGAGAAAGCCCCGCATACGTAGATTTATAACAAAAAATAATTTGATGGATATAATTATGCAATTTGCCTCAGAAGATATTTATAACATTGAAAATAGAATTAATTGAATTCAAAACTGTTCACTCTGCCTAGATGTAAAAGAAGATAGAGCTTTCAGAATCTCGTAAAAGTTAAATCAATAGATCAGATATTGCGTGACGAAATCATTCATCGGTCTTTAGCGTTTCTTTATGAACCATTCATAAACACAGGCCCATGAAAATCCCAAGTGTTGTTAGTCACGGCAGGACAATAAACCTTTTCTTGCGGACTTTGGCACAAACATTCAAATTGTCTTTATTTAAAGCACGAAATATGTCTCAAATTTAAAGTAATAATGTAATATTATTGTACATTATACAAGCCACGTATTGAAAGAACTATCTTCTAACACGACCAATAAACGAAATAATTTTACATTTTGTACTTGTATCTTAATCTTACCAAGAATAGGTTACAGATATTTTTCATTTAGATATTTGGAATTCAGATAAAAATGTTAATCAGTTTAAAAACGTGCATAGAAAAGAAAACGAAACGAAATTTCTGAATTATATAGAATAATAATTCGAACAAAACAATGTTTTACTCGTCACATTGTGGAAAGCACAGCGCATAGGTGATCTTTATAATAAGAGAAGGTTCTTTTTATGGAAATGACGGCTTTTAAAATATTAAACTATGTAGCAATCAATTCCCAACAAACAATTGCAAAGTAAATGTGTTTCAATAATTTCATTTTAATAGCCATTTGTAAATAAAAAAATCATAGTTTAACATAATTTTGAAGAGTTTAACTTGGCTAATAAATTAATATCCAATCTACTAGAGCATATAAATCATGTAATTCAAAACATGAAAAATTGAACCAATGAGCCTTGAAGGCCAACAATTTATACTTCAATTGATTACTGGAAATGGAAGCAAGGGAAAGTGCCTTAAGCGATTGAGTTAATCAGGTAAAACTCTCAAGCATTTCACTAAAAGCTGATATTACAGATTGCCAAAATTAGGAGATTTGAAGGAACAAAATAACACGAGCTGTACATGACAGTAAAAAGGAAAAAAAGTAATCTATGATTGTCTTCATAAATAAATGAATTTTAAATTACGAAATTTGTTTTTTTATTATCTAGTTCTTAACTTCGTAAGAGAATAAAGTATTGTGTTCATCGCCTGAACTGGAGATTTTTTGGCAGAAAAACTCTTATTGCCAGACCTTGATAAAGGAAAAGTGGATAAATCGTGTTCTTATATGTATAGTAAATTACTTCCTCTACCATGTGTAGTTAGAACCCATGTTTTGTGGCTCCTTGATACCGAAACATTGATTGGTGGCAAAACGTCTGTCTGTCCGTCCTTCTGTAGTCAAAACTAGTGCTTTAACTGTTCTGTCGATTCCTTAAAAACTGATATTCCTCTATCAAAATTAAGAGAACTCGAGGCCCTCTGATTTTGAAACCAATATTTTGATTTGGATAGACTTAACATGAAGCTTCAACAACTTAAACAATTTCTCAATTTTTCTTTACTATCTATCTAATTGAAAATGAAAAATATTCTTTCTTCTTGAGATTTTAACCACATATACCTGTCATGAACATTTTATAACACGTCACATCATTTGACAACCTTCTTTAAAGAAGAAAAAATTATGGTAACAAAAAATAACCATAAATCCCACACAGCCTTCCTAGAACAATGGCCTTCTCTAAACAATGGATGATGTCAACCCTCTCAAACAAACGCCATAGTTTTTGTTTGACAATAGTGTCAACTTAATTTACAGAAGACTTAACAGATCTCATTTCAAAATAATTGAAATGGTAAATATATTAATATCTGTTGGGGTACTGGTGATCGGTAGGTTTAATTTTTTAAACAATTTTTCTCAAAAATAACTCCAAAGTTTTTCTTTAAATTTTCTCATCTTTTGTTTTGAAAAACGGTAAAAAGTAGGTGCTAGTCTCATTTCCGGCACATTGTCTGTATTGTCGAAAATTGTAAAAAGTTACATTTCAATACTACAAATCTGAATACAGGGATTTTTGTCTTCAACAGAATTTGTTCTACATTTTTATAGTGAGTTCTTTTATCTTATAATTTGTTCTAAAAATGAGGTCTATAAGAAAGATCACATACAAATTTTTGATAAAAAAGAGTAATTTTCGCGGAATTTCTGAAGTCAATGCAGATTATAAAAAAACACTTTTTTCAAGAACCACTTCAATTTTTTCCACTGATAGAATATGAAATACTTAAAGAATGGCGCAGGTCTACTTTTCTTTGAATTCTCCGAATTTTTGAAAATTGCGTATTCGAAATAATGGGAGACAAAATTGTATTTTTTGCGCCGGCGAAAGTGAGTACATCATAGTGACTGCATTATGTAGCGGAAAGCACATGTCAAATTAACTCGAAGGACTTGAGTTCGAGTCTCGTCTTGGAAAAAATTGCTGGTTGATAACACTTTTGCAGGTTCACAAATAATAGCATAAAATTGCGAAGCTGTTATAAATAATGCGAAAAAGTATGTGCTGGTGTAGCATCACTAGTTTGAAATTCATTTTCCCATGAATGTATAATGTGATAAATATATTCTTCCTTCTTCTCAGCGTCCCAGGCATTTTATTATTAGTAGTCAAATTCAATTCAATGAATCTTCCGCATCTAAGGCTATTTTTAGCGTGCCGAATGTATAGAACAATATATGCTGATGACCGTCTGGTACTAATTTATATTAATAACTTCCTATATCCTGCTAGAAAATCATCAATTGTGATATGAAGCTGTGAAGATGTTATCTAATCACACACAGAGGTGGAGCATTAAAACTCTTAGTACTCGTAATATCCAAGGAAAAAGTACCTCATAATATATGACGTCGTATAACTGTTATTTCTTTAAACGTGCTCCGTCTAAATTGCCAACGTGTTACCTCCTTTATGTTCTTACGTCGTGCTACGTGTCGTCGTAATATGGACCTTTGCGTCAGCAGTATTGTAAATCCCGCTGTAACAACGCGTGGGGCGCTTTAACCGGGAGTGTAAATCTTCAGCGGTGTTTCACAGGGTTGAAGAAAAGACGCAACTACATGAGAGCAGGCGAGGCAAGTGCACGCCGACGGTGACACAGCAGGCGACACTGTATATTGCTGGGACAAGCCTCCCAAAATGACTCTACCACGCTGTCAGAGCAGAGAGAACAAGACTGTGACAAAAGCGTAGGCTTCCGCGGTCGGAGCCAATGGATGCTCGTTTGTTCGGAAGACGCCACGATCTAGATATAGTTGCCAAAATTTTGATCGTTATATTGCGATCTTCTTCTGGGTGAAATGCCGGTAGCAAATACCGAACAAAGTTCTCAATGGAAGAAAAAGTATTTTTCATTAATATCTGTATCTCGCGTTTGTTTCCATTTCAGTTTGTAATATATTCTTCTTGTTAAATTTGTTTGTTCTAACTATTGCCTTCTCCGCACTTTCTATGTTATTTTACTTTCCCGTATACATACGTATATACGGAGTAATATAGTAGTATATGGAAGGAAAATCGATTTCGAGATTTCAACGGAAATACATTTTTTGGGTCCCCTGATACCGAAAAAGTGGTTCTTTTCAAAGCGTCCGTCCGACCGTCCGTCCGTCCGTCCGTCCGTCCGTCCGTCCGTCCTTCTGTCTGTCTGTCAGTTTGTAAACAACACTAGCGCCTAAACCATATGTACAATTTCTTCCAAAATGGTTATTCCTCTGCCGATCTGCTTCCACTCAGGGCGCCGCGATTTTGAAAAATTTTCTTCAAAATTTGGGGGTACTTTACATGAAGCCTCCCGGACATTTTCAAAATTTTCTCATAAACGGTTCCAATTTTTTTCTTTAAATTTATTGTAAGAATATAGTAAAAACACTTATTAAGGTGGCATAGGTCCCATAGTCACGGTTAACTCTGAATTTTCGAAAATTGTAAAAGTTTGAATTTTTTTCGGCGTCTTCCTACAACTACATTATTGAAGATAGACATTCTTCCTTCAAATAAAATTTGTTTTCCAAAGTACATTCTTTCATTAAAGTCATGTAAGTTTTTGAAAATTTCAGTAGTTTTTGCGCATTATTGCGCGATATATTTGCAATTTTAAAAATTTACAAAAACAAGATTTTCTTCAAAACGGTTCCAAATTTATTCTTTAAACCTTCCATAGGGATAGTGCTAAATGTACTCTATGAGCTGACATAAATAACATATTGCTCTATTCTTTGTTTTTGAAAAAATTATAAAAATGTAGCTTGTGACTTGACTCTCACATCGGTAATATTAACGTTAGCGGTGATTTTCACATTATTATATTAATGAGTACAAGTGCTTTAAATAATGTCGCACAAAGTCTCCCGAAAAATGAACCGTTTTCTGTGCAAACTAACTCAAAATTTCGAATTTTCAGAAACGCTCAAACGCCATTTTCTCGTAAATGGCTCCAAATTTTTTCTTCCAAAATGTCGAACAGAGAGTGCTATATGCACTCTTTAATGTGACGTAAAGTTAATTTTGGGGTATTTTTTCGTACATTACACAAATGTAATTTTTTTGAAAGTTCTCTTTTACCGTTAATATATACACATTTCCAGCAATTTGTAAACTCGATTGAATTTGTGCGTGTATGTGCTTCAAATGACTTCAAATGAAGTTTTTCGAAAACTCGAAAATTTTATGTGAGAAAGAGCTTTAAATTACGCTTTTACAGTAGCGCTTAAATGCCATTTTCTTAAAAACGGCCCCAAATTTTTCAACGAAAATTGCGATTTAAGGCAAGATTTTACTGTTTTTTAATATTCTTAACATAATATTTCTGTTCTACTGTTAGAATACCGAAAAATTAATAAAATTTCAAAAAATGTACTTTAAGCGGAGATAGATGGCAGGTGTCAAGAGTAGTGGCAAGTGCTAATAGCTAGCCAAGACCAAACGAAAAAGAAAACTTATACGGGAAAGTCTGTGCCACTTGTTTTGTGTGTGAAGCTGGTAGCCGTTTCCAGAGATTTTCTCCTTCCTTTATATTTCTGAACTACTATTTTAAACAACTTAACTCTTCCGTTCAATTCCCAATCTTTGTTAAATACTATTATTTTATTTATAAGCCCTGCGACACACTAATGATGGTGAAATACCGAAAAATGGCGAAGATGTCAATAGCAACTGATGAAAAAAATCTATAGCTGCGTTAACAAAGATAATTGAAATGAAGCTGACAAATAATAAAGATGTTGCATTTTAAATTCAATTAATTGAGAGAAAATGATGAAAGGAATCTTGAGAAATAATTATAAACAAGTGGTCCCAATGTATGTTGTATTCATTATTCAGGGCATTATCGTTCAACCTAAAAATACATGGAAGCTATCTTTGTTCTTTGACAATTAGGATAGATTAAATACGTTAAGAATAAGTACAGAAACATTTATAATCTACTGATATTTGTAAATAAGTATAAATGTTTAGGTAGTTACACATATTACAAGAAAACGAGTTTAGAAGTAAATTTGTATTAATTACAACAGAATAATTGCCAAAAAGAGACATTCATCGAATTTTCTACGTTTACATTATTATCTGTCGAAAATATTTTAGCATTACAAGAGTGGCGTATAAAGCTTAGAAATGAAACGTGAGTAGTTTACAAAGAACAAAGAAAGTTAAAATTTCTTCAAAGGCATTGGCCGAAAGAGTTAAGTTTTAATTGAAGTTAAAGAAATCTACAAGGAGTGAACAAAGCATAGGCGGCCAGCAATACAAAGAAGAACTAATGGTGCTACAGCCTAGCACAGACTTTCTCGTAGTTAATTATCTCTTCAGTCTGGGCTATCTATTGGGTTTTGCCCCACCCTCTTCTATGCTGCCGTATATTGGCATATAAAAACATTTTTTTCACCTTTCTTCAATTTTTGTGGTACCTAATAATAGAATTAAAATATGACATTAAAATATAATAGAATATAGTAAAATTTGGTTCTCTATATATACTTTTGAAAAACGTGGAGCCATTTAAAAAAATATATTTAAACGTGTCTGAAAACGCTCATTTTCTCACTTTGAAGCTCATTTTCATCTAAAAGGGGTGAACAAAACATGGCCAGTTAGCAACACAAGAACTAGTGGTGCTACCGAATGGCACTGACCTCGTACTACTTAGATTCCTTATCTCTTCAGTATGGGCTATCTATTCGGTTT
Organism: Acheta domesticus; assembly: GCA_031308135.1. Taxonomy (NCBI): domain Eukaryota; kingdom Metazoa; phylum Arthropoda; class Insecta; order Orthoptera; family Gryllidae; genus Acheta; species Acheta domesticus. The sequence goes on from JAHLJT010004567.1 coordinate 82,567,848, forward strand.
TACTTCACACTTTTCTTCGCTGCCATCTTTTGATGCCTAAAACTTTGCTTTCAAGTTTCTTCAATTTTCGGGTACCTAATATAAGAATTGAAATATAACTTTAAGGATATTCTAGAAAGATAAAATCTGGTCCTACGAATATATACACATTTTCATTGAAAATTTGGAACCGTTTGAAGAAAAAAGACGTTTAAAGTGTTTCTGAAAATGTAGTACATTCTGACGCTCATTTTCACCCAAAAATTTCGAGTGGTCAAGAAAATTCATAAGAAATCATTTCAAGACTTTGCAGTAACAAACACAATAATATATAAGAATTGTCCGTAATATACATATTAACGACATGAAAGACAATAAAAACATTTGTGTGATTTTTTAATCAAAAAGAATAAATCAAAGTAGCATTGATGCCATGTTATTGTATTCAACACTATTTGTTCAAAAAACTAAGAAAAACTTTCCAAGAAAACGGCATTTGAGTGTTTCTGAAAACGCGGAATTCGGAGGTCATTTTCACACAAAAGTTTTGTTTTTCAATAACGTTATCAGCCATCTTCTGAAGCACTTATTCACAATTGCAATAATGTATACAATCGCCGATAATGTAAATATCAACAATTTGAGATAGCTGTCAAAAATATTACTTTTGGGTAATTTTGAAAAGACAAAAAAACAAACAAGAGAATAATCAACCGGACAAGATCGATCCAAGAATATTAATTTTTGAAAAAATCCAACAAATAATTTAAGCGCTAGTAGTATTCACAGACAGGCAGATGGACATTTTAATAAAAACAACTTTTTCGTTATTAGGGGACCCCCAAAACGTGTATTTCTGTTGAAACCTCGAAATCGATTTTCCGCAGCAACTTGTAACTTCCTTTATACTACGTATATTTCTTCATATTCACCCACAAAGTAATTACGAGAAAGTAAAATCAAGATACTGAAGGCGAGATAGAAACACGACCTGAAAAAGGTGATGGCTGTACATGAGTAATGAAACAAAAATAAGAAGATATAAGCTGAGATAAAAGCGAATGCGAAATACCAATATTGATGAAAAATACTTCCTTTCTGCCATTTAGAGAGAACTCGGAAATAGGTAAACGAATCTCGGGTACAATATAAAAGTAATTATTGAGTCTATGTATGAAAACGTCGAAGACTGGGAAGTTTTAGTTCTGAGAGCTAGCGGAGTGCGAATTTTTGACACCAAATAAATAGCTTGTGATAACCATTCCCATTCGTTGGATGAGAATATTTGAGGCCTATTGCTCTGATCAGTCGCTTTCGCGGTGTCCTCTGAACAATTATTTTAGGTAAATAACTTCCATCTTCAGGGTTACAAGTTCATCATTATTCCCATACGTCACCCCATCCCACATCTCTAAGAAGGATCCCGACAGTACGGCTTGTAGAACGTAAGATCAATGTTTGATCGAACAATAATGCAATACGAGGAAGAAACATTATCCACGAAGAAAAAGTGCCTGTAATAGTGACAGCTGTATCGCTATCGCCGGTGCCTTGCGAGACCGCGACGCCACAACCGTTGGGAACATGGGGAGTAGAGGCACGCTCCAAGTGAGATGCGGCGTTATCGTCGGGCAACCGGAGTTACTGAAACTAGTTGCATTAGCATCTCTGGCACTACTTTCGAATGGATAGAACAGGAAGTATTACAGCATAGGGGCGAATTGAAGAGTAGTTTACAAATAGTAATCTTAGGAGTGAAGATATACACTTCCTTTTGACGAATGATTTCGGGAGTTGTATCGAAAGCGCGCAGGGGCAGAGCGGCTCAGTTGCGCGTTCGCTAAAACACCCGAAATCATTGGTCATAAAGAAGCGTGTAAATTAGGTCTGAGTACAAAATTAAAACTTGAAAAGAGCTTTAAAATACCGGTTTTGCGCAAAAAAAGCCGAAGTCTAGAAGAGAGAATTGAAGAAGCAGTGGTGGAAACAAGATTGCTAGAAACACCTAAAGACTCAAATCTTTCACGGCCCACTGCTCAAAGAGAAACCGGAAATCTGTAAACAAAACCAACTAAAATGCAAACCTTTCTCGCTTCAGAAAAGTTGGTACAATCGTAGAGTTCGCGCGAGAGATCTGTGCACTTGACGAACATTAAAGAATGAAAGAGACACGTGAGGGGTCATTGCGCTTGCGCAGAAGGGGTATCTACGTACAGTACAGCTCTTCAAAAACCATCGGTTAACCTAATTCGTAGTAGTGTCTGTAATCGCCCAGAAATATGTTTTGGTTGCGAAGTAATTTGTTACATTGGTTTTCTTGCGTGTTTTCTTACACGAAATGTGAATTTAACTGTTTTGAGCCGAAACTGCCTGTCTAAAAGTTAGGAAGTCGATGTTTTTGAGACGGCGTTCACAGTAATCGCTTCCCTCCTTTGTGACGTCAGCTGCGTGCACTGATTCCTTGCACCAAGTCTAGCGGCAGGGGCAGCGGTGCCAGTGGCACTGCAAGCGGGTGCGGTGACGCCGCAACCGTTGGGGCCTTGGGGAGTAGCAGCTCGCATGCACGGAGCGGGCGCATCTCCCGGGCGAAGGGAATTCCCGGGGCCAACAGCTGCATCCGGAGACAAGGGCGCCGGGGCGGGCCGCGGAGAGCGTGCTTTGGGAGGAAGAGCCAGGGCGATACTCGGAAGCGGAACTCTGACAAGGCGGAGCGTCGGGGCAAGGGCAACCCGAGAAGAATGCGGAGATAGGGCGGCGGAGAGGGGGCATACGTCCTCTATAGAGTGCACGAAGATACGAGCGAAAGAATGTTCTGTAGCCCTTTATCTTTCGTGCCAGGTTTCTCGTTTCCATCTCACTTTATCTTCGATCGTTTGCTCCATCAACTTCAACGTCGTGACGCCGCAAGCGGTTAATGAGGAGTAGAACTAGAAAATGGCTTACAACTGGAGACAAGAGATAGCGAAAATAATTCCAAAACTTTGAATTATTAATTTTTTGTACAGTCTACGTATCTCTTTTCGTTTTACGAGTTATATTTGGAACATTCAATCAGAATAAAAACTCAGTTTGCGAATTAATAACATCTTGAATACATGTGTTTGATAAGGTAATTTAAAACTGAAATACGACAAGTATTAATCTATCATTTGTGACAAAGGTAGAAAGATAAACAATAAACTGTCGCTGTCACAGGAATGATTGCTACTCATACTAAACTAGGAGACAATACAGATCTTACACGCCACGTATGATGCAATGAAGTATCTTTTACAATGCAAAATAGAATTAAAATACCCAAAGGTTTGTAAAGGAATTTCAATTGCAATGCCACTGACCGCCGCAAAAGGATTAAAAACATATTCTACCCTCGAGGAGCACAAATATTTCATGGAATTTGGCAGACAGCATATTCGTTATGCCACGCAACGTCCATGTCTACGTACGTAAACAATATATCTAAAATTTATATTCAATGTTTCTTAATGCTGAAAGTGCATTGGCACCCACATGAATCTGCATTAATGAAACTATGATTAATAAAATGAAACAATTTTGGAATGAAAAATATGAAAAGAAATGAAAGAACAGCGAGAAAATATGCAGCACGATGAGCGATCTGACCACTCACCATGAGCTACCCTGATTTTGGGAATTGTTTGTGTAAGTAACAGGGTCGTATTTTTTTTAGCATAAGCATAGGTGTCAGTCGTGGATTTACAAGCGCATGTTGTTCCTGTAAACTGGACGTTTATAAAGTTGCCTTATTTTTTAATGAAAATGAAGTTTACATTTAAAGTCATTCACATGCTTTCAATCTCCTGTAGACCATCACATAGTTTGGTGTAAGAAATGTTGTTCGAACTCCGCCTTTGTGGTCAGTAATGTGGCATATTATTTCTCAGGATTTCACAGTCTCCACTCATACTCTAGCACGCTCAACAGCGTTTTTGTCTCAACCTAGAATATTTTCCACAACAATGGGTGACTAAGCTTCTTTTGTACTTGTATTATACGTTAATTAAACAGCTCTCGTCTGGTGGGATTTATGACAAAAGACATAGGAGGTGTAGATCAGTTTAAAACCTATCCATACTCAGCATTTATTGCATCCACTCTCGAAGCATTGTTTCCTGTTTCTATATTTCTTAAGATAGTACGAACGTAATGAAATAAAAAATATTGAGACAAGTAATTTAAAAGAGGGAAAAACAACACATGTGCTGTTTACATGATGCTGTTAATCACTACCTTTTAATTTTGTTCTAGGGCTTTTATCCAGTCGACAACCGGTTAACACATTCGACCTTACTTTAGACATCCACACACATGCGGGCTCTTCTGATCTGGGGTGCAAAGCGAGAGCAAAACGCGAGGCCCTCCGCGACAACACGAACCTGAGACAATCATGCCCAAGGCGGGACTCGAACCCGCGACCCTTCGGAGCGAAGCGCTGAGTCTGTGTACGCTCTAATCCATCTCGGCCATCCAGGTCGCCACCTCCTTTTGAATAATTAATAAAGATACATTAAAATACTTTTGGAAGGTATGTAATTATTTTTGCTAACCTTGTCACCGATCGCATAATGATGCAGAACGTTTATTGCGAAATGGAGACAAATATCCGCATGGGATACGCATGGCACCACACCAAGGAGGGGAAAGAAATGAGGGCCGAACCGATAGGGGTTGCTAGGACCTGGATCGAGATCCAGTGGCTAGGGTGGAAGTGGACTGGGAGCGATAGGGCCGCGGCCCTAGGTAGAGGAAACGGTTGGGGACGTCGGTAGGGACGGTCAAAGAGATGGTGGCTGGAACAGAGGTGGCGGGGTCGGGGGCAGGGAAATGGGCAGGCAGGGACGGTGGTGGCGGGGTCGGGTAGTTGATGGGTGGGAGGGGGCGGGGATAAGGATGGGGATGTTAGGAGATTCAGGACAGGAATAGAGATAGGATCAGAATCGAAGACGGTAGAGGGACATGGATAGAGGAGAAACAGGCGGGAAGAAGGGAATGGGTGATTGGGGACGGGGGCAAGTGGCAGGGGTAAAAGTGGTTGGAGCGATTTAGGGCCAGAGCAGGTCGAGAACAGCAACAGGGATAAGAGTCGCAGTGGTGTGGGGCATCAAGCAGGGCGTAGAGGGGCGGGTAGGCGAAGGGACTGAAGAGATAGGGGATGGTGGCAGTGACAGCGGCGAAAGTGGTTGGGGCGGGGAAGGGCCAGGGGGGCCGGAGGACTGGGGCAGGTAGGGGGTCGAGGACAGGGTCCGTGATCGCGGTGGAGCGGGGTGGGGTGGGGCGGGGCGGGGCGGGAGGGGCGGGGACCGGGCGGGGAGCGAGTGCCGCCGCGGAGGCCGCGCCCCGCTCGTGACCCGCGCTCATTTGTACGGCGCCGGACGCAGCGCTGGCACGGGCTGGCGGAAAATCCATAGGCTGTCGGAAGGCGGCCTATCGCGCATAACGGCACCGAATGCTCATGCGGCTCAACGACGCCGCACACGCGTCGTCCGCCAGTCGGCGACTTCTCCTCCACTTACTATCCACAATACGCCTGGCCACCTCCTCCGATGGAAGCGTGTTTACTGGTCTATGAAGTACTACGCCATTCCAAAATTATTGGCGGGTCTTTCAAATAAAAACCTTCACCGTCCATTACTTTATACCTTTCTGTGTGAAAAAATTTGTCAGAGTGATCACGCAGAGCGTTTGTGTGCTTTCTGAGAATTCACTGTTTTCTACTGTCTCCACCGTAGTATGTATAGGTTCTGTGTAGATCCATTAATGTTACCCTCAAAATGTCATTAGTTTCATTAGCGGTTTCTAATATCTTCACCTTCCAGCAACGAGTCGTATTAAATTGACTAGTTGGACTCACGAGAATATTCCGTGCTTTTTATACCATTGTTTTAACTAAAAAAAGTGATACTGGAATTCAAATTCGAATGGACAGGCCATTAACTTGTCATAATAGAGGTTCAGTTCAGTATCAAAGTAAACTTTTCAGCGTTTATTATCATAAAAATTGGAGAAATTCAGGCAATTAAATCGCACTAAATATCACATGGCTTAATCGATATACAGCGGTAGCACACTTCGGAAGGTTTGTGTTAATTGAATCTAATAAATCGTAATAATGGTCTAAACTTTCCCTAACATGTTATATACAGAGGGAATAGCTGCTTTTATAAAATTATTCAATTTGCTCTCTGAAATCGTTAAAATCTTCCACCTACCTGGAGCACAAATTGCTATTTACTACTAACTTGAATGCGCAAGTAGTGATTCTGAGAATGTCAATGTATTACAATAACAGAAAGGGCATTATAGAACTCTGAGTTGTCATAAATGAAGCTACCATTTAGAACTTCCCACGATCTTTAATACATTTTTGCTCCTTGGATATCACGTCATAGTATGTGTATTTAGCGAGGGGTGTGTAACGGGTGGTAAATGTCATCTCTCACACGTTTGCACATTTATGCACATGCACGACCCTTTTTCGTCGGCACGTCTCCTCGGCATTTACCTGATGCCTTTCCGGTCTCCCTAAGTCCACCTTTTCACAGAACTGGCAGGTTTGCTCTCCGTTTCGCTCGTCTCTCTTGCTCATCCGCTTGTATGAGTGTTCGCTCCCAGAGATACTTTCAATGTTTTCCGGAGCATTAATAAGGCAATACCTATTCTATAAATCTCCTTCCTTTCTTTTTTCGTGAGGGAAACGAAGGAAAATAAGTAAATACTTTCTAAATGCTTTAGAATAGTTAAATACTTAAACTATGTAAACACAATTCTACATTGACTTAAGAAAATTGAATAACCTCATTGAAATGTTACGGAAAAAATATTCCATATAAAAGTTTAGAAAGGCATACACCTCAGCTGTTAGTCAAAGAAAGTAATACATAAATACTTCACAAAAAGAACTAGTAAAATAGTTGAAGTTTTCTTTGCAAATGAATCCTCGTGCAAACTTTAAAATGGTTAATACCTTAAAAATGAGTTTTATTTCTTCAGGATCCCTATGAAGAAGTGGTGAAGTTTTCACGACCACTCAGAGTTCAGTACACAAATTTGTGATAGAACTTGCTGTATTTTCATTATATATGCGGTGCCAATTGTTCAGGATCTAAAGAGAACGAGTAAGTGATTTTGCAGTACTTTGTCGCGTTGCTGTGTGATTGACTCGCTCATTGTGGAGCAAGACATGTTAAACGTGAAAGACAAATGTCGATTTTAATTCCTATGGTCACAATGTTTTATTTTGCAGGTATATTATACTAAATGTTACATACTTTTAGAACATGTTAGGGGGCAAATATGTTTTTTTTGCTAATAAACATGTGGTCGAACATTTCATAATACGAAGGAACACTTGTATGATTTTCCCCAGTTAGGATGGCAACGCTTTCTTAGCGTGAAGACTTAGTGTAAGGCGTTACACATTCTAGCACATAGTGTCTTCCAAAACGATTCTGGTACCGGCCGAACAGCGCAAGATGAATTGCTTACGAATCAGGGCCAAATGTGTTACGTGTAACTTAATTAAACGGAATTTCTTAGTACATGTACATTAGCAAAAAGAGATCATCCTGAATCTCCTTACTTTGCCTACAAATGTTTCTCATGATTTCTGAAACACTCTTTAGTTTTATTCACTTCAAGTGAATAAGGCATAAAAACATGCCGGTTCAGCAAAACAGTAGCTGACGGTAGCAAAAAGGGGCAAATGTGTGTATGCTGAACTACTAAATAACACAGAACAAAGATATCGCGTTCGGCCCCGTTGACGAGATCGCTAAAGCAGTAAAGCTTTTTTAAAGTATCACTCAAAAGTCAAATTTTGCTGGTGAAGTAGGAGTAAGGTAAGTTTTACAAATTTCCTTGTATTTGTTTTATTTTAGAACGTAATATATTTTGTCACCCGAGGAAGACATACTTTACCTTCCGGGCGCATATTGAAATAACATTCACTGTAAAGTTTTGGGATTAAACTTATACACCAATCAAAAAGCTATAATTTTTCCAAAATATTTACCAATGCAAAGTAGTGTTTACAACTTGGAAACGACCTGCATAGTGATTCCGTAAATCACAGACACGTTCACCTCAGCTCCTGTTGAAAAAGACAATTGTTCAAGACAATAGGGAAACAACCAAAACGGTCTGGATTCAACAAGAGTGACGCATTGCAGAGGTACAAAAATAGTAACAGACACACAATAAAATTCAAAAGGCGGACTTCCTTTGTAACGAGTAACGAATGAAAACCAGTTTTTGAGGTTATATTCTAATTTCACGTTTGCTATATATATGTATTATCGAGCTTCTGTGCGTCACAAAAAATAACGACCTGTGCTTCAACAAATATTACAATACTTAAAACAAAGGTAGCATATATGATTACTTTCACGATTCCCTTCGGCTCAAAGTGTCTGTATGAATAATATTTTTCAATTGTGTGCATTCCATATCGCACATCGAAGCAGACAATTTTATTATGAACATGTTAAATGAAAGAGAAGAACTCTATAGGTTTTACGATTTATAAATGAATTCGTTGGATCAGTACTCAGTTTTCTGTAGGTTGACCAAATAATTTTTGTAATAATAGCTCTGGGAATTATTATTACATCAGTTTCACAATAACACATCAAAACATCCATTCGTTTTGGAAAGAGTTTTTAGCTCTGGAATTGTTCATGTATGATATCTACACAGTGAATTGTAAACGGCCTTCATTTCAACAATCAGATAATCACAAGTTGGAAACTATCTTTCAATATGTTTTACTCCAGTTAATAAAAATATTAAATACAGTTTATGTCCTATGCTTAGCAAAATGTTCGTGTTGGTTGAAAATAATGCTTTGACCTTACGATAATTTTACGCTAATTGGATGAAAAACAGTCTACAAAATATAATAACATTAATGGGGAAAGAGGAAAGAGAAGCAAACTACTCGAAAGAAGAAAATATTAAGTGCTGTTTAATTTAATTTTAATGAGTGGGAGATACCCTCATCACTACATATTCCATGTGGTAGTGGTATATCAGTAAAGTGTACTTGCATATTCATAATAAAATTTTATTTTCTCAAGATACGGTACGGGGTGATGTTACCGATTTAATTTAGGAAATTTATTTTTATTCGTGTTGTATTTCAATGGTTGTAGGGCTGATAGAGTACCACTAGTTACGTGAGAGAAAAAAGAGTTTGTCAAATATGGTTTAAGGAAATGTTTCTACGTCTCCAACTAATGGAATCAAGAATATTTTCCTACAAGTTTTCGATGAAATATGTATTATGTAGCATTTGCATTTACCATGTCTTACATATAAGGGTATTATTTCGTCAAATGGCAGAATTGAATCCCGCATTTCGTGTCTCTGCTGCCTGCGCATTTGCAAGTCCTTGGCCGCGCCTTTTCCCGACCCGCTTCGTCCCCGTCGGATGTGCCTTGTTAGCGCCGCTCTCTCCGCAGCAACTCGGCGCCAACTCGAGCGGCAGCCCGCACGGCGTTGCGGTCGAGCGGGTTGCCGACGCCGGCGTGGCAGGGGCGCCGGGCGGGAGGAGCGCGCCACCACGCCGCGCCTTGCGGATTGCACGGCAGACCGCGGGAGCGCCGAGCATCCACGCAGCTGCCGCAAACGGTGTCTATCACTTTCGTAGACGCGCTTCTAAATGTTATGTAGAAGATGAAGTTATTTGAAAGTGGCATTCACGCCCGACAATGTTCTTATCCATAATAGCTATTAAACACGTGTTTCTCTACAACTAGACGTTTTTCTAGTTTACGAAACTTAAGTTCGCGGGTTAAAACCAGGTTGGGAATAATAGATTGATGAAGGTTATAAATTCTCAATGTGCCATGGTCACGATTGTGCCATATAAATGAATTCTGTTTAAATGGCCAACACGATGAAGGAAGAAAACGTCTGACATTTTCCTTCAAAATTAAATCCCATATTGGCCGAATTATGATAACAATATAAGTACCTAATATGACCCAGAGACTGTAGTCAAAAACATTTTGCAATTTAGGCGATCATATGGTGACAATTGGAAAATGCTCTACAAGAGAGATCATGTGGGGAGTAGAGCAATGAACAATGAGACGCTTAGAGTGAATAAGTGAGTACTGGAGTCATTAGTCCCCTATTGCTCGTGCTCGTTATATCCAGGGCGAGGTAATGTTCCCCTCCCGTAGAATTATGAGATCCGGCGCCGACCCATTCGTCGGCTTATGGGGAAAATCCCCACTTCAAATATCTTCGCCACTGAGGAAAGTGCTACCGCCGGTACAAACTAAGCTGCTGACTGTTTTTCTGATTGATTATTTTTTCGCGTTTCCGGCCGCGTCAACAGCTAAGGTCGTTATTCCCGTAAGCGTGGTGCATGTTTTTATTGCTGGAGATGACTGTTCCCCGCTGGTGGGTAAAATCTGGTACCGACCTACACGACGGCTAACGGGGTTTTCTCTAACCAGGCATCTTCCAATAGCGGGGCACCGCCCCAGCCGGGACAAGTTCTAACCTCCCGACTGGTCTCCCGATATGAGTAGTAGCATAGTGCATGTGTGTGTAAGTAAGGGGTGAAGATAGGACAAGGAAGAGGAAAGAATGATCACGTGCGGTCCGTGGATCCTTTGTTATGGTACTCCTCATATCACGAAAAACTACCGATCAGAGCAACCGATGCTCCTCCGGACGGCTGTTGAATTCGAGCTAGCTATCTAGCTAGTGTCGAAAATCCTAGGATCGCCCAGTTGATGGCACTGCAATAACATCAGTTGAAGTCCTGAGCGACCTACGTCGCCTGGTTTTCCGACACGAGTGGTAACATAGTGTACATAAATGTAAATCTGTGTGTAGGGTGAGAGAAGGGGACAAGGGTGAGGAAGGATCGATAGCACGCGGTCCGCTTGTTCTGGCATTAATCGAAAAAAATGCGGAAAACTACCGACAAAAGCGGCCGACCGCTAGAACTATCCAGTGGTTGAATACGACATGGCTATAAAGCTAGCATCGAAAATACGCCCCTGACTGAATCCAAACCCTAGCAGCTTCTGGACAACGACGGTGCATGGGTAAGTGTTGCCACAGCCTTCGGAAATGGCACAATGATAGAGTATCCATGCTTATCCGAGTATAATACCACTGCAAAACAACAATACGACTGTAAGCAGAAGTGGATCATCAAAAAAAGAAAATAGTTCCAAATGACTGATGGGCAAGGTCACACAAGGCCCTGAGATGACAAATACCACACACATCCAGTTGACTTATTTAGTCCGCTCCCGCCTTAATTATCTTGGCTAGCAAATTAGGCAATTCCCTTGTCTTTTTCTTCCACTTCATCTCTTGACCTCTACTGTTCTGTTATTTTTAGACTGTCTGAAAGTGGTATAAGAATGTACAATTTTTCTCAAACTATTACGACAATATTAAAACAATTTCATATTCCGTAAAACAAAGAAGGGAAACAAGCGACGCATGAGGATTAGCTCACATCAATCTGCTGATGAACACTTCATTCGGGATGTTTGTATTTACTTCTGATGAGCGACATGGAGGTGCCCGTAGGTTCCTTAGCGCCCGTATAGAACGGGACTAGGTTGGCACAAGGGGTTTGTTGACACTCAGGATCCTACGGCTACGTAACTTCGATGCGCCCCAGCTTTTCACATAATCCCCAACTATAGAAATATATATTTGTTTAGTTCATTGATTTTTTATGTAATATTGGGAAGGAAAGAATCGAATTTTCTCTTTTTCAGCTGAAACCTTCAACCAGGCTCTTGATTTTCGTGTAACAGTGTTTTAGTTTACACTTCCCTTGACACCTCTAGGGCCATCCTTAATAAAACAAATCCCGTTCGGGTCTGGTTGGCACTCTTCAGTTGGGGATGAGTGACTCCTGCACAATTAAATTTTAGTCTAGTATTCATATCAGGTTGAAATGGGAAGATGGGTAAAATATTTTTCTATTGCTTTTAATTAGTATGTTGTAACACTTTTAATTAATATTTTCAACAATTTATGTTGTCTTGATTTTATTTCAATACTATTTTTAATCGATGGTAAAAGATTCACAACTTTTTAGATAGATAGAAATTGAAAATAATGAAACCCCTACACTAGAGAAAAAATAAAGTTCATAGTAATGAAGTGAGTGTAGTCAATAACATTTATATAAAAAAGTTAAATGTGCATTTTGAAATACCTAACATCCTGGATTATACATCTCAGAAATATTCATAACGGTAAATGATAACTTTATCAAATAGGTTGTTCTGTACTGTTACTGTTATTAAATGAGGCTTTTCACAAAAGCACTGGGATACAAATTACTGCAATGTTATACAAGCTAACTACAATGGAGTGCTTTCTGATGAGGATAATACCCTCATGAGACGTACCCTCGTGTATTCCTGTCGTAATTCATGCTAGAGTTCCACCTAATCAGAACTGCATCAAATGAGCGCCAAGGGAGCCAATGGAAGGAGTAAGACCTAGCCAAACCTCCTCAGATGTGAACCATTCCGCGAAGTCGGAAGAGACGAGCTCACCGTTTGTAACCTACTTTCGTGGAAGCACTTCGCGTGAATTGCAGTAATAATTCACATGACTACCGTTAAGTTAATAAACTACGAAACTGCTTTATTAGATCATAATTTATTGCACTTCTTGATACATGTATTCAATCCTTGCACTGTTCTCTAATGGTGCTGTTACATGTCATATCTACCCAATTGTATATGCTTTGCGTGCAGGTTGTTAAAACATAAGATACGAAATGTATTCAAATTATTAAAAATGAAGTAATTATTTAATAATGTGTGGGTGAAAATAATATTTAGTTAGCTCATTGAAAATGTTAAGTCCATATTTCCCATTTAATCTAATAATTTTGAAGGACAATAAGTTCAGAATTTTGGGAATACCGATGTTTCGGTATTAATAAAATATTCTGGCGAATTAAATTCATTCCTTTGATCAGAATTTGAGACATGACTTCATGATTTGAGAATTTTTGTAGTTTCTTAACTCAGGGTCAATCGCGAATCAATTATCATGTCTCGACTGAGAACTACGTAAGAAAGCAAAAAAGAGGATAGAAATCAGAAAAGAGAGAAATAAATAGACAAAATATTACGAAAGATACGGAAATAGCTCACTTTAAATAGAAAATTAAACGTTATATCAGACTATTATTATTCTAATTATACTTCGATTAAATGCTTCTCCACTACACACTCCGAGTACGTACCAGTATTGACTAGGGTAATCAAGCTCTAATATTTAAGTTGTAGTGACAATATCCTCGTACCACATCTAGGTTTTTTAATCAAATACTATATCTTGGGTCTTTTTGGATCTCAAACTCTACAGTGAATCAGTACAGTCAGTGAATCAGTACGACAATAAACTGAGTGTAAATAATTGATTTTATATAAGTATACATTTTATAAGTTATTTTCAGTAACATAATAAATATAATTTTTCATATTAAATATTTCATATGAAGAATAACCTCCACTGTACGTAGCCTCCACTGTTGATACAAAATGCTTCACAAATATTTATGAGGTTATGGAAGTTATTGCGAGATAAATAGAATACTGACGGTATCAGAAATATGTTCTTCACATTGTCAATTTTAAGATAGTTTTCAAATGATAAAATGAAAATGACACGCTTTACTTTAAATCAAACTGGACACAAAACATTCATAACTCTCTAAAAAATGGAAAATATGTAAAAATAGTTTGGTATTAGCTTAATAAGTGCACGAAGGCACTTAGACTGACATTTTACTGCAAGTATTGAGAAAAATATTAACAAATTAATCATGGTGGGGTTCAAAAAGACCCCAGGAATGGTATGAGGGTTAAGTATTATTATCAGTCATACTAAATTACCCTCTTGACATTGAACTCGTCTCCGTCTCCGTGAGGGAAAGAAATTATTTATGGCAGTCTCCTCACCAAGACGTTCCAGTTCGCATTGGGAGCAAGGATGAAAATAGGAAGGCTACATCGCCTGAGGTCTGAGACCTCAGTATCTGCTGCTTCTTTATTTGCTTCAAGTGACCAGATAAACTGCAGATGAGAGCTGTCAAACTACGAAATCGATCCTGGCAGACACTATCTTTTGCTGAGATTCAACACATCACATTTTTGGATTCAAGCACCTGGATGGGTTCGAACCAACGGCTCCCAATTGTTAACTGGCTTAAGGTTGCGGCTATTTTTACGACCCTCGACGCTACTGGTTGCTGGAAATTAATGTAAATACGGTTGAAGATCTTACAAACGTGTGTGAATTATTAAAAAAAAGAAACTAAGAAATCCGGAGCTGGAAATTACGAATATTGCTCGAAACTCATCTAGGATACACTGAAAATGTTTTAATTATACAAACGAGAGATCGGAAAATTTTTCATACTGTGTTTTTGAATAGTATATAGGAAAGAAAGGAAATAATTAATATTTTTGGCACTTTAACGCCAAACAATTGATTATTTTTAATATATTCCTGAACAGAAAATATCAACCACAAATAACTCTTATATTTTTTAAAAACAATGATTTTATGCGTGTCATAATAAATAACCACAATCCATTATACGGCATTTGTCTACTTTAGGTCGACAATTTACAAAAAAAAACCGACCACCATGTCGTTGCTTACCTCAGGAGGCGTGGTGAAGCCATCCTCCTCTACTATCGAGGGGGAGCTTCGTTGAACTCAAAGACACCCTGCAACGATAACTGATTCACTCTTGCAACTTCCTTCTCCCGCTCAAACAGAGATACGAGCCTTGAATAATCTAGGACAGTGGTGCCAAGGTCTGCTACTGGTGGCAGTGGCACGTTTGTGGCATCGTACCATGCCACGAGCTTCTGTGCGCAATCGGCGTCGGGAAAGGAAACTATAAGTAACTCCGACGTTTTACAATAGGGGTGGCGTTGCCTCTGGTGGTGGAGTAATGAACTGCTTGGAGGGGCGATTTCGTCGTGGCACTCGTACCACGGACTTCCGCTCATGACATCGAGCTTGTCAACAGTGCTCTAGGGTTCGGGACCGTCGCGGCAAGGTGGTCAGGCTCTGTTGCCCCCGCCCGAGCCGAGGCGGCGGCGGCGGCGGCGGCTCCTCAAGCAGGGAACTTGGGCCGCGAAGAGAGTGAACCCCCCTCCACCACTTTAGCGCATGCGCAGCCCAGTTTTTTTCTAAGTTGCCGACCTATAGTTGCACCCGTGAGAATATTCCGCTCATTGTAAATTTTTGTTTTCAAAGTAAAGATAGATTCATACTGGATCCCAACTTCTGACCAGATCTTGCGGATTGAGACACTGAAAATTCATTATGATGGCCTACTAACGCAATTGAATTCTACATAGATTTATAGGCCACCTTGCTAGAAAATAGGGGTCACCAGAAGAAACCCTTCTCTCAGTTCTTTGCTCCATTTGAGCCACACTTGTTTTCCTACATAATCCGCAATATATTCCTCTCGAATGTTAACCGAATGTTCCTTGAAATTTTCTCCGTATGTTCTCTCACATTTGTTTTCCGAATATTCACCACATGCTTTCGACGTGTACTTCTTCGTACATTGTTCTTTGGACGTTCTCCAAATGTTCTCGCAAATGTTTACCCAAAGTTCCCACAGATGTTAATTCAAATGTTTCTACAAATCTTCCTCATATGTTCACCATATGTTCCTACACTTGTTAATACAGAATTAACACTGGACATTTAAAAAATTCATTCAAGTGATTTCAATTACGAAATGCTTTATGCAGTTTGCAAGCTTTATGCAGTAAGCGCAAAAAGCCTCCCCTCCCTGATAGTTTTCAATTGCTAGAAGATCTCAGAAGATCGAAATCCCCAGATTTTTCGCCAAAACTTACAATCTCAAAAAAAACCCTCTTTGTTTACTGTTTTAAAAAAGTAAAAATAGCTTCAAAATGGAATCTAATTTTCAAAGTTTCTGTCAATCCGTCTGCAGAGAGAGGTAATTATCGAACATAGCAATAAAACGTCTAAAAAGTTCACATTTTGTGGCTTACAATATAGAAAACAAAACTTGAATAATGGCATCATTTAAGGCTCTAGGACATTCGGGAATTACACGCTAGAGCATCGTTTCTGACTTACGATTATTGACTGTGTTGCGGCGTGATGTGTTTTGCGGGTTCCACGTGCCCTTCATAATTCAGATAAGCCGTAATCCACTTAATAAACTTAACTGCGCAATAAACCTAAGAATAAAAGAATATTATTAATGTTAAATCTTTTGGCATTTCACTGGGGACAATGCCCTGTCAAGCAAATATTTACGAATAATTTGCCCATGGTTTCTTATAAAAGGGAATAAACAGCCGTCTTCAGTTAGCGTAATTGCTTATATATATATATATATATATATATATATATATATATATATATAGAGAGAGAGAGAGAGAGAGAGGGAGAGAGCTTATAAACTCGAGATATAAGACGAGTCCTTTCCGAGAACACACAAGTAATAAGCTCCCCGATATTCTAAGCCCTCGGAGATTACTATGCAATATGCTAAATGGCTGAGAGGCAACACTGAGAACACACACTGCATATTCAGTCGCAATGTCAGTGTTTGGTCTGAGGGAGTTTGACGGAGGGCTCTGAGCTCAACTTGTGGGGCTGCGTCTCGTGAAGCCCCGAGGCGGCGGTGGCCTCCGGGAGAGGCAGCGGCAGCGGCGGGCATCCCAAAGGGCAGCTGCGGAATTCACACACGAGATGAAGAGGTCCTGATGAGGATGGCCACCGCTCGTCACTGATTTCGAGTATACGACGAGAGAAATCAAGGAGTACTAGAACGGCGACGGAGGTTTTGGCTAACATCTAGAGTTCTCTAGAGGGCTATTTCTAAATGTGATTGCTAGAGGTACTTCATTTCTAATCCTTACGGGGTTTTCTGAGATATGGCCAGAGGGCAACAAACATATGAACAATAAAACGAGAAGTAACAAAATAGCAAAAAAATAGCAAATATTTTAGGATTCAGAAATTTAAGTAAAAGAATATCAATTTTATTGACATATCCTGACATTATCATTGCCTTTTAGAAGCAAAATGGACGATGATAGAGAGTAAAATACCGACTTGAATGAAGCATACACTCTGCTTTTCAACATACTACATATCTCCATCCCGATACTAGTATCTTCAGAACACTGATTAGAAATATTACGACAAAAAGTATGTGGCTTGGACTATTAAATGTTCATGACTAGGGGGCGGATTTTGATGACCAAAAACATCACCAAAAATGATCAATAAAATGCTCTTACAATGTTTTAAAAAACCCCTTGCAAAGAAAAAAGACGTAAAAAATGTGATCAAACCCAGTTTGGATAAACAACTCAATCTGGTGGATACATTACTGATGTAGTTAAGGCTTCTTCCTTTCGTTAAAGTGAACTCAACTTGCAAACTTTTGGTATGGATGTATATTGTTCTTTACCAGGAAACCTGTCTTTACTTATCCCAAAATTGACAAATCGACAATGGCGCTGATAGTCGTCACAGGAACCTCAACAATTATACTCACAAAGACTGTCATTGCAATTTCCGAGTGAAGAAATCGAAAAGGCTATTCAGGAATTCTGTGTAGAACATTTGTTGCATCTCGTAAATATTATTAGAAGAAATACCATTAAAATGATATTAAAATCGATTAAATCAGCGAAAAATGCATTAAAAATGACGCAAAAAGAAAAAAATTACATATTAGCGTAAATAGAAGAAAAATGCAAACACAAAATGACAAAAATTAGGTCATTTCCTTTTGTCATATAAAATTAATTTCTATACTAACCGGCATTCATCTAATGTGAACAAAAAAGTGATATTTCATTAAAATACGCCCCCTATTCATTATACTCTCATATCGAGAGAATGATTCAAAATACGTAGATAAGATTTATTCTACAATTGGGCAGATGTTGCCCGGCGGCAAACTACAGAAACATAAAAGTACATTTACAATTACAAAACACAATTAAAAATAAAAACAATATATAAAAAATCAGTGTAAAAGAAACAAATTATCTCCGTCATTACCTAGAAAATGCAAATGCATTTACATACCTATACAACAAATGAAACTACATATATACGAACATTTAAGTAAATAAACTTACATATTTCACCAATATTCATACATGCAAACATACACGCTTACATATACATCATACAAAGACATAGAAACCTTCGCTTACACACCAGGCGGCACCTATTCACTCACAATCATATTCAGACAAATATGGATAAACATTTTTACCTAACACTACAATATAATAATATACAATACTTATAATAATTTTTACATTTCTAACACGTAAAACCCTCGTTAACATAAATCAATAAATACCAACTTTTGTCAGAATAGCCTATAAAAGGCGCTTTAGATTAGCGAAATAAACAGAACGAAATGAAATCACTTCACTGCACCTCATAACACTTTACCTAAATACTAATAGCTCAATATTGTTTACTCGCACCTTTCAACATACTCGCTCCTTTCAGTCCAAGTCACTTCACTTCACTTCACTACACATTTTCACCCTATTGACTAATTTCCTATTTTTTTTAAAAAAACCAAGCGCTGAGCAAGAAACTGCCGCAGGTAAATCGTTCCAATCTACAATATTATTGTTCTGTTTACAAAGGTGAATGATCAATTATTAAAATAATCTGGTTTATCCAGCCTTCCCCATCCCTTAATGCAATCGTCAGAACATGCTACAAATTACAGGTATAACAAAAATTAAAATAACCACATTCTTAATTATTGAGATCGTATCGTAGTTTGAGAAACTTAACACAGATAGTCTTGAATTTTTGTTTTTTTCAAAATGTAGCTATATATTAGAATTCTGTAATAAGGACTTTAGGAAGAAAGTAAAAACAATTTTGAGTTTGTATTGTTGTTAGTATTTACAAAAACGTCCTTCCAGAAAGACGTTAGGACAATAGGACAACTTTTTGTGAATTTGAAGACTTGGAAAATACGTAACATGCAATTCATAACGTATCCAAGACTTATTTTTTCTCCATTGTTCGATGTCATACGACAAACTAGTTAATACCACTAGCTACGCTGTATAGAACTCTGTTATTTCAAGTGAACTGGTGAATGTGAATCACGAACTGCATCTTAAGTGTGTCTTAATCTATGTTCTCCCGGAAAACTTGTACAGTTATACTGCGACTAAGCATTCCTACGCAGCACAAAAGTTGATTCTAATGTGTTGTGCCATAGTGCTATATTCGTACCGTGACAATATGGCACGACTCTCCAATCGGCAGTTTTGCCTTGTGTATTCCAATTGAACATTTAATTCTTGGTGTGGTAACATTACTACACAATACTAAGTGCGCTATGCATAACAGCAAAATACTTATCAGTTCTATCACGAGTTCCCTCATGGATGAGATACGCATAAGATGACGCATAAGATACGTCATCTTATGTGCCATGTACGACGACGTTGCCGAGTGCCGCCAAGCGCCCCCACCACCTCCAGCCTAAGCAGCTCAATGATCGACTTCCGCCAGCCCAAACAACGGATCTGCTTGTAGCAATGCATAAGTGTCTCTAATCACCAGTATAACTTATGTGTTACAACGGCCTCACTGTTGTAACATCTCAATATTGTTGGTGCCAAGAAATTTAATTATTAATTTTAGATACTCAATTTAACTTACAATAATTTCAGGTTTACATTTAAGAAGTGTAATGTTATTCAGTTCCTTGCAAGGTGTTATTTTCATTAATATAGCTTCTTGTATGACAACCTTTGATACAATTATATGCATTCGTTCTACATGCTTCTAAGTTAATGTGTGGTAATGACAGCACCTGAAAAAATATTTTCAGAAACGCGAGACGGGTGACTCGTATAACAACAATTCATCACCAGTGGTTCTCCATGTAAGTAGCAACCAGAGGATGTAAGTGACTGCGCAAATTGTTAATTCCACATAGTTTGCTTATCACAACGTGCTGAGCCTACAACAGATTTATTATGAAGGAATGCCGTAGTACATGTTATGTCACAGTAGTAACCTGATTTATTAAGATTAAGGAATGACGAAAGGATGTAATAAAAATACGCACGACCAACAGAGACGAGCAAACCTGACGAGATAATACTAAGTTCCCTGCATCCCTGGCAGAGGAATCGTTGGGCGCATGTATTACTCGTTCACTTTATATTTGCAGACGGCAGAATTGGGAACTACTGTTGTTTTGAAAGTGCCGAACACACAACCGAGAATACACGAATCAGCATCTGACCAATGTCGACGCCATCTGAGACAGTTCGGGAAAAGTGCTTGTTTTGATTTTGTCATTTCCGTGATATCTGCGGAAAACTCAAATCCACTTCGGAATGGGAGAGTGTGATCTGAATGGGATCAGTAAGTTAATTATAGCTAATGTAGTGAACTATTGACGAGAGGAAAAGAAAAAAGGATTAATACCATTAGAAAGACCTGTGGAAAGAGCTGCAGCGTTAATAGGAAAGAGTTTAAGAACAGTTTATAACGTAATAAAAGGTGTACGTGAAGCAGAACAGAGTGGTAAAAAGTTGTGACTCCAAGAAAAAAGAGATTGAGAAAGAAACAAGTATTTTTAGATTATTTCGGTAAATGTTTAGTTTTTGGAATATTATGAGGTTAAGCGGGAAATTCCAACTCTTCGGAAACTCTACAATGCAGTTAAAGAAGACCCAGACACTAACTTTTCAGGAAAAAGAACATGTTTCATGCACCATATCACACTCGACGAGAAAATAAATCTCCCAATTCATCAACACGAAAAACAGAGATACAATCCTGGCTGCAGTCCCTCACCACCATTAATTTTAATCCCGGTTTAAGAAGAGATGAACTTTTAAAATTAGTGAGATGTCATAAAACTGAACCAGTGTATACAGTGGAAAGGTTATTAACCGAGCATGGATTTACAGTTTTACGCCTACCTCCATATCATTGCGAATTAAATCCCATTGAACTGATTTGGAATTTAATGAAACAAAAAATTGTCTCTAACAATGTCAGCAGTGTTTCTCTTCCATTCCTTGTACATCTGACAAATACAACAATAGGGAGCATTACACAGGAAGACTGGAAAAAAGCTTGTGACAAGGTTCGAGAGATTATAGAGGAATATTGGCATCGAGACGGGTTGACGGAAAAAGCCGTTGAAAATGTAATAATAAACTTGGATGAGGATAGTGATAATTCTGAAGGTGAAAGTTCAACCGAGCGAGATTCCAGCTCAACAGAATCAGCTGTACCCAAAGGCAGCACAAACACTACGGACACAGCTGACGAATTATGCCTTTCTCACAGTAATAATAATATAATAATAGTGACTTTATTTATGTGGCGAGACTTGGGCCATCAGGCTCAGCAAGTCAGGCTTCCGTCTAACCACGTAATACATAAATAAAATGAGCTAGGAGTCGCGCCCTTAAATTATTAAGGTAATATATAATAAAATAGATCACGCCACACGCTATTCACAAAATTCACGTAAAATATTTTTATTTCTTCTTTGCACATATCTACCACTTAATGGTTATGTTCTTGCCCTGCCGGAGTTCTGTGTGCTGCTCACCGTCATCTGTATCATAATAAACGGGCAGTATCCACAGCCGACGCGCGTTTCTCATTAGTCGACGGTGACCTCACGCAAACAGATTGCAGTGCTCCGTCTGTAAATGTAATATGTGCCATTTTTAGAAACTCAGTGACCCTAACCTTCGATTAACACGCGGTTGGATTCTGAGAAAGCAATATGCCGAAACGACTATAAATTATTGTAACCCGGCCACCCATACCCTCAGTTTCACGGCGCCACTCCAGTCGTTAGCTTCAAGGTGGATACAGTGAGTTGGTGGTGCTAAGCTGCGTGTTGCCGGGTAAGCTCGGTGACCCACCAGTTGGGCCTCTACCTCGTCGACCTTTGGGTGAGATTGGGTGAAAGACATTTTCCGGATTGCACATATTAAAGTGCAAACGGAAAGTATGAACCCCCTCTCAGGTTGTCTAGGTGCCGGCGGTACTCATGTCTATAGCTTCTAGGTGGATGCAGTGAGGAGACGGGTTGGGGCCTCCGAGCCTCTCTGGCCTTGTCCTGGGTGGCCCCAGTTGGACACTTGGCGTCGTCTGGCAGTAGCTCGATACTCTGGGCTTAGAGGAGGGACTAATCCCGGAGCATTGTTTCGACTCCGGCACTGATCTGGAAATCCAGTAGCTCCGAGCAGGCAGGGCGGCCCGATCCAAGCATTGAATGTGTAAGTTACCGAGGGGGTAAACTGTGTTCTTGCGAGACCCAGATACCAGCCTGTCGTCATACTTGTGCGCCGGCGGCGGGTGTGGGTAAAGACTTACGCTTAGGTGCCCATCCCCGGGGAGCAATCCTTCTGGAAGTTGGGTAAGAGTGCGAGTAAAAACGACTTTAACACATAACAAAGGAACTAAATTTTATTCCTTCAAGGGACGTGGCAACCAGTGCCAACAACAGCAAATGGCATTTTACCTGGTGGCTCCGGCAGCGTCTCCATAGGATTGGTTTGCTGTTCCCAGGAGAACCAATTTAGGAACCTAAAACTACCAACAAATGAAATAAAATAAAAATGAGACGAAAAGCTGAAATTTTGCATTAAAGCAATAAATGTGTGTTTTACTATTCACAACAATGAATTATTATTAAAATGGTTTGATTTCATCACGACATTTTTGACAGGTTCCCGCTATAATAATATAATATAATATAATACAAAATAATATGTATAAATTTAACCGGAAAATGATCCACCGAAGTGAGAAGCTTGAATAATGTAATTACATGTTATGGTAACAGTACTCGATACCTTGATTCACGCGCGGGATACCTGAGTGCCTCTTAATCTCCCTTCCTCCACCTCCACCTACGCAGCCGCTGTAGTCTTTTTGTTACCGCTTGACCCTCCTACAGGAAATCAACGATCTCGCGCCATCTTAAGCTGCAGATTCTGGAATTTGTGGCTGGGGAAATTAGAACCCTGAGAATGCAAGCGTTCGGCAAAGTCGTTACTGGGAGCCTAGAGTGTAGAACTTTCTCAGAATCAAATTACAAAGATATTCTTATTTTCAGGAAACTCACACTCACCCTCATACCTTCACAAATGATTTCAACGGCCGGGCGCCGATATCTGATAAGGCAAAACTAGACCCCATTCCGGCACCATTCGTTCGAGTAGAATGAATGGAACGCTACATCGTCGGCATAGGTGTAGAAAACGGTAGCTCTCGTTGAAAGCTAGATAGGAGAACAAAATCATTCATACTCCACAATTCAGATTGTAAACTTCAACTTGATCACATTCTGCTTTTGGGAGAGAGAGTTTCTCTTGCTGCCGCTGCGCGTACGCCGAGAGGGCAAACTTAATAACGCGACACCCCTGCAACGGTACATATTATTGCGGAGCGGATGCTCCAAGAATTTTTAGGTGACCATGGTCTCAAGGGACGGCGGGCGTTGGATATGGCATGGTGTGATCGACGGAAGCTGCAAAGGGCGCTGTATTGGGAGCGGTCATTACCCGACCATGCGGTCGTTCGCAGTCGCTAATGCTGTAGACGCTGCTCTCGCCTTCGCCACCACAGCTGTCTCCCAGTCTAACTGGGCCCATGGTCTACCCCGCCAGCTACAGGGCAGCTTTCCCGCCCGCAGGGCACAAAACGAGAGTGAGAAACATCGACAGGCTTTGACAAAGATAGGCCAACTCACCATGGACCAGGAGGCAGCGTGTATGAATGGTAAGATTGGTTCTTTGCTAGGCGAGCCGCGCAGTGCCTATTTCATTCATAAACTCATGTAATTTACGTGTTAACGTGAACCCAAAGTTTGTAAATCTTTTTACTGTACTACGTGTATAAAATATATCTTCTTCCTTCCCGCAACACCTTGTTGCTTTATACGAGAGAGATCCGTATTGGAAAACAGTTATTTTTCAGTTTATTAACACCTTTTGTTATCAGTGAGATTTTGTTCATGAGTAGTCGCCAGTTCATAATCGGTTATTGACCGCCCAATCGACCCCTGATCATCATTGAGCCCCTTCCCAATTTTATCGACCCTCTGGGGGTCGATACCGACCCCTTTGCGAACCCCTTGATTTAATCGTATCCGTGAGGATAAGAACTTGCTCATACATACTTTCCTCAGACAAGCATTATTTGAAAGCTTCGGCCTTTACTTATAATTTTAGTGCCTTGCAATTGTAAACATTGTAATCAACATATTAAATAACACTGTTCTACAAGGGTTATGTTTCTGAGATATAAGTGTGTAATTCATTATAAATTTGCAATGGTAAGTTCATATCTGAAATCAAAATGTCGCGTTCAGGGATAGTTTTTCAGTACTACTTTTAACTTTTATATCATGAAAAAGGCATTATTTTCCGTAAATTGAGGGAAAGTTTGCAAATAACACTTGGCAACATAGACGCCTGTATTTATGTCAAATGTTTCAGTATTCAAATATTGGTACTCCTCTCTCGATTGTATACTTTCGTAAACACTGTTTACCTCAAACCTAGCCTCACTGTCACTGTCAGTAAGCCTCAAGTGTGAGAACGTTTAAAGTGACTTTTTTCCCCTGGTGGTACAGAAAGTGACAAGTAAGTTGATAAGAAGGAAAGGAATAAATAAGAATGTTTTTGTGCAGCATGAATTAAAAATTATTATGATATAGTTTTGATTTTTCTAGAAAATGTCTCGTCGGCGCTCCTGTCGAGATACTCTCGACCACATTCGCTATATCTGCGAAATGCGGAGAATTCACATTTGTAAGAAACAGGAATAGTGTGTTGCGCATCTTTTTCTTGTAAATTAATTAATTGGTGGAAAGGAAAAGAAAGTACCATGTTATTTGCTGTACCTATGGTAAGACCATATATCAGACTGTTATTTCTGTGTCATGAAAATTCGAAGTTTTAAAAACAAGAAGTCAAAGAAACACATTGCTTAGCCGAACCTACCTTATGCGCAAAGACCAGTGCCACACTTTAAAGTTTTCCGGTTCCATTTTAGAAAATATTTTCAAATTAATTATGTACAGTGAGTATAAATGGAAGGTGGTAGCGATTTCATAGTAATTGCATTGTTATTAGTCCTGCAACAAGGCTACACCAAATATGCTTGTATTCTTTGCGAGTGGGATAGTCGCGATGGAAGTTTCCACCACATAAGAAAGAAAAGGTCGAAAATAAATTGGAAAGTAGGTGAAAAAATGTCCAACGTCAAAGTCTGGTAGCTCGTGAAGATATCCTTCTACCACCTCTTCATATTAAATGCGGTTTAATTAAACAATTTCTAAAAGGTGATGTATCCAACTGGCGAAGTGTTTACGTATCTTGCTGGCAAATTTCCTCGCCTTTCAGCAGCAAAGATAATAGAAGGTGTATATGTAGGCCCTCAGATCACAGAACTTCAGATAGATAGAAATTTTGAAACATGACTCACTGACACAGAAGCGCGAACAAGGCAATGATTCAAGAACGTGTCAGAAAACGTCCTTGGAAGAAAAAGAGCTGAAAATTACAAGGAAATAGTGAATCAGATGATCAAAACTTATCATGAACTTGGCTGCAAAATGTATTTAATAGCACATTTCATGGATTCTCATATTGACTTCTTCCCAGAGAGTCGCAGCGATGAATCGGACCAACACGAGGAGAGATTCCCAAAATATACAAATATCTACGATGGAAAAGAGGTACGAAGGGAAGTGGATGCCTACAATGTTGCCTGACTATTGCTGTAGTATCATTCTAGACAAGGAAGACACTCGTTACAAAAGAAAAAGATAAAATATGTAAATTGTCGTTGCCACATTTGAATCATTTTCTCTTTTTCTGTACGCCTTCCTTTAAAATACATGCTACAAAGTGAATTCTTTTGTGAATATTACATCTGACAGCACCTTCCTCGGCTTTCCTAATATAATAGAGTTAGAGTATTTAACTGAAATCAATCATCAAGATCACTGTAAATTATTTTATTGCTATTTCTTGAATTCCGAAAATTAAGTTTACATTTAGAGTACCAAAAGATAAAAATTAAAATTCCGGTTAAACTATCCCTGACAGAGAAAAACTGAAAACAGATTTGGATTCACCTTTGAAAGTACTATAGGAATCACATTTTTTTTCTTCAGAAATAGAAAAAAATATTTTTTTTTGTAGAACAGTGTAATCTGTAAACAATGCATCATAAAAAAACTGTTATAACATATGTTTGATATAGAAACGAAAAGTCTTAGTCCAACCACATGTCTTATTCTATGATTACATTTGCATTTAAAAACCGATTTAACCGATTTAAAAACCGAAATCCAGTTTGTTTTATGTCACACGCTTCGCTTACGACCTGCAAAGCCAAATCAGGTCCTGCCTGCTCACAGAGTAAGGGATTCGTCTTCAGGTAGAAAGCTGACTCGTCCCCGCGGTGACCGGGATGGACGGGCCTGCGGAAGCCTTTCGGAATGCGCGGCGCGACGGCGGGCGAGGCGAAGGTCGCGAGGAGGAGCAGGGTGAGGCGGGGAAGGACAGGATGGAGGGGAGAGGGACAAGGGGAAAGGTAGGGGATGGGGAGGGGAGGTGAGGGAGCGGCAGGTTAGAGAGTAGCGGGGAAGAGCAGGGTGAGGCGCGGGAAGGAGGGGTTGGAAGGGGAGGGGGCCGAGGAGAATGGTAGGGGATGGGGAGGGGAGGGGCGTGAAAGGGAGGTGAGGGGAGCGGCAGGTTAGAGAGTAGCGGGGAGGAGCAGGGTGAGGCGCGGGAAGGAGGGGTTGGAAGGTGAGGGGGATGGTAGGGGCTGGGGTGGGGAGGGGCAGGGGCAGTGCGGAAGCGCCGGCGACGAGTGCTCAGCTGACGCGGGCGGCGGCGCTGGACGCGCGCCGCCTCCTAAGCTCCGCGCCCGGCGCCCGCTGCCGCTGCCGCTGCCGCTGCCGGCGCGTGCTCCCCTTGCAAATGCGCTGGCGGCGCGCGCGGCGACGCAGCCGCTCCACGCGCGCAGGATTGCCAACTTTCTTTCCTTCTCTTTTTTTCTCTCTCCCACTCTCTTCTCGCGAACTATCGGGCGACAATTCTATCAAGAGGGATTTACGCGGTGGAAGGCTCACGTTTCAGAGAAAGTTACAGTTTCTTTTCAGAAGCCCAGAGTTTACATCGCAAACAAAATTTGAAGTAAGAATGTTGTGATAATTCGATGCTTTGAAAAACCTTGAAAACATAATGAATATTACGAAGTAATAAATATGCAGCTCTTTTTAGAATGTGTATCAAAGTACTAAAGCTTAGAGCACGAGTTCACCATAATAAAGATTGAATTTTTTTACTGCAATATGAAAGGAATAACACGAAAGCAGAATTTGTATTTGAAAAAAAGTGAACGGAACTTGGGACATCTGTGTAGTGAGAATCAATCATAAAGTTGATGCAAATGACTTGCGAAGTAGCTAGTTATATTCAAAATTACATTTAATTTCTCATATTGGTAGTAATATTGAGAAAGGTAGGTAATTGGGCAAACAACCGGTCTTGAGATTTTGATGGAAATATTCAATTTGGGGATCTTTCAAAAAGTGTTTTTTTCTAACATACGATATGTCCGTGTGGAAGTCTGTTAGTCCGTTTATCCCTTGGTTTGTTTGTGAACATAGAACTCTAATGGTTATATCATACAATTTTTTTCCTCAATCGACATTCCCTAATCACTGATCCTGCACTTAAAAGTGCTCGGAATTTAAAAGGCATCTTATAATCTGAACGAGATCTGTTTACAAAGATGATTACATTTTTAATAACTTTCTGAAAAGTGGCTCCATGTTTTGTCTTACGGTTTATGTTTTGACTTGAAAAAGTGCACATCAGAATTTACTAAAATTATTTTTTCATTAAATGTTTGAATTTTATTGACCTATAAGTTTTCATTAAATTGTTTTTTCAAAACTCCTTTTTTTATAAGTTAGAGATGTTGTTCCTGATGCAATTGACTTTGCAATATTAGAACTTTGAATGATGTCATGTAAAAGATTTTCAAAATATTTGCAGTTTTTGCAGCACTATAACATGAAACTTTGTTAATTTTTCACAAACACCCATAGATTTTTCTCAAAATTGCATTCAAATTTCCTTATTAAACGTTTGGTGTGAATAGAACGTAAAAATATAACTAGTGATATTTTTATCATAAGTTCTGTGTTTTGTAATATTAGAATTATATATTTTTCAAACATCTTGTGCGTCGTTAGTATTTACAATTCAACATTTTTTCATGATTTAATTCGTTTTTGAGTTTAAAAGCTATAAGTGATAGATTTCTGGAAATTTTAAGTTGTCGTGTTTCTAAGTACAAATCGAGAATTTCAAATCCAACTTCCAAACGAATTTTTTTCCAAAACACTACAAATACTTTCTCGAATTTTTTCATTTGAATAGAGAATTTTATTTCATGTAGCACAAACCGTTCACTTAATTTCCATTAAACTGACAGGAGACAGAATAATGAAAAGTGAAGAAATTAAGGAAATTTTCAAAAGCACTCAAACACAAGAGTTTCGAAAGCACATACACAGTGACAAAAAGTAGACAATCGTGTCCATTAGACGTACAGGTTTGGCAGTGATAAGCAGATTGTTGACAATATGTGTGGGAAATAAGGTCAATTATACCATTATATGGAGTAGATGCTTGTCAAATGACATAGTGCATAGAGCTTAAAACATTTGAATGGAGAGTACGCAACGATAACACAGTAGTATTTAAATTTCGCTGTAAAAATCGTTTGACGAAATCGTTAAAAATATGAGAAAATCAGTGTTATTCTGTAGAACTAGACACAATATTGAGAACTTTCGAAATATGAAATATGATTTGGGCCTGCAGATTGATGTATAAAATTTTAATCGAATTGTTTTCAAAATTGTTTTTTTTAAATATAACATTTTATTTAATGTTCATAATGTTCCTTCATGCTCTGCAATTCAGCAATATATCAAATCATATATTTTGAGGAATACATGCTTCGGAAAGTGTGTAAAATACTTTAAAATATAAAGAAACTGTCAGGAATCATTTCATTTTATTCTATTGAAAAAATTTTATTCATCTTGATTTTAGACAATCATTACACAAATATCCAAAAGATATTTCACTTAATTTAATTTTTTTAAGAAAAAAAGAAGTCTAGTATTAATATTTTTATTTCTTAAGACCTTTTTTTATCGCGAACTGATCATCGGATATCTACAAATATGTACAGTAATTTTAAAAAATACAAATAAGTAGTGGTGCTACAGAAGGCACAGACTTTCCCGTATTAGTTTTCTATTTCCATGGGGCTTCGCTAATTATTCGGAATTGCCACATACTCTTTTTTGCCAGCTGCCATCTATCACCGCATAAACTACATTTTTTTGTTATTTTCTTAATTTTTCGCTTTTCTATTGATAGAACGAAAATATTAATTTTAGAATATTAAAGAACACAAAAACCTAGACCTAAATGGCAATTTTCTTTTAAAAATTATATGCCGTTTTAAAGAAAATTGCGTTTTAGCGCTACTAAAAACGCGAATTTTGAAGCTCGTTTCCACAGAAAATTTTGGAGTTTTCAAAATACTTCATTTGAAGTCATTTGAAGCACATACACTCAAAAATATAATAGTGTTTACAAATTGCTGGTAATGTGCATATTAAAGATGTGAGAGATCTTTAAAAAAATACATTTATGTAATTATTGAAAAAACAAAACAAACTCAAAATAAACTTTACGTCATATTAAAGAATGTAATTAGAACTACCCGTTACAAAAGTTTGAAGTAAAAATTTGCAGCCATATATGAGAAAATGACGTTTGAACATTTCTGAAAATGTGGAATTTTGAGCTTCTTTTCACAGAAAACGGTTGTGTTTTCGAGAAACTTTACCTGACATTATTTAAAGCTCATATACTCCTTAATATAATTATCTCAACAAATCAAGGCTAATGTAAATATTAACGATGTGAGAGACAAGTCAAAAAAATTACATTTTTGCAACTTTTGAAAAAACAAAAGAATAGAGCAATACGACGTTTTTGTCATCTCATAAAATACATTAGTCACTATCCCAATCAAAAGTTTAAAGAAAACATTTGGAGCCGTTTTCGAGAACATCTTGTTTTTGTAATTTATTTAAATTGCACATATTCCACGCAATATTGCGTGAAAAATACTAAAATGTTCAAAAAAATGCACATGACCTTAACGAAAGAACTCACTTTGGACAACAAATTTTATTTAAAAGAAAATCACTATCTTCAATTTTGTAGTTCCAGAAAGAAACCGAAAAAATTTTAAACTTTTGCAATTTTTGAAACTTGAGAGTGGTCCGTAAAAATAGTACCTATGTCACCTTAATAAGTGTATTTTACTCTATTTTTTCAAGAAATTTAAAGAAAAAATTTGGAGCCGTACATATAGTTTAGGCGCTAGCAGTGTTCACAGACGTACGGACAGACGGACGTTTTCCTTCCAATTGTTTTTCCGGTATGAAGGACCCACAAAACAGGGTTTCTGGCTACACTACGTGTTAAGGGATTTTTTCTTAATTTAGCAACTGGTTTTATCCACTTTTTCGTTATCACGGCCCGGCAATGAATTTTTTTTTCGCCGAAAATTGGCCATTTTTTCGCGCAGCATTACACAACCTTCCCTATACTACGTATATCACTCCGTGTATACGTACGTATACGGGAAAGTAAAAACATAAAAATTCATCGCCGAGCCCTTATAACGAATAAGTGCAACAGAATGGCACAGACTTTCCAGAATTAGTTTTCTATTTCATTTGATCTTCGATATCCATTTGATATTTGATTTGATTAGCTATTTGGACTTGACACTTATTCTTGCCAGTTGACATCTATCGCCTCTCAAGTATTTTTTTTTGATATTTTCTTCATTTTTCGGTTTCTTAATAGTAGAACGGAAATATTATTTTATGAATATTAAAGGATAATGAAACTTCGTCCTACATGGCAATTTTCTTTGAAAATTTCAGAGCCGTCTTTAAGAGAATGGCGTTTCATCGCTACTCTAAATGAGCAATTTGAAGCTCTTGTTCACAGGAATATTTTGTGTTTCGAAAGACTTTATTTGAAGTCATTTAAAGCACTTTAAAACACAAATACAATTGTGTCTAAAAATTTACGAAACGTGCATTCTAACGATGTGAGAAATCTTTCAAAAATTACATTTGTGTAATTTTTGAAAAAAAGAAAAAATTACCCCACATTGAACTTTACGTCACATTTCAGAGTGCAATTAGCACTATCCGTTTGAAATGTTTTTTGCAAAAACTACTAAAATTTTCAAAAAAATAGACATGACCTTATTGAAAGACCTCACTTTGGAGAAATCATTTTATTCGGAGCAAAAATCTCTATCTTCAATTTTGTGGTTGTAGGAAGAGGCCGAAAAAAATTAAAACTTTAGCAATTTTCAAAAATTCAGAGTTAACCGTGAAAATTGGACCTATGCCACCTTTATTAGTGTATTTTAGTCTATTTTTACAAGAAATGTAAAGAAAAAATTTGGAGCCTCTTTTTAAATTTTGAAAATGTTCGGGGGAAGGGGGCTTCTTGTAATGTGCCCCCAAAATTAATGAATGTTTTTTAAATCTCAGAGCTTCGACTGAGGCCAGATGGTCAGGGATTTCTTCAATTGGAAAAAATCGTACGCAAAGTTTAGGCGCTAGTGCGGTTCACATACACCGGACGGACGTTTTGCTTTCAATCGGTTTTTCGTTATCAAGGACCCACAAAACAGGAATTCTAGCTATACCACGTGTTAGGGAATTTCGTTTCTTAATTTAGCGAATGGATTTGTCCGCTTTTTCGTTATCACAGCCCGGGAACGAATTTTATTCTGCTGAAAATTCGCCCTGTTTTTGCGCAGCATTACATAAATTTATCTGAAACTACTTATATCACTCCGTAGATACGTACGTATACCGGTTTACAAAGTTCAAAGATGTGTGTACTTTTGGCATTTTAGTTGTGATTTTTTTGTTGGGCCTAAGGGGATGTCTGATATTTCCTGTCCATATGGTTCAAAACGTCATCTCCATATCTATACCCATACACGAGATTTTGTAGAAGCGGTTGTCCAGAAGTATATAACTTATTTTCCCAGTTACCCACGAATATGTCTGCTAATAAAGGTGAAAGGGGTGAACCCATGGGTACTACAGAAACTTGGTTGTAAAATTTATTATTGAATTTGAGATAGTTTTCATCTATACAACAGGAAATTAAATTGAAAAGTTCAGTTTTGGTAGGGACGGCACACGGTGATCTGTCAATTAAGACTTTGAGTATGTTCTTGTAGTCAGACCTTGGCACACTAGGAAGAGTTTACAACATCAACAAACAACTTAGCGATAGTGGGCATTGGAAAATCCTTTATTTTGTAGATGAAATCAGGGCTTTGGGTATTGTGTGCTGAGATATGTAATTTACGTATTGTTTTAAATCTTTGTTAATTTTGTGTTCCATTCTGTGTGTGAGTGGGGCAATGTATGATACTGCAGATCTATAGCAATCCTAGTGCGAGATTTATCAAAAAACAACTCCAAATTTCTTCCTTAATCTTTTTGAATGTAGAGAGGTAAATTGACCTAAGACAGGAACAAATGTTAGTTTGATGTAACTTTCTAAATTTTCAAAAATTACACATATGTATGTTCAAGTAGTAGGATACTACGTAATCGTGACAAGTATGCGAAAAAGTATGTTCAGTTTTATGTCTGCTAGTTTCCATTCACTTTATGATAGCCTGAATGAATGCATATTTCGCCTTATTTAATTTTAAATTATTATTTTCCATTATTTTGTTCAGTGTTCCTTCCACAAAAATACAAGCCATTCTTTATGGGCATCTGCACTTTCTGACGACACAACATTTTGCACCTACGCCGTTTAACTTCGTCTCTTCCGCTACCTCAAAACCGTCATTTTCGTTTGAGCACATTGTAAGTAAGGCATCATCACATTTCCCGCCAGCCCTGCTCCTGCTGGTGCGCAATTTAGCAAGGGCTCTCCACGCGGCGTGTAAACAGCTAAAGAGCAACGGCGGGGCGGCGGCGGCGGCGGCACCGGATGAGAGTGGCGCGAAGGACGGAGGTCGTTCCGGGTGGACAGGGCGTCCGCCGGCGCGGTGACTGATGAAAATTAGTCGCCTTCCTTGAGAGCGCGCGCTCGCGGTGGCCGCGCGCCTCCGCCCCAGGCGCGCCACGCCCCGCGCCTCCAGCGCCCCACGCCGCGCCGCGCCGCGCCGGCGGCTTTGTTCTTTCGGCGCGACGCGCGGCAGAAGGTCAGAGGTTATCTCCTGTGGAGGAGTGGGCGTAGAAGGAACAGACAGAAGGGTGGAGGAGGAGGAGGAAGGAGGAGGGAGAGGGTAGAGTGAAGGGACCGCGAGGGCGGCGTAGGCAGGTCGGAGGAAACGAGGAGTGACAGGCTCAGCGTAGGTATAGCGGGTGCGACGTGGCGGGAGTAACTGGTGGGAATGTGGAAGTTGTGGAGCGGGAAGGGATGACGGGATGGTAACGGTTGTGGCGGAGGTGGTGGGCGGTGGGCAAGCAGGGCGGAAGAGTGGACGGCTGCCGGAACGACGGGACGGAGGGAGGTGAGGCAGCAAAGGCGGAGGGATGGCGAGGCGGAGCGGAGTGGAGCAGGACGAGGCTATGAAAGCCTCGGTTGATGCAGGACTGGTCAACGGAAGAACGGGAGGAGCAGAACGGGACAGTACAAGGTGAGGCGGGACAAGACGGGGCGGGGACGAACGGCGTGGGGCGGAGTGGGAAGGGCATAGTTTGCAGGGACAAGGTGGTGAGAGGGCGGGGCGCGAGAACGGAGCAGGCAAAAAGGGAGAGGGAGAGAGAGAAAAGGGAGAGA
This sequence comes from Acheta domesticus, assembly GCA_031308135.1. NCBI lineage: Eukaryota > Metazoa > Arthropoda > Insecta > Orthoptera > Gryllidae > Acheta > Acheta domesticus. The sequence goes on from JAHLJT010004567.1 coordinate 82,601,867, forward strand.
GAAGGAAGAGAGGGAGAGAGAAAGGAGAGAGAAATGAAGAGGGAGAGAGAGAAAGGGAAAGGGAGAGGCGCAAGAGCGGGGATGGTATGGGGCGGGCGAAGGAGACGGCGTAAAAGAGTCGCTACGCACAAGCGAAAGGCGCTGCTTCGCCACTTGGGCAAGCTGAGATAAGAAAGCGGCAGCAGTTCCACACTGCAAGCTGCGAACGATCGATGTTGAGGAGATGATATATTGCGGCCTCAAATTACGATATTACGAAGTTAATGATTCGGAAACGGGGCAATATCAGGGGAAATATTACATTACGTGGCAGTTGAAAGATGGAGTACGTCAGGACGGCCCCTTTAACCTCAGGAGTGGTGCCATTCCTGCTCAAATGCATGGCCGTCGCTGAAGAAGAAATAAAATTCGCATGAAAGTAGGAAAGGCGTTGAAAATATAACTTGTGGGAAATGCAATATTGTAACTGCTGAATCCGAGTACAAAAAAATATTAATCAGTACCACACCGGAATTAATTCCCTTCTGTTCCTCGGATTTTTTTGCATTCTATCATATGCCCATTAAATAAATTTATAGTAAGGTACAGGAGGATTTTACTATGTATGCAATATTCTTCGGTTTGTCAAAGTTGACTTTCCCAACTTTTGTACCCCGATAAAAGTTTTCCTCATAAACTGCTAAAGAAAATTAACAGATTTATGACTATATTCTGTATTTTTTTAATAAAATGATATTAGCATATAGTTAAATAATATTATCTAAGAGTACAAAATGATTTGTTACTCATTCTTCAGAAACTTCCATAATGTACTAAGCGATTTTATTTCCTGATCCATATTCTGAATAGTTAATTCGAATATCAAAAAATGTATAGATATGTCCCCCAAATTCATTTATTTAGTGCCGTCGTAGAAAACGATCCTTATCTAGCAGTAGTAAGTATTGGAAAAGAGTTTAAAGGTCAGTGAGCACTAAAACAAACTTTTAAGGGGAAGATCTGGAAAACAGTGTTGACCATTTGCAAAGCCATTAAACCTATGAAATATTTTTTCAACGTGCGAGCCACTAGCAACAGTGATACGGCAATTAAATTCCATGATATATGGGGCGATAAATGCAAGGATAATGGTGCACCCTCGTAACAGTAAATTGCAACTCATAATGGACGTCACGTGGACTTCAAAATATAACGCAAGATTATAGGCACAGTAATCGCGTGAAAGGTGAATTTTTATTTCACTAAATAAAGATTATTTTTAAGTTAATGAAGTAAATTCATGAAATTTTTTAACTTATTATGAATTTGATTAATGCATCGTCGGTTTCCATATAACTTTTAAAATACAATTTTTGCCATAAAAATAACACTAGTACAAAAACTGACATTTAAAAACATTTAAAAATATTGAAAACATTATCAAGAAATTTAGAAATTATTTATTTTGCTAATAACTCTATTTAATTATAAAACAATGAAGTTGAAAGATGCCTTTGTAATAGTGATTTTAAAAATATCTTCATTTACTGGAGCAAGCCATAAAGATCCAGCGAAATGTGAATTGCAATATAGGGGAATTCTTCTTCTTGTTTCTTGTCTTCTTCTTCTTCTTCTTCATTCAATATATGACTCATTTATGACTCATCGTCACAAAAAAAGCTGCACCCCGAAAGGACCCAACTGATCTTGCTGCAAACTTGGTGGGTATTTTGCCCACCATTCACTAAGCCAATGATTTCGTTTTCACGGTCGGCCCGCGCACTGGACAGCCAGGGGTAAGGGAGGGACGTAGTGTCCCACCAGTCCGAGAAAAGAGAGTCTGAAACGGCCATTGCGACATCGGGTATCGTCAACACAGCGTCACCTGCACGTACACTACGCCTAAGCGAACGTGTTCGACGGCCCGTTTGTTCAGATAGAAGCTTTCGAGAGGGGCCGCACCATGGGCGTGCGGGAGGCTGGTTGAGTCCTGTCGCCGTATTGCGCGCCACACCGGACGTAAGGACACCATCGCCCGCTGTTGGCGGCAATGATTGAAGAGGCATTCACACACGACATGCAGAATCTGGATGTCCGCCACGCACCACGAGGACCGACGGATGGTCTGCAACGGGCGACCAGATCCAACTGGCAACTATAGGTGGTTCAGACGAGCTGTGCAGCCCTGTACCTGTCACATCCGGTAAGTGCCAGTACCACTGGCAGGCGATTGCATAACGCAGGGCTCACCGTACGTTGACCGTTTATGACGCCCTGTCCCTCACACCCCAGCAACGTTGCCACAGACTCGCCTGGTGTCGGGAACGACGGACCTGGAGCCATGGCAGACTTGCAGTGGGTCATCAATCAGCGACGGAATCCCGCTTCTGCCTTGATGGCGACGACCACCGCGTCCGTGTCTGAAGGCGCAGTGAGATGCGCCACGACGAGCGATTTGTGGTGTCCCATCACACGTCCCTCCAGCCTGGTGTGATGGTGTGGGGCGATATCCTATGGTGCCCGTTCACCGTTGTGTTCCTCGGAGGCACCGTAACAGCCGCACGTTACGTTCAGGAGATCCTTCAACCGGTGACCCTGCCGTTCGTGAACGCCCACGCCCATGCCCTATTCAACAAGAAAACGCGCGTCCGCATACCACAGCCATCTCCCGAGCATGCCTTGCAGCCGAGGAGACTCTGCCATGGCCAGCCGCATTGCCAGGCCTTTCCCCGATCGAGAATGTTGGGGGTGGTACGGAGCGGGCGAACAGGACCCTACCCTTACCCACCAATCTGCAAGAACCGTGCGCTCAGGTGCAGGCTGCATGGCATGGACTAGCACAAGACTCTATTAGAGACTTGTACAACTCCATGCCACGACGTCTGGATGAGTGTGTTTGCCAATATGGCGACCTCACGCCAAACTAAGTAGCGCAGTAAATATTGGTCCTACAAACGTGAAAATGTAATCATTTCGTATGCGTGGTACCCTCTACCTGCCTCAAGAATGATCGCAATCCCGCCTTGTCCTTCTGGATGCAGCTTTTTTTATGACGATGAGTGTATATTATTCGATTGCCTGCAATCTCAGAGCGTGTATATATATTCAGAATGCAATGTAAATATTTCCCAAGAAGTCACAATTCATGGGCCGAATTAATATTGATATTATCAATGCCTCTACGCTCGATTAATTTAGTAGACCACTTTTACCCTCTTATTGCTTGTTCTATGAGTACACCTCTTCCTCTGTGTCTTTCTTTTTAATTGGTCGTTTTTCTTTTTTATTTGACGGTATTCTGAAAATTTGGGTTAAATCTCAAGTCAGCTTCAACTAATCATTTCAGGCGAAAGAACTGAATATCTTATACATGCTAGTGTAAACTCTTACTAAAATAAGTATTTTCAAAGTTTCAATAATTCCATGGTGAATGATTTCACGTAAATGTACTCGTAATTAATTATAAAACAATTGAATGATGAAAATGATGTAAAATTGAATGACGTCATAAACTACGTCTTTAAAAGCTATTTGTTTGAATACAATTATAGAAATACTTTTTTTACAGTATGTAGTATTACAGTACAGTATTAATTAAATATTGGAAATAACAGCATTTTGAGTTTTTATGTATTATTAAGAAGGAATTCTAGTAATCCAGTATATTAACTATCAACGTTTTGGATTTAAGGATTTATATTTACGTTTTCTTTCCTCTTCAAAAGAAGGGCGATTCATATTTGTAAATTCGAATATTACTATAGACTTGAATGTAGTAGTACAGTTTTTGGAAGTATCTGTACGTATATTCTAGTATCGATATTAATGGCCACTTTCTTTGGTTGACATTACATGAAATTGACTAAGGTTTATCTAACTCGATAAATCATTATTATTACAAATACCAAAACATAATTCTATTATTATAACAAGTCATTTACCGTAGGCGTAACGAGAGCTTGGAACTGTCCTCCCAAAGACATTAAACACAGTCCTTCTGTCAATTCTTTTAAGAAGCTATTAAAAGCTCTATTATTTTCCAAGGCATGTAAGCTTAGCCTCTAATATTTTTGCCATACAATTTACAAAACTCAAACTTACTACGTACTTATGGTAGTGTAATATTATTTCAAATAATTGATGAAAAATATTTTTACCTAGTTGTATTAGTAATTAATTTCATTTTTACTGTCTCTTTTATATTTTTGTCGATTTCTTGCAAAAGAGTGCTCAAGTCCGCTTTTCTTGGAAAACATGATAAAGTAAATGACAAAGAATTAAAATAATATTAATAACTACCATATTGAATACGTGCACACAAGATAAGTAATTGTTTAGCATCTAAACTAAAATTTATATTGATTTCCGGGAAATCATTAGCCTTTAAAGACCTCCTTCAAAAACAAGATTTATAATTTAATTTGTACTCAAAACGGTTTTTAAAACTTAACTGAACTCTCATTCCCAAGAAATCGACGGTTATTTTATTATAAATCATCATAAAGTGTAGAATGTTTATCTGCTACTATCTATTTATCTTAAAATTAAATTTCTTTTGTCTGTGATATCTGTAAACTTTAAATTTTCTTTTCGCTGGACATCTTATAAAATAACTTTTATTTGATTGTAACTAATATAGAAATTGAAAATATTCTAATCTTTATTCTTATAATTATCAGTTGTATGTATCAATATTATGTTACCATATGTTGCAGATATTGTATCACTACTTAACATTTCACAATATTTATTCTTATTGTATAAGTTTTGTTTCTTATTTTTGCCTTTTTTGTATTACCATTGATTATTTTTCTTCTAATTAATTTTATTGTAATTTATTATTTTTCTAATTAATTCTATTAATAAATTTAGATTTACTATTTTTGTCAATGTCCTCGGCCTTCAGCCGCCATCCTGATTGAGGTTTTCTGGGTTTACTCAATCGCTTAAGGCGTATGCCGGGATGGTCCCTAGTTTTCTCTCCCAGAAGTAAAAGTATCTTGCCCCCTAGATCTTCTTCCTAGTTTATGAAATAATGTATTTATTTAATGTGGTTAGGCGGAAGAAGAGCAGGCCAAATGGCCTGAGCCTCGCCACTAATAAAGGCAATTTTATTATTATTATTATTATTATTATTATTATTAATTATTATTATTATAACTAAAAAGGATGAACTAAGGGAAAAGAACATTATGTAATTTCGCGTGAAGGCACTATATCAGTGTAGATACCACTGATAAATTCAATTTTATATAAGAAAAATGTTAACAGTATCGTATAAAATATTAATGATAGCCATGAAATGAATTAAACAATGAATTTACAGGTTCCTATTATGCGAGCACAGAGCAACGAATGTTCTCTCTGAGATGTTCTACCATTAACATTTTCAATTTATCTTCCCACGTACTTGCTTATTTACAATAATAATTATATTGCTTCATGTTCTTTCAGCCCTTCAGTCCGTCAGTCTGTCCGTCTGCCGACCATGTTCCACCTGTGGTCAACATAGCACCTAAACCGTTCAGTGGATTTTCTTCAAAATTCGTACATCCCGCTCGATCAGGCCGAATTTCGCGGCCCTACGAATTTCAAACTGATATTCGGATTTTTCAGAGGGAGAGTACTTTACATGAATGGAGCTTCCCACATTTTCAAATTTTTCTCAAAAATTGGTCTTAAAGAAAGAACTCACTATAAAGAACAAATTTACTTCAAGGAAAAATCTGCAATTTCGTAGATGGAGGAAGAGGCCGAATAAAATTCAAACTTTCACAATTTTCGAAAGTTCAGACTTAACCGTGAAAATCGGACCTATGCTACCTTAAGTGTATTTTACTTCTATACAAGAAATTTAAAGAAAAAAATTGAAGCCGGACATTTTCTAAAATGTTTGAAATGTCCGAGGGGCTTCATGTAAACTACCCCCAAAATTAAAATATCGGTTTCAAAATTCAAGGGACCACGTGGTCAGGCAGATGGATCGCGAAGTATAAATTTTGGAGAAAATCGGGTGAGTGGTTTAGTCGCTAGCGTTGTTCACAGACAGACGGACAGACGTTTTGCTTTCAATTGTTTTTTCGGTATCAAAACAGGGATTCTGGCTGCACCACGTGTTAGGAGATTTTTTTCTTAATTTCGCAACTGGATTTATCTATTCTCGTTGCCAGGGCCCTGTAATAATAGTTTTTCTGCCGGAAATCCGCCGTTTCTTCGCGCAGCATTACATAACTTACATTACTAACTACGTAATCTATAGTATATGGGAAAGTAAAAATGCTGCAAAAACATGCTGCCGCTCCTGTGCGCTCACGAATGCGACAACAATGAGCGAGCGTTATGCGAACAAAATCATTCTGGGCACTGATGGGTTCATGCTGTGTTTAATGTACCTCCAAAGATAAAAATATCCGTTTAAAATTCTAGGACCTCGAGTTTGCCCAGATTGATCGGGAAATGTTGGGTTTGTATAAAATTGTTTAGGCGCTGGTGATGACCACAGACGGACGAACCAATTGACAAAGACAGACTGGCTGTAAACCAAGTTTTCGGTATCAAACTTCGATTCTCACTAGGCAAAGTGTTAGAGGAAGTGATTTTCTACGTATAGGAACAAGATATCAAGGCCACAGATAACGAGTTATTCTACCCAAAATTTCCACTTTCAGCTACACCATTAGAATACTTTCTGTTTACTATGTAAGTAGTTCATAGCAGCGAGAAAGAAAATATGAAATTATTAAAACGATTGTAATAAGTACGTGTGCTTGTGATGAATTTAGCTATTTTAAACCAATTCAGAACATAATGATAATACTTTAATACAATTAACAATTCAGAACATAATGATAATACCATAATAATGCCTTTTCTTGAAAAAAAGGCAATATGAAATTACTAAAATGATAGTAATAAGTACGAGAGCTTTTGATGAATATAGCTATTTTAGACAATCAAAAACAGAATGCTTTCGAATGCTATACTTGTATCGAAAAGAGGCAACAGGTAAGTTATATTACTTTGCTTTATGTTTGAAGAGAATGGTTTTCCCAATGAGCTGTGGTTATCCTATCTGTAAGTATTGTGTATTTGTAGGCCGCAAGTGCAGCATTTTGTGATGTTACAGCACGAATATCTTAGGGAAAGTTCGAAAGTAATTATAGCTTTTCAAATTTCTTAAATTTGATTCCAAAGAATTATACTTACAAAGTTAGCCCAATTATATATTTCAGAAATTTTCGTGTTCAGAGAACTAACAGCGGACTCACGAAACTTTCTTAAGATACTAATTTACGTGTGAGAACGTACATTTTTGGTTGATGATGACTATTGAGAGCTATGTAAAAGAAATTCGATGCATGCAGGATAATTAAGAATACTCTATAAAAGAAGTAACTTATTTTACGAACTTGGCTGTCTAGGAGACACTGCGTCCTAGACAAATAAGTAATTGGAAAGGTTACTGACTCATGAATTTAGACCGGAATTGATTTTTTCGCCTTGAGAAAGTTTACTGTACAGTACAGTATGACTGCAGAAACGTTGGCAGGTGAATTTAAGATGGGCGTCTCCACGATATGTAACTATTTATTGACTCGTAGACGCTTAAGCTTTCATATACTTATTTTGTTTGCAAATAATGTGCAAAGGCAGGAAGTTTTTATTTGCATTCTCCAGTGTTATTGCAAATAGTATGTGAATATTGTTGTAATATTATTAAGGGTAATTTTGTGTCTTATTTAATTTTACTAGTTTTGATACTGTGAGATGTTTAAACTTTGAATAATTTATAATCATTCAGCATCACGATAATTCATCGCAATTGCAGCATCGCAATATAGTGATATCTTTAAATTCTCTTGAAATGTAGTATATAATTTTCGAATTTCTTTATGGGTTTTGTTTTTCATGAATTTTAATTTAATTCAACCGTTATTTAAACTACGAAAACTGACTTGAAAGTTTGAATACTTCTGAAATGTTTACGTTTTGTCGCGTTTTATTGAAAACAAACCATCTTAGAAAATCTTAATGCAGGGGTCGGTGAAAAATAACCACAACTGAAACGAGAGACAGGTAATTTATTCTGAAGGAGTTTTATAAATCATTGAAAACCAAAGTGTTCATTGATTGCGGGCACGTTATGTTTCTATGGTAATTAGCCTCATTAACGTACTAGTGAATATTTTTATGATTTGAATTGGCGGTGTTCCGCCAAGGTAGGTGGTGAGATCCGGAGACGACCTACACGTTGGGGGGTTTCCTCCTCCAGGTACCATCCCCCAGCGGGGCACGTCCCCAACCGAGAAAAGCTTTGTACTCCTCACTTGGGTGATAGTGCAGTGCGTGAAAGTAAGTAAAGGGTGAAGATACCATAAGGGAGAGGAAGGAAAGATTGCGCGCGGTTCAAGGCCTGTTTGTTAGGGTACTGCTCGGGCATTCGCCTGGTATTGATCGCAGAAACCACGGAAAACTACCAAATAAGAAATCCACTATCGTCGGGACTCTCGATCAGAGTTGCTGCAGAGAGGGCGAAAATGAGCTGATTGAACCGGAGCTAGACTCAGTAGGTAAATTTCAAAGTAAGTCCCAAATATGAATAATCTCTGTCGTACGTACCTTCATAAATAAATGTGTAGATTATAAATGCCCAAAATTATATTTCTGCATGCTTTTGTGATACTCGTGATTTGGAAATACTTTTTTAAAAACTCCTACAGGTTTTTAAATTGTGTTGTGGGAATTAGAGTTGTATGAAAGTGTTTGAAATGTGAGTACATTAGCACGTTCATTAAAACATATTTGAAAATATTAAATCTTTCTTGCAATTTTGTAGAGCACATTTGTCATTCTATTAAAACATTTAAACATCAATGCAATAAAAAATGGCCTTGAAGTCTTCTTCAGTGTTGAACTGCGTCTCTGCTGAACTGGGTTGGGACATTATCAATCTTGCGTCACTCATTTATCTGTTCCAGAAGACGCCGAAAGAGGGATTTAGACGCAGCGAATTCGTTGCCAGTTGCAAGGCGAAGGAGTGCAGTGGGATGATATAGGAGGAACATGAGCGTAGGGAGAGGGCAAGGTGAAAAAAGGATACACCAGCCGATGGCTCGGGGGCCGGGGAAGATGTCGGTGTTGACGGCGGGTTGCGTACCAGCGGTGGGGCCTGGGGCAGAGGGCCGGACAGAGGGTTCCGAGCAGCGGGGAGAGGGAGTGGGCGTCATGGGCGGGCGGCGAGGCCGGAGGCGAGGATGAGGGCGGGCGGCGAGGAAGGGGAGGGCGGTGAGGGCGAGGCGAGGGCAAGGGCGCGACTGGGAGCGGTGGCGGGGGTGAGGGCGAGAGCGGGGCGAGGCGCGGGCGGGGGCGGGGGCGAGGACGGAGACGAGAGCGAGGGGCGGGAGCGAGGGCGGGAGCGAGGGCGGGAGCGAGGGCGGGAGCGAGGGCGGGAGCGAGGGCGGGAGCGAGGGCGGGAGCGAGGGCGGGAGCGAGGGCGGGAGCGAGGGCGGGAGCGAGGGCGGGAGCGAGGGCGGGAGCGAGGGCGGGAGCGAGGGCGGGAGCGAGGGCGGGAGCGAGGGCGGGAGCGAGGGCGGGAGCGAGGGCGGGAGCGAAGGGCGGGAGCGAGGCGGGAGCGAGGGCGGGAGCGAGGGGCGGGAGCGAGGGCGGGAGCGAGGGCGGGAGCGAGGGCGGGAGCGAGGGCGGGAGCGAGGGCGGGAGCGAGGGCGGGAGCGAGGGCGGGAGCGAGGGCGGGAGCGAGGGCGGGAGCGAGGGCGGGAGCGAGGGCGGGAGCGAGGGCGGGAGCGAGGGCGGGAGCGAGGGCGGGAGCGAGGGCGGGAGCGAGGGGCGGGAGCGAGGGCGAGAACGGGGGCGAGGGGGGGAAAGAGCGAGGGCGGGGGCGAGGGCGAGGGCGGGGGCGAGGGCGAGGGTGGGGAGGAGGGCGGGGGCGAGGGCGGGGGCAAGGGCGGGAGCGAGGGCGAGGGCGAGGACGGGGGCGAGGGTGGGGCGAGGGCGGGCAGTGAGGGGGGTGGGCGGCGACGGCGGGGTCGCATCAGGTGCGGTGGTGAGGACGGGGGGAGGGCGGCGATGGCGAGTGCGAGGGCAGGTGGCAAAGGCGATGGCGGGGACGGGCGACGAAGGCGAGGGCGGTGGCAGGGTTGGAGCGAGCTGCGAGGGTGGGGAGGAGGCCACCGACGAGAGCGGGGGGCGGGTGGCGAGGGGGGGAAGTGGTGGGGGTAAGGTCGGGGGCGAGTGGCGACGGTGAGAGCTTGAAGGCCGGTGAGCGGGGTCTGTGGAGCGGGGCGTTAGAGGCGTGGAGGGGGGACGAGGCGGGGTGGCGAGAGGTCTGGGAATGAATGTCCTTGAGGTGAGGGGGAGTGAGTGGGAGCTCGAGGGTTGAGAGGGAGCAGCGGAATTTGGGCGGTGTGGGTGGGCCACGACACAGCTGCGATTGCACCTCTGACCCAATCAGCAGGATTCAACAAAATATAACAGCTTCACCAGAAGCCGATTCGAGTTTTTCCTTTGTTTCAGTCAAGTTTAAAGTAGGGAAAAACGAAAAGACGAAAAAAAGAGGAAAAATACATGAAGGCGATGAATTCAAAATACTATTAAAACAAGACTAACGGCTTGTTAGTGGTTTGTGGATTAACATATGATTGCTGAATTAAATTATCTCCTGATCTTAGGCGCACTGCACAACCTCGAAATTTAAGATGCATAAATGAAAGAAGATTAAGCATAATAAGTTATAAATGAATAAATTATGTAAAAGTAACAAACTAGAGTAGCAAATTGTATGTAAAAAGTGAACTCTAGCCGTATTAAGGATAAATAATAACTTAGTTACCACTCATTCAAAATATGCCAGATATAAAATAGCTAATATTTCACATAAAATATTTGTGATAATTACATACATAGATTCTCACATGCGTAAGAAAGAACTGGTACTCTCCGCCACTAGATTATACAACTTGAAATCCCAGGGAAATACAAGATTTGATATTCAGACCATTTATTTATTTTTTTAATAACAAATGTTACAGTTCTTAATGCATGCTTAGTGACTTGTTGCTCATACACACAACTCTTGCATGTGTGGAAAATACTTTAGTGCTCCACATCTGACGGAACTAGGTAATTAAACGTACTATATGTGAGGCAAACATTAAAGGCGCGGAAGTTGATTGTCTTGAGGAAAGTTTTTGAAGATGGTCTTGTATCTAGTCGAAGAGATTTGGTAGTGATTGAAGAATTGCAGGCCTTTGACTCATCTTCGGACTACCAAATCTGTGACTCTCCGTCAGAATTTTTACACTAAGTTTTTTTTAAAATCTTGTATATTAGTACATCGTTATATATAATTCAAATTGAATGTGAGTAGAAATGCGTGCGTTATTAATTTCCATTGTCTGTAGGGTCTCTTAATATAGTTCACAAAGACAGAGTGTGTATAGTAGAATTTAGACAAGTGGACACAATGAAAAAACTAAAAGAGGATATGTCATGATAACAAAAATAAAAAAATATAGTAAAAATAAAATAAGATAATAGTAAAGATAAAATTGTGATAAAAATTTATTAAACCTTTTAGATTGCGGGTTTGACAGATCATTCCAAGGATATGAATGTCAAACACATAAAAAAGAAACACTTAAGAAATGTTAAAAATAATGGAAACAATGTAAAAAGAAAGAAAATCAAGTAATTTAGGGAAGAATTAAAAACGGACAAAAGGCACAAAAGAGTGAAACGAATTGATACAAGTTATGAATTAAAAACATACACCGGAGAAACAAGTATTGAGAGATGTAATGTCCAATATACAAGAAAAATATATTTATCCTAATGATACAGTAATGAAGTATAAAATCCACTCTCTCTTTCTCTCTTACCCCACACCAGCACACATACACATTCACCCACACACACTCATTCACAGATACACGCTCATACATAGAGATAACATGAATAAACGCGGATTAAGTTATGAGACCGAGTACATAAATATTGTGGCAATGCTTCTTAAAGAAGACTTCTATTTTTATTGAAATTTCCATTCACCATGTTCTTGCAAATTTTTCTTCTCATCGGGTTTTACATAGCTATGCATAAACTCTTGAGATATTGACGAAGTGACTATAATACCCTTGGATGAAATATTGATTCAGTTTTGTGATTTATGAGTCTTAATATTAGATTTGGAGAAGACGGCTGAGTTTAATACTAGGGGGTGATGTATTCATGTGTTACAAAGTGAATGAAAAGAAATAGGAGACAAAATTGGAAGAGGATATGTAAAGAAGAAATTATATAGTAGAATGGAGAATACTGTATATGTAAGAAAGAACCTGGGGAAAATAAGAAAGATCGCAAAGATATTCTTGCCTAAATACAGATATAAAGAAATATAGGTAATACCGAAATTAAATACATAAATGCGGTTGTTTAAATCTTGAATTTTGGCTTATAATTTGTGAACATCAATTACTTTTGTTTTTAGCACGTGCGACACTTAATATGAATTTTCCAATGATAAATAATTTCAGAAAACTAAATTGTCATTGTTCATTGGCAGAAATAACTTGGTTAGGTAAGTATGACAATCAGTCACTAGTGGCACTGAAACAGCACGTACTTTCTCGCCCGTATTTTCACTGCAAAATTACACGAAAAGTGCTCAAGTTTTCGAAAAATTGTACATGACCTTATTTCAAAATCTATCTTTAAGGAACAGGTTTCATTAAGGAAAAAATCTCTGTCTTCATAATTGAAGTTGTAACAAAACGTCGAAAAAAAATTGAATGTTTGATATTCTCGAAAAATCAGTTTTTGACGAACATGACCCGCACATGACCCAAACATACCCTGCACCGTTCAACTTAAACGTTGTTTACACTATCCAACAACAAAATGTAATAAAAAACGATGGAACCTTCTTTTTGAAAAAAAAAAAAAAGAATATCAGGGGCTTCATGTGAAGTACCCCCCAAAGTTAAAATATAGGTTTCAAATTCAAGGTGCCGCGACATCTGTCAGATCGATTGCGGAATATCACTTCTGGAGAAAATCGACTCAATGGTTTAGTCGCTAGCATTGTTGGTAGACGGACAGATGGACGGACGATCGGTCGGACAGACAGACAAACAGACGTTATGCCGTCATTCAGCTTTTCGGTATCAAGTACCGACAAAGCATGGATTCTGTCTACATCACGAGTTAGAAGATTTTTTTCTAAATTTATCAACTGGATTTATCCACTTCTTCGTCAGCAGAGCCCTATAATAAGAGTTTTCTGCCGAAAATTTGCCGATATTGGCGTAGCATTAGTGTACTGCGTAAACGGTAGCCAGAAAGTAAAAATTAATGTAAATAGACGTTTTTATTGAAGATTATTCTAAAATATGCACTCATTTCACGCAGCATAATTTGTTGAGAAAAAGTTGTAATAAATTGAAGGGCATAAGAAAAGCGAAAATAATAAATGTAGCAATCGATTAAGCTATTTTTTTAATACACATAAGATATTGTAAATAACACGTAGCCAAATTTTTAAATTACATTAATCTTATAATAACTCAGTCGAATATCATCAGTTCTCTAATGAAAATAGAGAACGCATGTTTTCAGGATGTACCAAGGCTGAGTTTTAAAATCATTTGTTTTAATGGCTGGTTTCATTTAATTGCGATAACTCAAGAAAATTCGTTTCGAAACTTCTCTGATACTCGGAGGTTCGTAATGCTGACAGTAAGTCCATTACAACAGAACTTTCCACTCTCTGACGTCAAGCAACTATGCGCTCAGGAAAGTTTTAAAGTAAATTTCAGGCAATGTATAAAACTGCATCGTACAATTAGTGTCATTGAACTACACAACAAAGCGGACACCTTACATTTTATGGAACAAATGCCTTCTAAACTTATGATAATGTTGTATCAATTTCTACTTTCAAACGAAAAACGAATGATTTTAATAAAACAATATTGCAAACAATACTACATAAAAAAACAAAACAAGAAGACTATGGGCTAACTTAAGAACCCCAGAAATAAAGTCTGAACTCAATATAATTATCAATGTAGTCAAAAGACTAATCAAACGCCCAACAATTCCATTCCAAAATCGAATCGCTGAACACAAGAAATAACTCAATATGGCTCTTTACCAAAAAATATTAAATAAAAAAACTATAATCCCCCCATTAAATCAAACAACAGGAAAAGCATACACTTCAATACAAAAGCGGAAGAATTAGCCATGTATTTTGCCTCAACATTCACAACTAACTCAACTCAACCTCATCCAGAACATAAAACAATCAATACAGCATTAAACCAACCAGTATATGGCCCACACTATAGAATCCAATACGTATCTCCAAAAGAAATCACACAAATAATCAGAAAACTACCAAATAAAAAATCACCAGGACATGATAAAATAAATAATATGATACTAAAAAACCTACCATCACCAGCAATAGCATATATAAATAACATTTACAATTCTTGTCTTAGAATAAGTCACTTCCCGTTTACTTGGAAACATGCAGTTATCATTTCAGTTCCCAAACCGAATAAAAATACGGCAAACGTCAACAGTTACAGGCCAATAAGCTTACTACCTTCTCTATCAATTTTTTTAAAAAAAATTAATTCTAAAAAGGCTGTCCAAACACATAGAGTCTACTAATGTAATACCAAAAGAACAATTCGGCTTTATGAAACGTATTTCAACGCAACATCAACTGTTAACAATTTCCGAACATTTATATTCATCATTTCAAAAACAAAAAATTATACAGTAGCAATATTTTTAGACATTTCACAAGCGTTTGATAGAATCTGGCACCAAGCATTAATATATAAAATAAAAAAAGCGGTACCCCATATTATCTAACGGAAATCATAAAGAAATTTTTAGAAAACAGAACATTCTCAGTAACAGTCAATAATCACCATTCAAACCCCAAAATAATAAACGCAGGCTTACCCCAGGAATCCCCTCTCTCGCCCACTCTTTTTAACATACATGTAGCAGATATTCCGAAGTTGAACTCCATACAAATAGCCCAGTTTGCGACACGGTAATTTACTTATCTGGAACCTCACTCACAACAATCAAAAATAGAATATATATATATATATATATATATATATATATATATATATATATCTAATTGAAAGCTGGGCAGCAAAGTCAAAAATAAAACTTAACCCATCTAAAACTGCAGATAAAATATTCACACTTCGACCATATACCTCTCCTGCTCCATTAACATTAAACAATGAAACAATAAACTGGCACCCAGCAAACAAGCAAATAAAATACTTACGCCTAAACATCGATACAAAAATAAACTGGCAACATCACCTTGACAATAAAGTAAAACAGGCTAAAAACAAACTATTACAATTAAAGCCAATAATCAACAGAAACAGCCATTTACCATATGATACAGCACTCGCAATATATAAAACAATACTTAGACCCCTCCTCCTGTATGCATGCCCAATATGGCTAAATGCAGCTAAGACAAATCTCAACAAACTCCAAACAATCCAAAACAATCCAAAATCAGTTCCTCAGGACAATTACCAACGCACCATGATTCGTATCTAACACACAGCTCCACAAAGAATTCAATCTCCAACCCATAGCTCAACATATCCTATACTTATCCACCCAATTCTACTCCAACTTAATGCAGATTCCAAATTTAACCGGATTCAGCCTAGCTAGAAACCCCACATATTCCACAAGAATCAGAAATAAGTACCCTTTCCATATATTCCTAAAGCAATTTTCCGAATTGGACCCTGATTAGAGGTGATCATTGGGTTACCTCAACCGCAATGCTAGCTGTAAGTTTAATTTTAGATTAGTTAGTAAGTCAACAAAACATATGTATAGTGAACTGTAACTGAACTATGTATTGCTATCACAGGTAAAATAAATTAAAAGGTGACAGCACCATCGTTCGCTCGGTGATAAAGATGGGAAGGAGACAGCCCAGGGAAAGAAGACTCGTGCGCGATCCGTGCCTTTTATTCTAAAGTTCTGTTCCAGCATTTGCCTGGACCCGATCACAGAAATGACGGAAACTAGTGGTTAAAGCAGTTGGCCTGTAAATTCTATTCAGGCAGGCGATAAAATCTCTCAGTTGTTAAACATTAAAAATAATGAAGTATGACTGCACTTGGCGGAGACTGAACCTGGCACCAGACGGGGATCAATCAATCATTAGAACGCTTGACACGTAAGGGATTGCCTTTATGCACATCGCTACCGTGTTTCGTATCTACTTCATTTTCCCGTTTATGAAAACTGAACATACATTTTTCAGAAATAAAAAAAAAGGAACAAGAAAATCCGCTGATGACATTTGAGATCGAGCAACAAAAATAACTTAACACTCTCCGTATGCGTTCACGCCACTCGTTCCCTTCTTCCTGCCGTCCACATCCGCGGCAATTCGCATGCTGGGAGCGTGCGGCAGTCTTTAACTACGACCGGCAATAAACTGCTCCGAGCGAGCGCCGCCGGGTGGAGCAGCCACTCCACGGACGCCGCACCGCGCCGGGCAGTCCGCTGCGCGCGCAGAGCAGACTGCGAAGCCCCGACGGCCTGCGCGTCCTCTGCGCGGTTCCCGCTTGATCAACCGCCCGCCCAGCCCGCCGTTACTCGGCTAGGTCGAATTCAGTCGCTGTCTGGAGGAGGATTCTAGTCATAGGCTGCTCTGGTCGGTAGTTTTTCGTTGTTTCTCCGATCAACACCAGAAGAATGCCGGAGCAGTACCCTAAGAAATGGACCGCGCGCAATCTTTCCTTCCTCTTCCTTGGCCTACTTACACTACTTACACACACTTACATACCCTACACTACCATACACGTCGAGAGACCAGACGGGATCTTCGAGCTTGTCCCGTTTGGAGCGATACTCCACTGGTGGTGAAACCCCACGCCGACGTGTAGGTTGGCTCCGAATCTTAGCATCCAGCGATGGAACAAAATCACCACCTCGCATAATAAATATTTCCTTTCTCACCCCTTACTTATACACACATACACTAACATGCACTATATTTCCACAGATGCCAGGAGACTGGTTGGGGACTTAGATCTTGTCCCGGCTGGGGTGGTGCCCTGCTGGTGGGAGATGCCTGGTTGGGAAAAAAACCCACTCACTGACGGTAGGTCGGCACCGGATCTCTCCATCCAGCGGGAGAAAATCACCGCCACCTCACGATGAAAACGTGCATTCTACTTACGGAACTAATTACCTTAGCAGTTGACACCCCCGGAATCACTAAAAATGAATCAATCTTCGAACGCGCGGCGGCGGCGTTCGTCCACCTCCTCCCCAATGAGCTCCATCCTCTCAACCTGTCCACTGCCTCTCTTTCAGCCGTTGGCTCATCATCGACTTGTCGGGCCATCTTTTGCTTTCGTTCATGTTTGTCTCACAACATACCTACTTCATTTTTGTGCCGTCTGTGTGTTTGCTGTGTCATTTGTTACAAAAAAACTCCTTTGTCCTGCTGCAACTTGCTTTATTGACCGCATGTTCACACCTTGTTTCCCACGCGCCGCGCCAGTCAATAGGGGTACTCTTGTGCTTTCTTCACTGCTTATTTTGTAAACCAGTAGTTCGCCTACCCCGCCTGGCTATCTACTTTGCTCTAGATTAACCGACAGCTCACCTTTCGACTATTACTCACCCACCCGTCCGCCAATCGCGGCCAGTGGTACTTCCGCGCTCGCGATGGTGCATTACTTATTTGGTCATTCAGCCGTTCATCCTCTCTTGCCATCCTCTCTGCCCATCGCTCAGCCACACACCTACCCTCTGCTTGCCCTCCCGGTCCCCCCTGCCTGGCCAATTCTCTCATCGGATAGTCCGTCCACCCACCCGCCCGCTCGCTCGTTCGTCACCCTGCCCGCCTAGTCTACCGCCTTCCCTCTCGTCCGCCTGCCCTAATACTCTCACCCGCCAGCCATTCTGCTCTCTCGTCTGCCAGCTCGCTTGCTCGTCTCCTCACATGTTCACCTCTCATTACCTAGCCCGCTCTCCCGCCCACCAGCCCGTCCTAGCTCTTCCCTGCTCGCTCGCTCATCTCGCACGCCCGCCCATCAACTCACCCGCTCGTCCAGTCTCCCGCCTTCCCACTTGCCCGCCCGCCAGCCCATTCGTCCTGTCGCCCACTCACCTGTCACCCCCTCACTGGCTAGCCAGCTCTCCCGGCACCCGCCCGTCCTCACTCTCGAACGCCCGCCCCTCTCGCCCGCCAGTCCGTCTGCCCACTCGCCCACGAGCCCGCGCGCCCGCCCACTCGGCGGCGGCGCTCCCGCGGGAGGCGTCGGGTGCGGTGGCCGGGGAGGGGCGGGGCGGGGCGGCGCCGGCCGGGCGCGCGGGCGTATGTTGCGCGCCCCGGGAGGGCGGGGCGGGGCAGGGTGGGCCGGGCGGAACGGCACAGGGGCGAAGGGCGCGGCGGCGGGAGCGGCGGCGGCGGTTGCCAAGCGACGCCTATCGACCTGACGGATCGCCGGCGTCCCCGACGCCGACGCTCGCTGCTCGTCCCGTCCCGCCATGTGCGCCCCGCCCGGCCTCGTCCCGTTCGCCGCCGCGGCCGCCGCCGTGCCCCGTGTCCGCCGACCTTCGGCTGCGTGGTCCCCTTTCTGCGCAGTGATTAATCGGCCCTTGATAGTCGCGCGCCCCCGCAGCCGCGACGCGACGCGCCTGCCGCGTTTCGGAGAACAGCGCCCGCCCTCAAGTGGCTCGTTGGAGCGAGATCGACCTTTTTGAATCAGCCAAATATATGTGGTTCACCTTCCTTTGATAAATCTTCGCCAAAGAATAATAATCAATGACAATGTGTTGATCCCTACTTCACTGACGCAGGCCTGTTATTTTGTTTTAATGTTGCTGAATATTTGAGAAAATGTTATTTCATAATATACTCTTTAGATCTGAGATAAATATAACACTCTTCCTCCGGGTGAAAGGAAGCTACACGCAAAACAACAAGAAATTACATATGTAATTAAGGAAAGGTAAAAAAAATGTATTTTTATAAATGTACATTTGAGTCAGAAAAAAAATTATATCCTTTAAGCAATGGCGCATGGTGGCTACTACTCCCCAGATGTATAAGTAACACACTTCTGGGGAATTTGTGTTGATTGCGTAGTTGTGCATTTCAGGAATCTTCAGGAAGATACCTTTTCAGGAAGACATCTGATTCCTTTTGCTGAAGGGAGGCCAAATTTACCAGTTACAATTCTCCTTCTGTTAAGTTCTGACTACTGTAAGCGTTTTTGAAGATAATTAGTAAAGAAAAAATCATTTTTGTTTCCTTTAATGATGCAATTTCGCTATACACACTCAGCAAAAATGTACATTTAAACTTTATTATTTGACATTTTAATAAAAATAAATTACTTTAAAAAAGGCATAAAATTAGGGTAGAAAAAATTCTTTCCTTCTTAGATTTCCTTCTTTCCAGTCAAATATATATTTTGTCGTCTACTACATTTATTCCAATGTTGCAGAACTGCCGCGCGACCATTTACAAGAAAACTTTCCGCACAACCGCGTAAGGAATAAGTATAGACAAATATCTTCGCCATATAACCATGTAATAATATTGTTATTATGTAATTATTTTATCTACTTACCTCATTTAGTTTCTACAATATTACACAAATTGTCAACTTATTACAATGAAAAAAGGAAAATAATAAATGGGCTTTAGAATTACTCGCTGTGTGCGATTTGAGTTCTAAAACTTGAAGGAAAACAAACTTCTTTTCGTTGCTTGATGCAATTATCCGCTTTGAGCTTGACTGCCTTGTTGGAAGTGTGTCCCCAAAATCAAATCTGATATATCAGTGAAACACCCCATAATTGTTGTAAGTGAAATATTTTAATGAAAATGCATTATAAAATGTTTTTCTTAAACATGTAATGAACAAATATTGGAGATTGTTTAAAATAGCTAGTGTTCAGACTCTATTTTTTAAATTCAGAATTACATGTTAAAATTTCAAAAAGTCTTGATTCGAATAAAACTGTTTACAAAATAACAGTGTAAAATAATTTTTGTATACATCACTTTTTGTTTTTAATAAAATCTTTAGAATATGTGATCCATGTGTATTGGATTGTATGAACTCGTATTTCAAACGTAACATTTTATTCCTGAGAATGAATTTCACCTCCCGTCTACTATGTCACCACACTAGGATAGGAAGGCTGTGGAAGAGGAAGAGTATTTTCCCGACACCCGAAACCGAATTTCGAAATCCCAAGAGCCCGTTTAAGCCTCTCGCAAGGGAATCTCCTCTCAATTCAGGTTTCCTCGAACCTTTTAAACGAATGTCCGAGAGATTTCTGTAAAGCGGGCCGCAATTCCCGGGATTCTTTCCTTGCCCCATCCACTTCCTTAGAGTTATAGGGCTATACACCAGGCAACGTGAGTAAGGCCTTTGGCCATAAAACCCTGTAGAGTCCATATCAATGGAGTCAACTCGAAAGAACCTCTGTTGTATGCGTAAGGGAGGATTGTAAACATGAAGGTGCAATATATTCAATGTGTAGATTGACCAACATCACTTTGGTTTGCTAATTTGAAGCGAGGCAATAGAAGCTACTATTTTGCTGTTGCTTCAAGGAAGAAATCAACAGGATGTGTAAGGAACTTTTAATTATTGAGTTGGTTATTAGGTGTTGAAATATTGGAATCGAACTGCATGTTTGAGGACGCGATATTGCTTCCAAAGCATTATAAATAGAAACAATTTATCCTGGTCCCTTCCCTTCTCACCAGACTTCATTAGGGGGTCAGTAACAACATCTCAACATAAAAATACGTAGACGTGAATGTTAGCCAATTAATAAGGAAAAGAGAAGAGAACAGGCAGCGTAACAGTAAGAAATTGTGGGTTAAAAAGCATTTGAAAAAGGAACTTTCTAACATGGGATAGTGCACATTTTCAGAGATTCTCTACAGTCAATTCTATTCTTGCAAAGTCTTAGGTTTAAGTAAGGAAACAATGCTCCTTCCTACAACAGTTTCCTTTGTATACATTTATTACATCAAAAACAATATAATTTTCGACAGGAAGTCGTTACTATTAAATGGTTTGTGGTTATTTATATTCAATTATATCTGTTGTAATTGTACAAATAAGAAATGAAAAGTTCGTGCGCAAAATCTTAAATGGTTAAGAAGATGATGATTACGAATCAAATGTCCTGAATATTTCATCCCGAATCACACCTACACATTTAAATTGAATGCGTTCCTGAATGATTGCATCTTCGTTTTTATTTGAAATTCCTATTCGAGTTGTTAGGAATACACATGATAGAACACATTCCAGGCATTCAAACTAAAGATATTGTAATATTCCTAAAAAACATTATCCAAAATCTGAGTAAATATGTTCATAGAATTTCAATTTAAATATAAAAACTAGCAGAATGCTTTGTTTCTTCTCCAGACTTATAAAATTACAAAAATGGTAACCGTCACAATTTTGTCCCGGGTCAGTTCAATTTTAACTAATCAAAACATAGTAAAACATTAAATGAATATGTTTATACAACAAATAAAAATGTTTTGTACTGCGAGCGTCGCATTAAGAATTTTTCAACAAGGGAGGCTAAAGGGGAATGTTCTGGTGACTTGACTTTTTCGTGTAAAGAATTTTTAATTTTTGCTTATTTTATATTCAATTTTTTGTTGGTTTATTGTTATCTACAACGTTCTCAATTAAGTTATTTAATGACTTTCGTTTGAATACAAAATTAGTAAAAACTATACTTGTGAACATGTGCTATTGATGTAGGAGAAGGGCCGAAGCCCCATGAACCCATTCCACCTTAAGTGCACCACAGAAAGTAACATAACAATAATGGGGATCTCAAGATGGGAAGTAAATATTTTTATTTTACTCTTTTTGATCTTTTGCTTCTTATGTCAGTCTAGAAATCTATTCATTCCCAAAGCTACGATTGATAAAAAGAAAAAATATCATATACATCATCTTCTTGAGTCATTGATTGATTAGTGATTCTGGACGCATCACCTCCTTATAGTCATTAGTCCCGTAAGTAGGGTGCATGTTTTCTCGGCCAGTGGTGGCGGGGAACTTCCCCTCTGAATTGTGATATCCGGCGCGGACCTAATGCCGATTCGTGAGGTTTTCCCCGCATCTCGGCATATCCCAACGGTGGGGCACCGCCAGAGCTGGGACAAACTCTAAGCTCCAGATTGGTCTCCAGATAATGTGAACTGGTCTCCCGACATGTGTGGTAGTGTAGTGCAAGTAAGTATAACAGTATATAAGTAAGGGGTGAGTACAGACCAAGGAAGAGAACGGAAAGATCGCGCGCGGATCGTGGCCCATTTCTTAGGGTACTGCTCCGGCATTCGCTTGATGTTTATCGGAGAAACCATGGAAAAATATCGATCAGAGTAGCCGCTGGCTAGAATTCTCCTCCAGACAGCAGCTGAATTCGATCTTATTTAACTAGCTTGTGTTGAAATCCTGCCACCGTCGGGACTCAAACCCTAGGATATCCCGGTCAGAGGCACTGCAGTGAAATCAATTAATGCCTTCAGACACCTAAGCCGGTCGTGTGAGAGGTTGCTGCAACCATCAGAAGAGAATAATGACCTTTACCATCTCTTTGTTAACCATTCCTCCATGTTGGTGCTTCAGCGGGAATTATCACAGCTACAGGCGTTCTCGAATCGATTTTCCCCGCGTCCGGAGTACCGCTGATTCGCACCAATATCTGCATCACAGATTCTCGTGATTTACGAGAGGGTAAATGGCGCGCGCGGACTGCTCTTAGAGCAATGAATCCTGCGGCTCAGAGAAATCCGCCTGTTTTGTGTCACGTACCGACCCACCGCCCCGCCCGCCCACGCCTTTCCGAAGACAACCACACACCCTCCCGCCCACGCCAGCGCAGCTGGTCCCTTGGCGCGCGTATTTCATGCTTACGTGGTATCGAACCCCCCTGTGGCAAACAAGGAAGATGCCGGTGTCTTCGACCACTCCATGGTGCGGAACATAGGTCACTGCTAGCTCCAGCGAGATATTGCCTTGGAATAATTGAATTGACTAGCTATGGCGTTTTAGTTTTGGTACAATTTCAAAAAATATAAAATGATGCAAGGAGTATAATATTATCAGCTACTACAATTCATTGGTATGTCCAATACCAGACAGTCATAAAAACGTTGAAGAAAGCTATGCATGTCATTTAGAAATTTTCGACACATGAAAATATTTTACAAATAGTTTACAGCGACGGCGATGCCACTTACAGCTACTAATTAGATGTTTTGACAGTAATCTATCAAGAAACTTCCTAGACATGTATTTCAAGGAATGAGACGTGGATCCGCGGTATCAGCTACATTGACGCTGAATATTCAATTTCTATTTTAGTTAATTTCAATATTCACGCACATATTTAGATATGCACTAAGCATACAGTATTCTTATGGTTCTAAAATTGGCATAAATTATTTATTTCACTTATTGAATTTTATTCGGAAGTCCTTAATTTAAACCTCATATGTATTAGGCTACACAGTTTCTTTAAAAATCATTCGACAGTAAGAAACTAGTTCAATGTACTTTATTTACAGAAACACAAATGTCACTCAATCGAGTTTACTTATCGTTTTAGAAAACACAACATTTTTGCTGTGCTCTTGGAATCTGGGACTAGTGAATTTTTTATAGGCACGGGAGATGGATGTTCCGGCAGCGAGAATAGCAAAACATCAAGGAAAGACGTTGGAAAAGGGTTCATGGAAATTGACTGCAAGTAAAATATAACTGCTTATGAGATGAAATTAATTCGAGAAAAGAAATCAAGCATGCTTAGTAACCATGTACAGTTACTCAGGAGTAACTGTAAAGGACTTTATGCCGCGGTAAGAAGAGACAGAATATGCATTCCTATGCTTTAATTACTAAATACTAGCATCTAATCCATATATTTATTTACACAGCAGCCACTGAAAATATTGAAACATTTATAAAAATATATCCTAACAAATGATCTAATGTCCATAAATATTACAGCAGGTACATCACGAATAAAAATAGAGGTTTTATGGTAAATTAAATATTTTTGAAGTTATTGTGACGTATAAAGAGAAGTTAATCTTTAACCACAGATTTTATTGTCACTATATTGAGAACGGGGTTGTCCATTCGCTGAAATCTCTTTGGGATTTTTGAGTATGCAGAAGCTTGAAGGAAAAATACGAGTTTTCTATTTTGAATAACTGCAAATTAATTTTCGACATAATCGATTATCTTTTATTTCAATGAAACAGGCATATTTAACAAGTCGCTGTGTAACGTGACATAACATAGTTTCATATTAGTCAACTCTGACAGGCATATTTAACAAGTCGCAATGTATTGTGACATAACATAGTTTCATATTAGTCAACTCTGGCAGCTTGCGATCTTTGAATCCGTGGCACTCATCGTGACAAACTCCATGCCCTCAACACAGAATCTATTTCATAGCTCATTAACGGGAGGTAGATGAAGTAAAACGATAATTTAGGAAACCTTCCCTGAAACTTACGGGTGACCTCTCAGCTCACGAACTAGAGCACAGAAACACGGCCTCACTTACACCTCACCAACGGCCTCGCCAAGACATGATAAGACCACCGTGTGTCGAGAACATCCAGCAAATTGACAACGCTGTGCCATACACTTTCGTAAAGTGGCAATCACGCGCGATCATGTCTTTAAAGCGACAGCTTAATTCGCTCACGAGGAACTGGCCGGAGCATAAAAACGCCAGCGTTAATCGTAGGAGGGGAACGAGCGGCCAGAGGAACGTCTGTAAAGGGGAACTGCGCAATGCTGACATGAAATAAGAATTGAAGAACATCAAAACTAGAAACCAGGAAATGAACCACAGCAACACCAAGGGAAGGCCTTAGAGGCCTACCGATGAATGTGTGCTTCTTATAGATTTCAACGTTTTGAGGAAGCTGAAAATAATTGATATTCTTTATTATATTATTTTTATTCAAACTATGGTGTACTTTATCACAGGAGTTGGTTAGAATTTTAGTTGTTGTAGCGCCTTCGAGAAGTGATATAAAATCATGACTATTCATAAGAAAAGTGGAAATTCAGAATGCATTTTGGAAATATTTTTATATTTTTAAGTTGAAGTATAACGCATCTTAACACATTGCACGATGATACATTAAGCATTATTACGCATACAAATGTAATAGGTTTTGTCATATACTAAAATTGATTTGTTATTAATTATGAATTAAGGTAGTTGATATTTTTTCATTTTGCAGTGTAATATTAAAAAATATTTTTAGTTTTAATGAATAAACACGTATAATATTATATAAATCAATTTATTAATTTATCAAAATCGTCACAAGCATCAAAAAAAAAAAATCGGCAATGGTGTTTCAGGGCATCAACTGATGACACTACAGTGCCTCTGACCGGGAGGTCCTGGATGTTCGAGTTCCGACGGTGGCAAGATTTTTGACTCGAGCTGGTCAACTAAGACGAATCCAGTCGCTGTATAGAGGATAATTCTAGCGGCCTGTTGCTCTGATCGTTTATTTTCTGTGATTTCTCCTTTCAGCACTAGGCGAATACCGGAGCAGCACCCTAATAAACGGGCAACGGACCACGCGCGATCTTTCCTTCCTCTTCCTTGTCCAATACTCACCCCTTACTTACACCCACCCACTGCACTACCACACCCCCAGCTTCTCCCGGCTGGGGCGGTGCCACGCTGGTGGGAGATACCTGGCTAGAGAAAATCCTCGCAGGCCGACATAGATCGATGTCGGATATCGCCAGCCAGCGAGGGAAGATTACCGCCGCCACCCCCGTAAATCATGTATTACACTTACGGGTCTAATAACCGTAGCAATTGATACGTCCAGAATTGCCAATCAATAAAACTTGAAAATTGAAGCTGGACTCCGAAGACATCCCGTTGTATTAATATATTAATAGCAAAATACGATATCATACGGTATAAAGACACGGTATATTTAAAAACTGTGACGTGATAGGACGTTTTTATTGTAACATTAGTAATCTACGCATGAAATTGAGAACGTTGCACACTACTTTCCTGGAGGTAAAAATGTTGTTCCTAGGGCAATTAAAATGAATATTTAGCAGAAACGTCTGTAATGAAAGATAGTTTAAAAACGTGATATGGCTACACAAATGCAAGCACGACCTAAAATTCCTCAGTTCATTTGATATTTTCGTTGAAGTTGGGGTGACATGTTTTAAACCCGAGTGAAAATTTGTTTGCGCTGTGGCTGGCTGGCTTTCACTGTCTTGCTCACTCCCTGTAGCTGTCTTGCACTTTCCTTGCGCTGTTCCCTGTACGCTTGCTCGCCCGCCCGCTCGCTCGCTCGCCCGCCCGCTCGCTCGCCCGCCCGCCCGCTCGCCCGCCCGCCCGCCCGCTCGCTCGCCCGCCCGCTCACCTGCCCGTCTGCTTACTCGTCCGCCCAGTCACTCACTCACCCGCCCGCCCGCTCACTCGTTCATCCGCTCACTCGCCCACCTGCCCGCCGGCTCGCCCGCCCGCTTGCGAACTCGCTCGCTTGTTTGCTCATTCTCTCGCTCGTTTGCTCTTCCACTTGGTTGCATGTGTAGGCGCCTGCTCGCCCAATAGCACATTCGCTCGCCTACTTGCGTATTCGCTCCGAGACCCGTTCTCCCACTTCTTCTCCCACTCGCTCGTTCACTCGATTACCCACTTTCTCACCCTCTCTCTTCTGCACTCTCTCGCTCACTGTCAGCAACTAGTTCAACCGCTCGTTCATTCTTTTAAATTCCCATTCACTAGCTCGCTCGCTCACTCATTTACGCCAACTGCATCATGCACTCACTTATTCGCATATATTCGCCCACTCGTCTGTCCACCAGTTTGTGCGACTGTCCATTCACCCGCGACATCCCGACTATTGCCTCCCCTTGACCAATCTTCCCTCATCCGTCTGCCTTCCTCTCTCTCCTCCTCGCCCTCTCGCTTGTCGGTCGGTCCAACCGCTCATCTGATCCCGTCCCGGAAACCAGAGAACTGTTCCCAACTTACGGACTTCAAAAATCCTTCCCAGTTTATTGGCTCGAGAGATTAACAGCAGGAGGAACCTTAGCAAGGACGATTAAGCGGCTTACATAGTGTTTTTCAATGTTTTGTTCTCCTTGTGTGTTTGGTGTCAGTCGTTTTCCGGGGATTCACGATTTTATTACAGTTACTAACACTGTTTACTAACGAACAAAATCTATTTTGCACATTGAATACAAAAACTTATCAGCTCTAATTAAATGAAAAAAACAACAGGTTTGCAAAAGTAGTTGTCAGTATACTGGCCCTGTATGTTTGTCTCCAGACAGTTATTTCTTCTTTTTAAATAAAATATTTGATATATGTTTTGCAAATTTCTATATTTAATGACCGTTTATTTTCGCTCTTCCTGCCGTCCTTATTAGTAGGAGTATACTATCACTTTCTCAAGAAGCACTGTCTTGATGACTAGACATATTTAGAACGTAGATAATAGGGCATCCTGAAAGCTGTTTCTTTTCCAAAAATTTCATTCATTGAAATACTTGCGATTTAAAATTAAATATTCATGGTTCCTCGCAAATTTTTAATAATTCCAGTCTTTTATTATTTGATTCAGAACCTTTCCCCTAATTACTTTTAGAAAGTATAAGACAAAATGACATTATGTGAGGTGATGACTATTTAGTCGATTCGTCGGTTTTGTTAAAGGAATTTGGTGCTAACAAATAATAATATAAATTATGTGAATATGCTGTAATTTCGACTTCAACATTCAAGTTAGACAGAACTGAACAATACTATCAAGGAAAATCCGTGGGGCCATTGCATGTTTGATTAACATCACCCTGTTCAAATAAAGCCAACTATCGCCACAGCGCGTTCGGAGCGCGCGCGTCCCAGAGTCCCTCCGGAAGCCCCAGAGCGCCCAACTTCCGGGCTGCGCGAGTTCCGGTGGTTATTGGATTTAGGGTTTAACAGCACCAACTCTACTACATTCCATTGGGAAAGAGATTCGCCTATTTGCACTTCACGGGAGTTTGCACGCTGAGTTAGTCCGACAGAGATTTATTTTCTAAGCAAAATTGTGACAGATACGCCATTTTTGATGATTCATAGTACGTAGTCATAGCAACTCAGTTCTTGCTTCCCTCAATAATATAGCAGAACTTTATAACATCAAATTAAACTTCTGCTCAAAATCAATTTCGACAATTGAATTGTTTTGCTCCATAGTGGTCTCGTAAATGGGCATAATATTTTCAGTCGGTCTCAATTATTTATGACGTTTCTAAAAGAGTAAATTCACCAAAATTGTTCTTGAAATTTTGCGAGTCTCTACAGAAATATTCCTGCAGTTATTCAAGGGAAATCGGACCGAAATCTCAATTACTGTAACTCACAGACATGAGGCGCTCTAAAAGGATTCGAATATGAAAGGCCGTATGATACGTGGACACACGAAGTTTCGTGAATGTTGGCCTATATAACATGGCCCAACAGAGCGCTGGCGACGTCTTTTGTTATTCAATGTCACATGATTTCCAAGCGGGACACGAGCTACTCCGGCGAGTTGGTGCTTAATGAGTTGATGAAGGCGCAGTAATGGAATACTCTGCGTTGGGCGCAGTTGCTGCCGGAGCGGGAGGGGTGGCCGCGTGGAGGTTGAGGCGATGACGTCGGCGCGTGCACGAGCGAGAGGGCGCCGACAGAGAAAGATGGAGAATGCTCTGGCCATGTTCTTCCTAAGGCACGTCTGGGATGAGGCTGGATATAAAGTGGAGGGCGAAGAGTACAACGACGCAGGACCAGAGACAAAGGGAAAAAGGAAAAAAAAGATTCTGAAGACCAAGGGTGGTCTCAGCAGGCGGTGACGAAGGGTCGTGTGAGCAATGGAAGGGAAGCGGAGCAACTGCTGGTAGGAAAGAAGTGCCATTGGAAGAGAGCTAAAAAAAAGGAATGGGAATTCAGTTGGCCATTTTCGATACAGACAGGATAATTGAGATATGATTAATCAAAAACGTTTAATATTAACTTCAATAAATAAATAACTCTCATTTCTTAATATTTTTGGTTTGGTAAAAGCTCTTATCATAAGATCACTGATGCAGCATTTCCCAATAAAAGAATATTAATTCAATATTCATTCAATATTAACTTTTATTTAATAGTAAGTACGCGGTAAGAAGCATACGATAATACTCTTGAATCTCACTCCGTGGCGTAGACTTCGTCACATAACAAATACTAAAATGATAAAAATAGTACATTATGAAACGATGATGCAATGATGGGTATTAATACACGAGTGTGATATTACGATACGAGCGAGTATCGTAAACTTCACACGAGTGTATTAATACCCATTACATCGAGTTTTATACGGAACTTTTTCTACGACTTATGGTAACTTTTATAAGTTAAACGTCTCCACTGAATCGTTTCGTGGCAGTCGACATGCAAGATTCAGCCAAGGCCACCTAGAGGACACCTCTCTACCCTACACCCGCAGTTGGCTTTGTTTTACCACAGCGCTTGCGAGCGATTACAAAGGTTGCGGCAATAATATTCCGACGTCACCATTTTCGCATTTTCTCTCATTTCTTGGAACCGTCAACACCACAAGAAAGAACTACCATTCACTAAATATTTTAAACTAAAGAATTGGCCGGTTTTTAAGGACAACCACACGGCAGCAGCAAATAACACAAAACGGGTTGCGTTCAGATCATAACGTCACTCAAATGTTCTCTGCAATAACAACCACTGCGCTAGTCAAATAGGATTAACGTGAAATTACGATCCAATTTATTTTAAATAAAATGTCACGTAAAAATTACTACTGATAAAAGAAATTAAAACTGAGAAGCATAATATAATATTAAATGCAATTTTAATGTACACACTCGAATGAAACATTTACTGCACCGATTCTTAATGATTAATGAAGTGCCAATACTTGGTTTGTAAGCGTCTCAGTTATTGGTCAAGAACCTGTATCATAATGAAAACTGTATCGAAATGGCTATCATTATGCAACTGGTGTATTCAGAAAATGATTTAGAGTTGCTAAAAATTAGGGAATTTTACATTTTCAACATGTATTTTGAAAAAGGAATTTCAAACAGTTGTTTTAAATTTATTTTACGTTATATTATAGTGTTTCCGAAATACTGTTTACGCTAATGGCAAATATATACAAATGAGAGTGAACAGCTGTTGCAATCGGAAGCTGTTGGCAACGAGTTATAAATATCACAGATCGATAGAGTAGAAGAGAGGGAGAATAGTATGTTTGATCATACCAATGTATTTTTTAAACAAGCAACAAAAAAGACATACTATTAATAAATCTTTGAATAATCACCAACATTTAGAATAGACGGAGTTATATTAAATAATGAAAGTAAGATATCATGATAAATCTGGAGTAACGAAACAGAACCATGTAGATGTATAACTAGTACACCTATTAAGTGGAAACTGCAAATAACAAAATCAATTAAACTGTCAAGTAAATAGATACGAGAGTTAGGATCTACACCTGTGTCAGATTTATAAGATTGACTAGAAAAGTGTATCGTGAATACAGAACTAATAGGAGCAGTGGGTCACAGGGAGGAAGTGGTGGAGTGCAGGGGCAGGGGAAGAGACGGGAGGGTGACGGGACAGGGTGTGTCGGGGCGGGATGAGGTGGGACCAGGGGCGGAGGACGGGTCGAAGGGACGGTTCGGGAGCGAGGTTGAGGGGCATGGGGCGGGTGGGTGGGAGGCGGAGGGCGGGCAGGTGGGAGGTAATGATGAAGCGGGGATGTAGTATAGTGGGGCGTGCTGGGGAGGGGGATGGCTGGCGAGAAAGAGGGGTGGAGGAGTTTGGGGTACGGAAGGGCGGCGGGGGCGTGGGGCGTGGGGCGTGAGGCCTGGGGCGTGGGGCGTGGGGCGTGAGGCCTGGGGGGGCGGGAGGGTAGAGAGGGGAAGATGGTCGCAACGTCACGAGACGAGAAAAGCAATGAAACGGGACAGGATGCGGTGATGCGCGAGGAACTAAGCCGAATTGCTCGCCCCACCCTGGGGACTGCGTGCGCGAAACGGAAGGCGAGGTACAGCGGAAAATGAGACAAGGACCAGATCACGGACACGGAGTATAGTAGCCCAGTGTGGCGTGCCAACACTTTAAACAGTTTTAAAACTATTTTAATATTTATAATTTGAGTTCTTTTTACTCAAATTAGCAGGATACGAAAAACTGTGTAGGTGCTCTCCTTCAGATTAAGACGTGACGAATGACGTCTTGCTTATTCCGAACGGAAGATCGGAAGGAGTAAATACTGGTATTTCGTCCCACCTCGGTTCTATCAGTTTCTATCTACTATTTATTTTTTGTTTAAAATAAAATAATACACTCAAATGATTCGAAAAAAGTTTAATTTCCCACCAGGAGACCGAAACGTATCGAATTACACTTTCCTTACCTCAAAGACCCAGAAGGGATCTAATCTAAAGGAAGTGACCCAGATTAGATTACTTAATGAAGATATTCTTGGATCGCGTAGCACTTAACATCATAGAATCGGGAACAAATCAGAAACTGGGTTCTGCATAGAGAGATTTTGAGAAAGATTCTTTCTGCTTAAGAATTTCGAAAAAACTGAAAAAGGCTTATTTTGATCGTACCTGTAGCGAAATTCTGTGGTACACATGTATGCATTCTCACGGACAGTGCCAGCAAAATAGTGAGAATTTCGAAACGTTTTCTAGCGCAAGCGGATCAGGAATGAAAACGATTCAGAGACTGAGTTTTAGAGAAGTCCGAAAGCAAAAAGCGAAACCCAAAAGTGGGTCTGAGCGTCATGCAGAAAACGGGATAAAGAGGGGCAGGGAATGGAAAACGTATGGGGCAGCCCAAAAGGAGGAAAACATAAAAGCGGAGCGGGAGGGGAGGAACAAGAGAGAAAATAAGTAAAAAGGTGTAAAGGAAGAGTCGGGGAGATGAGAGCGGCATCAGTGTTCGAGCGGAGCTGCCTCGCAGCGCTGAGAAAGAGTAGAGGGCGCGCAGAGGTGGAGGGCGGGGGCGGAATGGAAGAGCGGGCAGAGGGACGGGACCGAGTGGGAAGTCGCAAAGAACGAGGACATGGGACGCTAGCGGCGCGCAAAGCTGGAGATAAAGGCTCAGGGTTCCTGGAGGAGGGGCCGAGGGGGCAGGATGCCGGGGAGGGTTGGAAACGATGGGGAAAAGGAGGGACGGATAAGGGGACAATTGTGTAGCGTGGCAAGGACAGAGAGAAAGTGCCAGGGCTCGGAGAGAGAAGGATTACCGGAGCCGGGGCAAGGGCATTGATGGCGGCTGAGGACGGGGCCAGCAGGGCCCGGGAAAGCAGGGCCGGGAGCAAGGGCCGGGTATCGGGAAGGCCGAGGACAGGGTGGATCTACAGAGGGTGGAGACGGGACCGGGAGAAGCGAGGGCCTTTTACCGAAGGATGGGAAAGCAGGACGAGAGGAGGGAGTGACGACGAGAGGAGGGAGTGAGAGTAAGAACGGGAGGAAGAGGGAAGTTGGAAGTGGGAGACGGAGGCGGGGGTCGGAAGCGGCGGCGCTCTGTGGGAGAGGCAGACGGGGGAGGACGGGGCGGCGGGGAGCAGTGGTGAAGACAGGCTCACGGTACGGGGTCTGCGTGGGCTGGCTTGGGACTGCGTCGTGGGTGGTATGGAGATTGCGACAAAAGTGGGGCGTAGGTGGGTGTGGAGTGGGCGACAGGGTCGGGTGAGGGGAACGCAGCAATGGCATGGGCGGGGCTACGAGGCGAGGGACGGCCCGCCTCGAGAGGCAGGGCGGGGCACGTTTGCTCGTAGGGCGGGGCGCGCGCCGGTAGAGGTGGGCGGGGCGGGGCGGGTCCGGCCACCGACGCGCGTCAACGACCGGACGTCGACTCGGGTGCGGGTGGCGCGGGCGGGTGAGCGGCTAGGAGAGAGGGGGAGAGCCGGGGCCGGTAGCGCCGCGTCCTGGCGCATCCCTGGGGACCGGAAAGAGCACGCCGACCAACAGACGCGGATGTTGTCGCCGCTCCGTTGATAGGATACGGCCTGGAATCACGGCAATAGAAAGGGGAACTGGGCAGAGGAAGTAATTCTGTGGAAGCGAAGCGAGCATCTCCTCTGGTCCGTTCAGGCCCTAGGCTTTCACAGCGAAACGTACTGGCTCTGTTTAGCAAAAACAAAACCTACTTAGGCTTCATAAAATAATTCAATCCGTTCTACTTATTATTAGAATCATAACCTCTCAACGTTTCTACATTAAAAACTTATTTTTCCTACCGATGGTTAATCCCAATCAATAAAATTTTCCTTTTTACATTCTCGCTTTTTACTTAGAAAGTATAGAGAAAATATTGCTACTCTGCGGGAAAAACGGTAATTTTTCGACTGAAACTATTACCAGACCCTGGTAAAAAAAAAGTAGTTAAATCGTGTTCTAATATGCAGTAAACGACTTCCTCTAACATGTTGTGCAGTCAGAAACCATGTTTTATGGGTCTTTGACACCAAACGATTCGTGGCAAACGCTTTCCACCAAAATTGTTATTCCCCGATTGATCTGAACGAACTCGAGGCCCTGCGAGTTTGAAACTGATATTTCAATTTTTGGAGTTGCTTTATTTGAAGTCTCAACATTTTCGAAATTTTCTCCAAACATTTCGATTCAACTTTCTCCTTGAAGAGTGTAAAGCATTCTTTAAGAAATGGACTTTAACAACCTTCGGAAAGTCAGGGATTTAAACAAAAATGAAACTCACGCCATTTCTAATAGTTTTTTACGCTATCCGAGGACAAAGGTTATTACAAAATTTGAAGCCAATTTTGAGAAAACTGAAAATGTAGAGGCCTCAAATAAAGTAACCTGATAAATCCAAATATCCGTTTCAATCTCGGAGAGCCTTGAGGTCAATCAATGGAGGCCCTTTCATTTTTGAAGAAAATCGTGTGAACGGCTTAGGCGTAAGCGTTGACCACAGTCAGACAGAGGGACCGACAGCAGACGTACTGATTCACAAACTGACCAACGTACTGATTCACAAACTGACCGGTCGGTGAACAGATAGACGTTTTGCCATTAATCGACTTTTCTGTATTTGACAATCTTACTACACAACAAGAAAGAAGTAATTTACTACATAAAGGAACAAGATTATTCAGTTTTTAATGCCAAGGCCTATCGATAAGAATTTTTCTGCCTCAAAATTACCGATTTCTGGCTCAAAATTAAATATTCCTCTTCTTACAAAGTAAAGCGAGACGTTATGTACGTAATCTCTAAACTGTAAGAAGTCCTAACAATAGACATATATTTTACAGAGGAATGAATGCTGTGAGAAATACGTAATAATTTGGTACTTCACGAAATGTTTAATATTCGAAAGCTCCAGGAAAAGTGAATGTTTAAACGAGCGTGATCAAAATATGATTTGCCTTAATGAAGTCTAGTGAGCAAAAAGAATCAAAATCAGACAAGAAGGAATTTCAGACAAGAGACATCAAGAATCGGGACACTAGCGAAAATGTGGGCGTGGAAAAGAAAGCTGCGAATAAAACATTGTGTACACTGAGGTGGAAACGGAACTTTGAATAATGTGAATATAATTATATATAAAAAAGAGGGTGAATGAGAGATTAAATTGGAATTAAAAATCTTTTAGGTTTTCTTTTTTTAGCAGCAAACGTCTTTTCACACTAATAGCATATGAGCAGATTGCAGGGATGTCGTAAGTTAGAATTTGCCGTTTTCCAAGTAGATGCAATTTGACTAATGTCTGGAGAGTTCCACAGATGAACTTTGTTGATTGGTCCTTTCCTACCATTGTTATGTTTTAACTGCGAGATGCAGGTGATCAAAACGTCTTTCTCCTAACCATTCACCTACCACTCATATCATGATTTGCTTTTTAGTCTAGAGCGCTTCCTTGTTGGTAGAAATCCCCTCGTACACATTAGTTTCTAACACTGACGAGGAATGTCATGGGTCGTAAAAGAATAGAGTTGAGTGCTTTGTTTCCATAAAATTCATGGGATTAAGTCATTTGAATACTTAATTGAAACGCTGAAAATTAAATAATATAAATCAAAACTATCGTTCTATAGTGTATTATCGTTATTTAGTGTATTATAGTGATTTAGTATATTATGAAGAAAAATGTGTAGTTAGAAGGGCACCTGTCTCCCGACTTTCATCACATACACCGAGACTGATGATGTCGGAAAAGCCGTCCAAAGTTGGCGCTCTAAATAAATACGAGTATATTAAGTTAACGGATATGACTTCTTTTATTTCTTCATGTTATAATATAAAAAATACCGCATCAGAATTTTCACACTTTGTGTAGTTAGAAGCCTAATTTAAGTGGTGCGTAAAGATTTAGTCATGGAGTGAGGTACCAGCATCTTCGCAACACGCAATCGCTAATGAAGTTTAGCTACGACGTTTAATTATCAATATGTTCATTAAAATGATAAACTATTTATTTAGACATCGAATATCGACAAAAAGCAAACAAGAAATATGCCAGAGGAATTTTATTCAATTTGTGCAGTTTTATAAAAAATTGTTTTACATGATTAATGTAATTTGATATACTGTCGATAGTACAAATTCACATACACTATAAATGTCCTTCAATGTTCAGACTCAAAGAATCACTACGAGTAGCTTATCGTACACACTGAAAATAAGAGTTGTAGCTATATTATGGAAGCTTCATAGGAAATGTTTCGCCAGTGATTTTGCATATAAATATGTAAAATAAGTAATATTTACAGTAGGAAACATTCGACAAAAATAATCATAGTTCATAAATTTTTCCAAAGAAATAAGAATTAAAAGAGTAGTATTTATTCTTTAAACTAATTTGTACCATAATTTCTACGCAAACGAATGACGTGGTATGTTGGTTGTCACTATGGAAAACTACTATATTCATAATCTGCATCAATTTTTCTACTGCGAACGTAACCTCTCATTGTCAGCTTTCTCAGGTCATGCAAGTCTCGGTTTCCTTCGAGGAAGTTGTGGAAGCCTACTTAAGAGGAACGAACACGGTTTCGGAGAATCCCTTTCATTAAGAAGAAAATTGATTAATGACTATATTGGCAATAAACTGCTGTAATTCTTAGGCGGTGGAAACATGCCGGTAGCTGCTGTAATTACCTGTTGGCCACCATTCACTTTTATGTCGATACCGAAGATCAGAGGGAGTAATGAACTTCTTAGTGATTAATGAAATTATTTTAGTGCCAGGTAGTATGAGAGACTTGTTTTTAACTGGTTTTTAGTGTTATATGAAAATTATTTTTGTGTTATCTAGGTGTCCAAGTTTTATAGATTACTTTGTACATTAAAGGAGTGTGAATGATAAAGAATAATTAAAAAATACGAAATTGTGGCTGATTATTTTCGTACTTTTATTATTGATCGCGAGATTATGTCTTCATTGATAGTAGGTGATGGCAAATGGTCATTTTCTTTAGTAAAATAACAACAATAATAATTATTATTATTATTTTAATGATAATAAAAGTGATTATTGTATTTTATGTTTCTTTGGACTTATCCTTATACAGTATTTGAGTAAACTCCTCGTGTGCGTGCGTGGAGAAAATACTGGTTCCGTGCCTCACTTCCCGGGCACCAATCGAGACATACGAGATGTCACTCAACGCGTTTCGTTCTCCTGAAGGGGAACTGATAATTTGTTTTGGGGTCCGGTCGGAAGATTAAAATAAATTTCCAGAAACGTGTTTTTGCGTGTTTTGGTGCTGCCATATTCGTGAGTATGCCGGGAATTAAACCTTTGCCACCTAAATAGATCTATGTAGGTGGCGTTGATTAAACTCCAGTATCGAAAGGTATTGTTTCGCTCAATACGCTATTATTTGCTTCCACGACGTTGGTGACACTGATGTTGACATATTTACGTGAACAATTGAAGTTAACTTGAACAAGTGACGTAAGAGGAATATTTCAATTTAAATTATATCTGTAGGCCTAATCCGGTATTTAAAAAAAAATTGCAAAATCTACGAACAGTATTGCCTTGGAACGTATTAAATTTAAATAATTTCAAGTGAATACGGAGAAAACAAAACTGTGAGTAATGTTAGAGAATGAATGAACTCTGTTCGACATCTCACTTTCACGATCCTAGAGGAACAAATATCGATACCAATACAAATACAGATTTTCAAATCAATGTGACCCACAACTTATACACATTAAACTTAACTGTTACCTTATTAACATAAACAAACAAAACAGTTGTCTTTTAATATTTATTTAGATTAGCATAGGAAACGATTAAGAGAGAAATTGCAAAAGTCGAAGTGAACACAAATTAGACTGGGTTTGAGGAGTTTTAATATCTTCAAAAATTATGGGGAAAAATATGGAAGTGTTGAGCAAATTCGGGAAAGAATTTACTTAATCATTTACAACTACATTTAATGTTGTAGATTATTTTGCGGAAGAATTTTTGAACTGAGAATGATATCATGTTAGGATTAGAGAATAACCTAGAAGAACAAATTACAGGTGATCTTTGTGCATTATTGTGCATATTAGCAAAAATCGTAAAAAAGTGTAACTTGACTAAACTTTAACTACTCGCATCTTCGATACCTTCAAGTATTTCTTACGACAATTATAATTTTTAAATTGCACTATTACAACTTCATATCCCATATGAAGGTAACATATAAGGCCATTGGATGTTGGGAATTTTTGAAGGCGAGTATAACATTATCAGCTACTACAATTTTTTGGTAAGTCCAATGCCAGATACTGTAAGAACATATTTGAACAAAGTTGCGCATGAACGAAATGAAGGATGAAATACATTTTCTACACATGAAGATACTTTTAAAGTAGTTTACAGCGTCGGCGACGCCACATTCAGCTAGTGAAGTATATTTGGAACGAAGTAATTTCAGATTAGATTCATATGGCGTGTCAAGAAATTTGAAGCAAACGAATAAAAGTAGTATAAAGGAAAATGAGTTCTTTCGAAACACTACTTCCAGGACATATTTTCAATATGTTGAATAAACTGACGAACTATCAGTTTCGTTCCTGTACAGAAATGAACTTCTTTCAGTTCTAAACGTCAAGACGTCCTCAAATCTAGACGTCTTCAATAAGACAAAATATTTGTAGCTGTCAATGACGACCGAAAGCATCGACGAATAATGAATTCAAAAAATTAAAGAAACACCAAAATACGTAGCACGACAGAACAGCAATTACTACGCGATATAAATATATTCTTGTATACCAATTACGCTGGACTTCGCGGTAAAAGTACATTTATTCCGCAACCACTTTGAAGTTTAGGCCAACCAAGCTAAAGCCACACGTTGTGTGACGTCGTTCCCTCTACGCAGCCCGTCGCTGCCAGCAGCGCCCCCCGCCGTCGCGGCTGCAGATCCAGAAACGAGCAGAGTGGAGGCTGCCCCGCTGCTGCTTGTGAACAGAAGGGGCGCGGCGGCGCGAGAGCCGGGGAAAAAGAGAGCTCTGGAGCGTGTAACATGGCGGAAGCAGGGAAGTCGAGGAGAAAAAAGAGGGAGGCGAAGAGAGCAGAACTCCTGCGGCGAGAATGCGTGTGCCGACACGGAAAGGGAAGGAAGTCAGGAACTCTAACGGGCTCACCTAGAAGAAACGAAAGAAACCGTTCCTCTGGACAACGGATAGTCTAAAAATAAAACATCAAGGTTTTCTATAATGGTTTGTTTTTTTCAATCAAGCGCTAATGACTTATGAGGAATAAAATTAAGACCGCTGCTGAAGGAAGAGTGCTCTTTAACAGAGAACTAAAAATTAAGGGTGCTCGAATCAAACTGCTAATGAGAAAGCTGAGAACAAAAGAGCGAAGTATATAGTCCGCATCGCCTCTTCCGTTTGAGATCAATAGTCATCAAATAATTCTTTGAGAATAACGTTGTAACAATTTGCATTTTAAGGCTCAGCGTTCACCTTTTTCAATTTCTCTCCGAAACTCTAAATGTCGAAACTCCAAAGGTTTTGTTTTCTGGAAACTCTATCAAAACAAGCACCATCAGAAAACAATGATATTTTGTTAACGTTAATTGGGAATATAAATAAATAAGTCGAAAGACTAAAAGAAAATTTACGTTGATAAGTTGGCTGTTAACAAATGTGCTGAACAACGAGACAATTCTTTGCAGTAAAAAAATGGCGCCCGAAAATAACATAACCTCCATATTTTGAAAATGTTTACTTTCTCTGTAACACATTTCAAACAAAGTTTGTATACTCAAGAAAATCCGCAATCAATAATTTTATGTAATGCTGTAATTCCTACCGATGAACGACACATCGTAGAATCACATCAAGGCTTAAACTCATATTTCTCGAAACGTGATTTGAGTATTAAGCCGTTCTTCTATTCAACTCCTCAATTAGAAACAAAATAGAAGCTGCACTCACCGGACACCCACGAGCCGTTGAAGCGCCGCGCGCGGAAGCGGTCGCTGAGCACGTCGTCCAGCTTGAACTTGTGTCCGCGCACGCGCGGGCCCTCGTCGGGCGGCGACAGCAGCACGATGGAGAAGACGATGAGCGCCAGCACCGCCACGATCACCAGCAGCGCGATCAGGATCCCGCGCCAGTTGCGCTGGTTGGGCGTCACGGCCACCAGCTCCTGCGCACGCCAACAACCCCGCGTCAATCAAGGTGGCCTGATTGTACGAGGCTGGTGTCAGGACACCAGCCCTGCTCCTCTATCTGACCAAGCAAATTTCATTACGCTTCTTTCGCCCTCTAGCAAAGAGAGATGGTATCACTCGGGCGACGAAAAAGGCGATTTTGAATTTTACTCTGAGGTTTCTTTTACTGGGTCTTTTACAAGCAGTAAAACAACAGCATGGGACAGTCGGCTTACCCACGAACTGGGGTATAATGGCCGTTGACAACCGTTACACTAAGGAGGAAGACCTGATGGAGAAATGTTGAAATTTGCCAGGAAAAAGTAGAAACTATTGTTATATTGATGTTGTGACTATTTTTATTATATTGTCTAGAATGTTAGCTTAAAAGAGTGTAAATAAAAATGGTGAACAGGAGTGATCTAAATTAACCATTTGATTACAAAAGCTTTGTTAGGTCAAAAGAAGAGAAAAGAAAAAAACAGTCATCCATCATAAACTTGCAGATTGACTTTTTGTCCATTTTTGACCCATACTCTTTAACCTATTGATTATTTTGATATTTATTATACTGATATTTTGATTATATTTGACCAAATATTTTGATTATATTACGCCAAACTCAGTAGCCAAGATTGCCAAGCAAAGTCGAATCCCTTATCAGGCATTGGTGTTTGCCGGTCATGGTACGGATGGAGTTTTCCCAAACCACCAAGCATCACTTAATAAAGCCACAATTCTTTTCTTTTCGTCCTGTTCGTCCAAGCGGATGAACGAGATGGCACAGTGACATCAAGCGGACAGATAGAGGAAGCAACGTCAATGGATCTAGGCAGTTGCGTGTGTACGGCGTAAGTCCAACAACCTACTTCCCAAAAAGGTGTCCGAGTATCGTCTTGGGCCTGCAACCTTCAGCGATTAGTTGGTGGGGACCTCTATGGGCCTAAAAAACTTGGCAGCGCGTCGGCGTTCTGCGGTGAGGACGCTATGATGTGTGGCTCAGGGTGTAAAATGACTGATAATTAAAAACGGCGTCAATACAAGTCTTAGCGGCTTAATCTACGTTAAAAATCCGATGATGATGAGTATTTTAATAATATTGATACGACAGTCTTTCCGATATTCTGGGCAGATAGAAATCCTATTATTATATGAAAATTTCCATTAACCTTCATTGTCAGACGTATGATAAAACACAAAAGGTGTTACAAAAATCATGAGACGAAATGGCGGGTTCATACGGCGGGTATGTATTTGGATTACACTAATGAAAAGTTGAAGATAATGTTATGACACACCCAATACAAGTGAATTGCGAATAATAATAATAATAATAATAATAATAATAATAACAGATCAATAAAGATCAATCATTTATGTGGCTTAAAAGGGGAAGAATGAAAGCAGAATCGGAAGAATTTGTATTAGCTGCCCAAGCTCAGGCCTTGAGAACACATTATGATAAAGCGGTTCTCAAAATTTCCCAAGATTGCCGCATTTGCCAGGAACACGTAGAAACTATTGATCATATTGTCTCAGCTTGTCCAATCCTAGCAAAGACCGAATACTTGAAAAGACATGACAGGGTGTGTAGCTACCTCCACTGGCAGATCTGTACCGCCCTCGAAGTTCCGAACACATGCCCCAAGTGGTACAAACACTCACCAAAGCCGGTGACGTCTGTTGGATTGTGTACGATATTGTAAGACCAACAAATTCAAACTGATCGCACGATAGCGGCAAACAAACCGGATATAGTTATCCGGGATTTGGAGAAAAAGTGTCGCTGTACCTTGCGATCAAAACGTCGTTACCAAGGAGGCAGAGAAACGTCTTAAAGAGTTTGGAAATCGAG
This sequence comes from Acheta domesticus, assembly GCA_031308135.1. Taxonomy (NCBI): domain Eukaryota; kingdom Metazoa; phylum Arthropoda; class Insecta; order Orthoptera; family Gryllidae; genus Acheta; species Acheta domesticus. Next base: position 82,643,530 of record JAHLJT010004567.1, read on the forward strand.
ATCAGCCGAATGTAAAAGCACAGGTCGTCCCGAAAGTTATCGGAGCTCTGGGATTTGTTTCACAAAATATGTGTAAGAACTTGTCTAAACTCCCAGGTAATTCAAAAGACTGGAAAGTGCAAGAAATCGCTGTATTTGGAACAGCCCACATTTTGCGCAAAGTATTGTAGAGGCACCGACAGTCCCTAGATCGACTCCTTAGGTAGCTGGTTGTAACCTGAAGTAGATTTTATATTCAGCCGACACATAACATCTTTAGTCGTGATATAGAGGAATAATAATATAAGTAATAGTAATAATAAGTCACCAGTAACACAAATATATCAATAATTTGTATAACATGAAGCAAGAATCTGAAGCAGTGATTAATAACTGCCCATGATTAGGTATTGAGAGCACATTATGATAAAATGTTTCTCAAAATGTCCCGGGTTGAAAAAAGAGGTCAGGAAAACCGCCGTGTTTGCCAGGGACGAATAGAAATTATTGATCATGACATCTCAGCTTGCCCAATTCTATCGAAGTCGGAATATCTGAAATTTATACATATATAGGATCAGGAGTTAGCTCCACTTCTAGACCTGTAATGCTATCGAAGTTTGAAACATACAAGTATACTCCATGTGAGATGAGCAGTCATCAAAACTTGTAACATATGATGGAATTAGTACAATATTGTACGATCAAGGAATACCGATTGACCATACGCCTGTAAGATAACAGCAAACAAACCGGATATTGATATCCGGGATTTAGAAGAAAAAATGTGCCTACTTGTAGATGTTGGGCCACGCGATCAGAACATCGAAAACAAGGAGACATTAATTTATTTATTTATTTGACAAAAAACAGTAAAAAATGTATATGACGTATGGGGGAAGAGATTATATGCACACATTTTCTTGAGGCCCAAAATTTTAAGAAAAATGCAAATAATATTTGTATTTAATATTTTCAAATAATAATATTTAACAAATAATAATAATATTAACAATATTTGCATTTGTATTTACGCATAAGAATACTATTATTTAATCATGTTGTTCCGCCTCCTCTCGTATTGCGAGAAACCTCTAAATTCTCATAATAAGTGTGTAACAGCTTACAACAAACATGACGTTATGCGACAGCAAGGTTCCAAGCTAAACATCGCATGCCATTAATTGCTATTGATGGGTTGGGTTATGGGACAGTAATGGGCTGGGTTATAGAACAAATGTTAATCTTGTATTATTTTTTGACAATCCCGAATTTGAACTTAAGATCCACTTAGATAAGAAATGAATATTCCATACCAATCTAATCTATTTAATTGTACAAGTTGTTTATACCAAACAAAATTTTAAAAAGTTGCATCAATGTTTTGATTGACCATCAGTCTGTAAATTACTGCGTTTGTGCGGAATAAATTATTTCCTACCTATTTGAGATTATGAAACGGAAATTCAACCTCAGATAGAACAACTTCTCGAATTTTCTCAAAATGCTGACTTTTAATGTTGAATAGAAACTGCTCCAAGCTCATTTCCTTTCTCTTGAATTCATGTAACTTTTCTCGATGTCTATGATTTTCTACTGAAGGCTCGTACACACGAAAGGCACAGTTCAATCTAATCTACGTTGGAGAATGCAGCACGAATATTAAATCGCGTTCCCTTCAATTTTGTTCATCGAACTCTCCTGTTCCCCTCATAATCTCCAGGATACCGTGCTGTTTCTTTACTTCAATAAACACGAGAGCGACAACGTGAATTATATCCGCTCAGAAAATTACCATCCAGGTCACAAAAGGAACCCAATTCGCATTCATTCACCATTCTATTGGCAGCCGCTTTCTCTCGCCGGATCTGCAACGAAGATTCCGGGCGAGCCACAGCCCACGCCATAGAGGCCGCGCTCTCGTGCAGAAACGCAGGTCTTGCAACTTCTGCGCGACGCAACGCCATTCGCCTTCAGAATGCAGCACGCCACCCAGGGGTAGACAAGCTCTCGTGAACGAGATTTGATTAATAGAACCCAGCACAGTGAGGCATTGAATCCTTATAATTATTTTCACTCTAAGAGTGTATTTGTGACTAGTTATAGAAAGTTAATATTATACATGTTTTTATATGTCTAAAAATTACTTGATCGTACTATTAAATGTTTATTAGATTGAAACAAGCTCAATGCCCCGGCCGGGACAAGCTCAATGCTACCAACTGGTCTCCCGACACGTTTGATAGTGTAGTGCATGTAAGTGTGGGTTTAAGTCAGGGGGAGGATAGGATACAGAAGAGGAAGGAAAGACAGGTTTGTTAGGGTACTGCTTTGGCATTCACTTGGTGTGAATGCCAATTCACCTGGTGTGAAATGGAGAAAACTACTGATCAGAGATGTCGGCAACTAGAATTCTCTTCCAGACAACGGCTGAATTCGATCTGTCTCGCTGGTGTCGAAAATCCTACCACCGTCGGGACACGAATCCAGGACCTCTCGGTCAGAGACACCGCAGAGACATCAGTTGATTCACTGAAGCTATGTCTCCAAAATAAGATAAGCACATATAAGAGAAGAACGGATAATATATTCGTGTACAGTAAATCCCGTTTCTACTTGTAGTTTTGATTTTTGGTTATGAATGGGTATGTTCAGGTGAATGGAAAGTTATTTTGACAGTTTCTAAAATAGATGACAGTTATCGAAGCCCACATTGTCTATAAAATATATTTTAGTGCTAGCCTTATGGGCTTGAGCGCCAGCTGATGTCTACGGTGCGATTTGTCTAACATGCCTCTGGCAGGTATCAGATATTGAAGGTTTCATTCAAACAGGAGCTTAAACGTCACTATAGTGACATCACTGTAGTGACATTTAAGCTCCCGATTGGATGAAACCGTCAACAGCTGATACTTGTCAGATTAGAAAAATCGCACTATAGGTTCTAGAAGTGCCGTTGGAGTTTCGGGAGTGCTTTCACGAAATATTTAAATTGTTCACTAACTATAATATTTTAAGAATTGATACAAATTACGCGAGAATATTAATATGATTTCTTTAATAGAGAAATTCAATGTAAGGCCGTGCGCATCGGAAGTAAATGGTCAAACCCACAATCCTTGAGCACCATAGAGCTTGTGCTATTCACTTTCAACATGCTTTCAATTAAATTCACAAATACTAAACCTTAATCAAAGAATTATATTTGTAAGTCATTTTTATTTAAATAGAAGTTTTCAAGTGTAATTTTCTTGTATTCTAGCTACACAATGCTACGGGGAAACGTGCCCTTAAATCCAGTGATAGTTTTCAGTGAACATTCTCCAGCTGGAGGATTGACCAAAGTAATAGTGAGTACCACAGCTTCAGCACATGTTGGCCAACGTTTGTGAAATGAATGGAGACCTTCATACGTGTTACTTCCCATACGATTTGGGGACAGGTATCAAAATATTCATTATCATGGTTGAACAAAGTATAAAATTTTTGGGTCGCGGGTGGGCCTCGCGCATCTCGGACTGCTTGCCGCCGACCCCTGGGCGACGCCGACGGCGGCGTCGGTCGCGGCCAGCGAACAGCGCGGTTCCGGAACGGGAGCCTCTGGGGAAGTTTCGCCTCGATGAGGACGACGACGACGACGACGACGATGGCGGCGACGCGGATGGGGGTGCGGGGAGGGCCTGGTGACAAGCGACGAACGCTCCGCGCCGCCGCCATTCGTCACGCACGCCGAATTCGCCGGGCGGGCGTTTGAGGCTAGCGCTGTGCTGCGACGGCCCTGAAAAATGCGACGGCCCTGGCTCTGAGAAGTGGCGAAGCTAGGACGCCGTGTTTCTCTCTTCCGCTTGCTAATGAGCGAGTGGCTATGTCGCCTCGGCAACAGACGGTCTTGTCGAATCCGTCACGGACTTGCGCGGAATACAATGAGGAAGATGTTGGGTACAATTTTGATGATGTTGCTTTCTAGTTTTCTCTCATGATGGAGATCGCATTCCGCTGCTTTTGAGAACCAATCTAACAAGGGGCAATTCAATGTAATGAAGCTTGCATAATGCTGTTACTCCGACAACTATTGCATTTTTCTTTGTCTAGTATTCAAAAGTATATGTAACATCAGTGGAACAAGAGCCCGAGATCATTAGAACCAGTTAACTCCCGTGGTACATAAATGAATTTTTACCTAATTTTACTGATTTTTTACCTAATTTGTATTTATTAATTAACTAGTAATTAACTTAACTCGGATTGTCTATTCATATTTCCCTCCCACAATTGCCTTTCATAATTCCCTCCATAAGAGAACATGTATCATCATTCAACTGTTTTCATTTCCCTCGTAATTACGATCCTCTAGATCCTGGTAAATCATGCAGTATATATCGAGCTCCGTATCGAAGACAATACCAAGTAATAACGTATCAGTAAACTAGTGATGCAAAAACAGCACTTACTTTCACATGAAATTTGTACGAAATTCTCGACAAATTTGTCGTGTAAAAATGTTCACGAAAACTTGTACACAACCTAATTTTAAAATCTATCTTTAAGGAACACATTTAATTAAGGGAAAAACCTCTATCTTCATAATTGAAGTTGTAACAAGACGCAGAAAAAATTTTGAATTTTTGGAATTTTCAAAAACTCAAGTTTTCAACGAAAATGAGACCCGCACCATTCTCTTAAACGCCATTCACACTACCCAGCAATAAAAATTAATATAAAACGATGGAGCTATTTTTTTGAAAAATGGATGGATTTATCCACTTCTTCGTTAGAAGACCCTGTAAAAAGAGATTTTCTGCCGAAAATTCTCCGATTTTTCCCGCAGCATTAAATTACGTTCTCTCAATTCCATATCCAGAAAGTAAAAATAAATATCCTTTCAAGATCATTTCACATGTCACAACCAGAAATCTCCCAATTAATTATACCGTTGTGAACAAAATTATTGTCCATCAAGAATGCTACTCATTATCTCATATTGTTTCACTCATTGACATGTGCCACGATGACCTTAGGATCAGGGCTGCCATAAGAAGAGCAATGGAATTCAGGACATCCGAAATATATTTCAGAGCAATTTATTTTTATACAACTAAACAGTACATCAAGAAAATCATACATCAAGTAAATCGAATATGAAGTACGCAAGTAAGATATCAAGATAAATTATATTGGATACTTTCAAGAAAATCAGAGTGACCACTCTTTTTCGAGGTCCCTGACTTTTCCAGGTTATCCTTATCATATCCTTTTTTTACATTACAAAATTTGTGAAGTATTTCAAATATTTCAATAAAATATTAAACAACATGTGACTGGATTTTAAAACACTGTTGTTCACTGAGCACTTTTCTTATTTGCATTCCCGATTCTCTTGTAATGACACATTGTGAGAGAAACAGATGCACTTCGATTCAAAACACACAGTATCTTTCTTAAACTATTTTCAGCTCTCACATTGTACCGTAAAACACAAAAAAAAATTTGCTTAACAAAGGAATTAGCCGCTTTCGTTCTCTTATGTAGGACATAGTTCTGTGATATAGTTTACAAGGAGTTCCCAACCGCAAGTTTTTTGTAGGACTGTGTGGAATTATAACAGAATATAATGGACTCTCTGGCAGAAACAAAGAAAAACTGGCGGGACAGTGGAAGACATGTTGCTTTTCAGGAACATGTCCTGCTTTTTCAGGATGTATGGCAACTGTACATAGAATCTATTTTTTGATCTACAAATAAAACAGAATGTGAAGATTTAGAAAATGAGAGTACTTTAAACATAGGTTTGTTGTGGAATATTCGCTGGCACATTACTTCAAACAATTTTGTTAAGTAATGACGATGACATCATTAACACGTTCTAATGAAACGTATAATTAGATTTTTGATTTAAAACAAGCGCAAATTAAAACGTGTAATAACGATTTAATGAAGTACGTACACTCTTAATTTGCTCATGATGTGGTATGCAGGTGATGCACTTCATACCCTAATGAAACCGGAAATGTCAAAGTTCAATAGCGGTCATAAACGATTATAATTTGCGAAGACTTTTTACATTAGTACTTATTTGAAGTTCTTCAATGAAATTATGTATTTAATTCTATTTTTGGTTTCGAAATTCTGTCTTTCTTTATTCAAACTTCCTTGCAAACCCGTCACAGACATTGACCCAAAAACGAAAATCAATAACGAATGAATTTCGATTGTGATAGTAAATCCAAAAATTGGAAAGAAATAACAAAAGTTTGTTTAAAGAAGCAAAACATTTTCTCGTTACAGAGTTTTACTAAACATGACACAATATTGGCGAAACAGTCATCCAATATAGGGCGCTGTGTCTAGCTCACGGCACTCACCACAAAGCGATTATTGAAACACTAATCTTGCTCGACAGAGACATTTGTGAAGTCCGCCCATTTCGCCCCCTTGTCAACGCTTCATTTGTCCGCATCGTTTTCTGCGTCTACCGCGCGCTTGATTGCGCGTCGGCCGGCCCGTGCGCTATGATCGCTTCCCGATCGCTTTCTGCATTATTGAATGGCGCGTCGCACAGGTCGCGCCACTGTTAAGTGACGTGGACGCCTGAAAGGCCGAGATGAATTCAATAGAAGACAAATCGATGCGTACTACAAATGGAAATCCCATTCCGGATTGCGGCGTGGGACTCGTTCGCCGACAATGTCCGCGCCGCGGGGGAGGGGCGGAGGGCGGCAAATGTTTCAGGCCGCCTGATGAATTTCGGCCGGAGCCAATCAAACCGATCGCCTCGGGGAACATGCGAATAACGATGTGGCGCCCGTCAATATATGGAATGTAACAATGAAGATAGTGCGACGGGATTTTACATTTTTTCCCGTTAATTATAAGTACGTCGATCAACTACAGATCAGATACGCGGGCTGGGAATGAATGCATTATAGCAAAAACGCGTCAAATCGTGTCGTCTTGACTGATCGCATTCAATCGTTGACAAATGTTTCGTACCACTTAATGCATTTTGATTTATCTCTTTGCAGAAATGACATACAGTAGTATATTATGCAACACGTTTATAATGTTAGGTGTTATTGCTTAAGTTTACATGTTTTGAAAATGAGGAAAGTTTGGAACGAGTTTTCACGAAATTTGTACGAACGCAATAAAGCAGCATTATAAACGAGTTGCATACGCTATTTTTTGTATAATGACAATATATAATTATTAGAAGAGGTAAATGATTGCTGAAACTGTAACTTGATTAGACTGATACGTTAGGTTAATGCTTGACCAACGCTGTGGGATACTTAACTATTGATATTTGATTGTCAGTTATTACTTGTTCTTAAGCGCGATCCTATGGAAATAGAGTCAATGCATTAGTTTCGTAGAACTTCTGCCATAATGCTGGTTGATCATGGAGGTGAGGTAACCTCTTAAAAACGCCACGGAGGAATGCGTTCATTTTCTGTCGCAGAACAGTCCATTGGGGAGTCACTGTTTAAGAATCGCCAAGACAATTGCGTCTGGTGGAGAGACGCTGGATGCAGGAATCTTTCCAAAACTGTAACTACAAATTAAACACTTTCTACATATCCTAGGTTCCCTTACACCAATGTTTCAAATTGTACGTTTAATGTTTTGTAAATTAATTCGTGTTTTTAAATTATGTGCAGTTTAATTTTTCTTAATTCCTGTAATGGAATGTATTCTTCCCTCACATTATTATCTTCTTTATATGAAAATAAAAACGCCGACCGACCCGCAATTGTATGATGACGTACGTTAATTTATTGAACTAGTGTCATAATGCTCCACTTTTTGTATGATTTTCACTGCCATAAGAAATGTTTTCTACTCCCATTGTATAATTCTTTTATTTGATGGCTGCAACCCGTTGCATAATAATTCTAATTACGATTTTGAATTCATTACAATATAGGTTCTTGACCAATCACAGAGAAGTTTACAAACTAAGTATTGACAATTAATCGTTAAGAATCGTCCTAGTAAATATTTCGTTCGATTGTGGACATTAAAATTGCATTTAATATTATATTATGCTTGCCAGTTTTAATTTCTTTTATTATTACCAATTTTTACATGGAATATTATTTAAACTAAATATGATCGTAATTTCATTTTGATCCTATTTGTTTAGCGCAGTGATAGTGGTGTAGGGAACATTAAACTAACGTTAACATGAGGACGCAATCCATTATGTTATATGTTGCTGCCATGTGGTTGCCCTTAAAAACCGGCCAAATCTTTAGTTTAAAATGTCTAGTGAACCAGAGCTTGAGTTGTCGCCCCCAACAATATGAGAAAAATCGAAACTGGTGATCTCAGAATTCTTGCCGCAACTTTTGTACTCTCTGGCTGGCGGACTGGTAAACCAAAGCCACCTGCGGCAGGATAGGATAGCTGTCCGCTAGGTTGAATTCTGCTAGCCTTGGCCTACATGCAACTGCTACGAAACGATTCAATGTAAAAGTTTAACTTATAAAAGTTACCACAAGTTGTAGAAAAAGTATCGTATGAAACTCTATGTAATAATTAATACACTCGGGTGATATATATGATACTCACTGGTTCCTTGTTCGTAACGTAATATCACACTCTTGTATAAATACCCATCATCGTTTCCCATTAATATATCAACGTACCCATTCGTAATATGCTAGTTTAGAATATTGGTATTCCAAACAAAACTGTATAACAAATTTGAAAGAATTACGGTCAAGGTCAGCGTTCCTATATTTAGATCTCTGTTTATAATGTTACGGCTTATAATAATAGCACCGAAAATATGTTCATTACTAATTAAGTAAGGAATATACGAACAATAATGCATTTTCCTGCAACTTCTTATGACAGTATTTAATAGAACGAAACCATAATAGAATTAAAATTGTTAAACTGTGGCTTTGTTCATTATGATGGACTATTTATCACATTAAAAAGACAAGTTAACAATTCAAACTAACTCTAAAATGATACGAAATAAATTGTTTGCAATAATACAAATATGTGTGCAGGGAAAAATGTTCGAGTATTCAATACTCATTAATCGTTTCAGACTCTCTATTTGAAGGGTATATACTATTAGTGAAATATTATCAATGAAGATTAATTAAATTAATTAAAATTGTAATTGAAAATGCTTACAGTCAGTTTGTTGTTCAACCTTTCGACGAAATATTCCTACTACGTATAATGCGTGGCATGTTAGTTGTTAATAAAACAACTCGAACAAATCAACATTTCTAATTGTTAAAATAAACTTGTTACTGTAACCTAATTTACAAACAATAGAAATAGTTTTTTTGAAGAATAGAATTCTTTATCGCTTTGAATAGAAGCTGTCCTTAAAAGCAAAGAGAATAACTCAAAAAGTAGCAACATTAAAACATCCATCATCGTCGCTCATCTAAGTACCAGTACTTTTGAAATGTGCGTGAACTACGTTTGAGTCCTGGCGGTAATGGATTTTCGGCTTCAGATAAACAACTTTTCTACTCGCATTTGTATATAAATTCATAAACGTTAGACATGCCTTTGAAAAATTCAAATTAGTCTTCCTCATTATTGGAGATTTACAAGAAACAGACTCATCATGATGGCTTTTCAACGTCTTTAATCATGTCTACTGAGATAAATGAAATGCATCAATATGAACGTATGAGACGTGGAAGGATACAGAAGATTGGCATTAACCAGAAGGCTGTTTTCACGGCTGGATCTACAGAAACCCATATATTAGGGCAAACTGAATATTTATGTAAATTAAAGGGGGTCTTGATTTTTTCCCGAGAGAAAAGTTTTAAAATTAGGTAAGGGATGTCAACAGAAAATTGGTAATGTAAAATGCATCAGCATGTATTGTGCATACGTATTAACTTACTTTCAAGTTGCGGTCATGATACTTGCGTTTGCAAAAGAATAAAACAAATAAGATAATAAAAACGACATGTGAAAATGCTTAGAAATGACGTGTGAACGCCATATTATGCAAAGGCAATTTTCATATTTTTCTAATAATTTCACATGTAAAAATATAGTTAATTTTCTTGAGTTCAAAAAATACAGCGATTATTAGACAGCATTCAAAAATAGGGATTCAAAATTCTTTTGTATTCAAAATTAAAAATGTATTGTTATAGAGGTCCTCATACCTCATAGAAATTGTACTCATACCTTTCAAAATGATAAATGAAAAAAACTAGTTTGTGAAAGAAAACGTGTATAAGACAAAACGCAAATTTTGACTTTGGATTCTGCACAATTTCTAAAAAATTCAATTTCATAAAAATTATTCGGGAAACATGATGACAAACCTAATTTTTTCATATTCAAAATAAAAATATTAAAAATCCCCCATTCAAAAAAACAAACAACAATGATCCAAACCCTCAACAAACGTGCTCACAGAACCCAAGTATGCGAACTGAAAACAGCTCGAAGTGTGCTACGCCAACTGAAACTTGTGTAGATTTACGAGAACTTCGTATTTCCTCCCGCTTCCCAAAATGACAGAAACGAGGATTCCGACTAACAAGTTGCGCCCAGACCTCTCGGAATCCCATTCACTCGGCGAGAAGGTCGACACCCGCGAGGAAATCAGAGGAGAAGCGGAGGCGGAGGCGCGGCCGCGTGCGCGCGGGGCTCGTCGGGCGGAAGCGAGGGCGCCGCCGCCGCCCTCGTCAAAACACGATGCTCCTTCCACCCCCTCCCGCGGCGCCGCAGACGTTGATTAATTGGTTCGCAGTGCGGGGGTGGGGGAAGGCGGCCGCGCACCGGATCCCACCACTGTGAGGGCGCCGGGACAAGGACAAGCGCTGCGAGAGGAGAGCGGGGAAGTTTCGGGGCCGATAAGGACGTGTTCAAAGAGACATTATTATTATTATTATTCCATTACATCACGACTAAAGATCTTATGAGTCGGCTGAATATAAAATCTACTCCAGGTTGCAACCAGCTACCTAAGGAGCAGATCCGGTGACTATCAGTGCTTCTACAATACTTTACGCAAAATGTGGGCTGTTCCGAATAAAGCAATTTCTTGCACTTCCCAGTCTTTTGAATTACCTGGGAGTTTAGACAAGTTCTTACTCAAATTTTGCGGAACAAATCCCAGAGCTCCGATAACTATGGGTACGACCTGTGCTTTTACGCCCCACATTCGGCTGATCTCGATTTCCAAACTCTTGTATTTAAGACCTTTCTCTGCCTCCTTGGTAACGACGTTTTGATCGCAAGGTACAGCAACATCGATAAGTAAACACGATTTTTTCGCCAAATCCCGGATAACTATATCCGGTTTGTTTGCCGCTATCGTGCGATCAGTTTGAATTTGTTGGTCGTACAATAGTACACAATCCAACAGACGTCACCGGTTTCGGTGAGTGTTCGTACCAATTGGGGCATGTGTTTGGAACTTCGAGGGCGGTACAGATCTGCCAGTGGAGGTAGCTACACATCCTGTCATGTCTTTTAAGGTATTCGGTCTTTGCTAGGATTGGACAAGCTGAGACAATATCATCAATGGTTTCTACTTGCTCCAGGCAAATGCGGCATTTATCATCTTGGGAAATTTTGAGAACCGCTTTATCATAATGTCGTGTTCTCAAGGCCTGTTCTTGGGCAGCTATTACAAGTGCTTCCGATTCTGGCTTCATTCTTCCCCTTTTAAGCCACATAAATGATTGATCTTTATTGATCTGCACCTTGTCCATTCTTTTTAGGTATTGTCCGTGGAGTGGTTTGTCTCTCCACGATTTCTTTAACATTTTTTGTGTCTCACACTTCATGTTTAGCAGCATCAGAAGTACAGTGTCTATGTTATTCGACGTGTCTTGCCTAGTTTTCTTCGCAATGCTTCTTGCTACACTAACAATGCCTCTGTTTCCTATTCTTCGGTCAGATTTCATGACCTGCCTCATTAGAGGGTCATCTTGATGGCTGACTACTTGATGGCTACTTCCCCAACCCGACTATTGCGTTGTGCCAGGAGGCCTCAATTTGTCTGAGGCCTCTTCCTCCTTCCTTACGTGACACATAAAGTCTATGTATATCAATGTCTATGTATATCTCGAAGGTGGGAAACATGATGCATTGTTAGCAGTTTTCTGGTTTTTCGATCCATGGTGCGAATTTCTTGCTCAGTCCAGGCCACTAGTCCAAAACTGTATTCGGCTACAGGTACCGCCAAACTACCTATTGCAGATATTTTATTCCTGGAATTCAGAGCGGACTGCAGGACCAGTCTCACTCTCCTATAATACTCCCTACGAATTCTCTCTTTCATTCTGTCATTCGAGATGGTTTCACATTCTTCAATGCCCAGATATTTGTAAGTTTTACCTGGCTCAAGATATTGAATCACAGTGTGCGTATCAATTTCAATGTTCTCAGACGTTGTGAGTTTCCCTCTTTTTAAATTGATTTTTGCACACTTGTCAAGACCAAACTTCATGCAGATGTCATTGCTAATGTCATTCACGACAGACAGCATTTGGGAGAGAATCGCTTCATTCTTAGCAAACACTTTCAGATCATCCATGCAAAACAAATGTGATACTGGCCTTTCATCACCATGGAGCTTAAAACCAAAGTCAGCTTGCGACAACTGTCTGGATAGTGGGATCAAACTAATGCATAAAAGCAGAGGGGATAGTGAATCTTCTTGAAAAATACCCCTGTTAATCTGAATACTTCTGGTTTCTACTGCTTCCTTCCCGCTGTGGATTAGTAACCTGGTACTCCACGACTTCATACTAGCCTTGCAAAATTCAACAAGTCTAGGATGAAATCGATAGATCTCCAGGGTCTTCAAAATCCAATCGTGTGGTACACTATCAAAGGCCTTCTTGTAGTCAATCCAAGCCATGCTCAAATTACGTTTGCGTTTCTTTACATCATTCAAGATGACTTTATTCAGTAGCAAGATTTCCTTACAGCCATAAGAGCCTTTACGACATCCTTTTTGTTCAGCTGGCATTAGATGATTCTTATCTAGATGTCTGTACATATTATTATTATTATTATTATTATTATTATTAATTTTCATTATTTTCAATATTTTCATTTCCTGAGGGTATTCCCATTGCACTCTTAATATTCTCACTGCATCATCATAGGAAGATTACCTCACAGAATACAGTATGTTTCTAATTTGGCTTCCAAATGTTACGTTAGGTGGATGGATGGCATTGTATTCTTCTTCTTCTTATTATTATCATTATCATTATTATCATCATTATTTTATGGTTCAGATTAATTAACCTTCGAGTACTCGTGCGGGCAACATGTGTATCCCAGTCCTTTTATTCTTGCTGGCGTGAAAACTCTACTCACTTTAGAGTGGTGGGAGTGTCAGTAGCGTCAAGTAACTTGTCACTTTCACCATCCAGACTGATTCCGAGCTTTCGAATACAAGCTTTTTGTCAGATAATTTCGAAGTCCGTTGGGCTGCAAATTGTAGCCCGCGCGAGCACTACTGTTATGGATGATGGAAAGAAAATTTGCCATTCACGAAATCGTAAATTCGATATACTATTGTCACACTCATATTATAATATACCATTGTGATATACTATTATCGCGTCTGTTGAATGAATCAAGATGAATTATCAATGGAGGAATAAAATATTTCGTATATTAACAGACGTTTCTTATTCACATTCTTCATCCGAGAAACAATAGAGGTACATTTAAATACTGTACATTAAATTTAGATGATTTTCACATTTTATTGAAATAAACTTTTGAGATTAAAGAGTACTTGTTAAGAAAGTTTTACAAAACTCGTAATAAATAAAAAATATAATTTTATCTTGCGCTTCATAAGTAGCCCGCGCGAACACTTGCGTAACAAAACGGGTGGAGAGTACTGCAGGGTGAAGACCGTCATCGATCGAGTTGGATCAAAACCATTAAACCTTGATTATCTAAATACAAAATTATTGTTTCATATAAAGTACACATACGTAATACAAAACAGTAGTGTTTAAATATCAAGTCTACATGTTCTGAAACTTTCACAACCAAGAGTCAGGTATTAATATATTTTTTAATGTTAAAATAGCATGGCAAATATATCTTCTAAATATAAAAGTTGTAATCTCACGTAAATACAACCTGTCTTGATTTTACAGCATTGTTTTTTAATTATAACAATTGCTAATTATAGTGCAAAATTTTATTTTCAATATTTCTAGGTAATATGCACCATTAAATAATGTTACAAAAACGGATGTTAATTGTGTTCACAAATTACGGAGTTTAAGTCATCAAATGTAATTTTCTTCGCACTTCAAATCTGGTGGTTTGTGGAATTAAAATATTTTTTATCTTACACCAATTTCGACATTTAATGTTAGTTGGTTTACATTTACTAATTGAGATTGGGTAGCTGTTTGTATTTAACTGTATATTTTATAGCCACAAAAACGTGTGCATTCCTTGAATGTTTATTCTTGTGTAATGAATATTTCAATTTAAACCTCGAAAGTGTTCATCAAATGATTTTTTTAAATAAACATTGATGGCAAACGCTTGTACATCAAACGAAAATGAATTCAAAATAACCGGCATATTGAAGTTAATTTTATCAACAATTTTGGATCAATTTTTGCTGCAAACTCACAAAAAATAACACTGTATTTACACTTCCAACCCCATTATGTTTGAGAATGTGTTTTCTTATGGTTACATAAATAAATATAAGTAACTCAACAGCCAGGTCACAGAAGTAGATATATGTGAGAATTTAAACTCATTACGAGATTGACTAACGAAAAGTGACTCGTATCCAATGAATTAATCAGTATCTTGTATGACTATGGATACACAAGAAATTCATAATGGATTTATGAACATTGGTAAATAAATGGAGTGAATCGGGTTTATTTCAAAGAATATGACTCGATCTCTAGGAGCGAGGTATTGCACACTATCCGAATTCTGTTTGTAAGTATTTTGTGTATGTCACTAGAAATGATTTTAGAGCTTGGCACTTAGACATATGCATGCATTATTTTTAAAGGAAAAATGTTATACTGTCTGGTATAGCTGTATAATATACTTTCTTTCTTTTCAAGAATACACGCAAATCCTAAAATAAAGATTATTCCTTATTTAATAACTCCAAAATGGACCTAGTTCAACCTATTTCACATGAACAAAGTCGTGGTATATTACAAAGAAAATGAGTTGCCTTTTGTTAAGTAGACCGGCAGACTATTATTTACACACTTTAACAGTAATCAGAAGTGTTAGGGCAACGTAACAATACGTACAATTGTATCACTACAAGCAAATCGTACTTAAGGAAGGGCTAAAATTACTCAAGTTTATCAAATTTTATCACCTAGTCGCGATGAATATCGCTGGCAGCCAATGATTAGATGTGTCCACATAATTCCCCCTCCTTTCGGCGTGTTCACAGACGTTTGCACTGCTTCACCTAAATGGACATCAGTGCTTATGCACGCCCCATTGCTGCGTTGCCGGATTTAATGGCAGGTTGGGGTCACCGGAGACCATTCGGAGGGGACTCTATAATTCGACAGTTGCACTCCACTTGGGATCAATCAAGTGCAGTGATAATGTTGCTGTAGGATAGATTATTAATACGAACGGGAAGTTCATTCTAAATATCATTCTCACGAATAATATATTTCATTAATACGAAATGAAAATATTCAGAGTATTTTGCCTGGATTTACTTTCGTGTTAAGGTGTTCCTTTGTGGCGATGCTGCGCAATCTAATGAATGAAGGGTTCTCCAAAACATTTTTTATTAAAAACTTTTCTTGTCAACCACATTACGCCACACTTTTATCAAATGTACAACCTTGAAACTCCCGTCCCTCAATTAAAAGATGAAAGTAGTGCAACTGTATTATTTAATACCATTCACTACTCTATTTCTCCCTCTCTCTTATCGACTTTCCTGATATAACGGCATACGATAACTATGGTAACCACAAATGATCACGTGGTTACTTGAAATTTCCAAGTACCCAGATTTCAAGGTAGGGGAGCAAATATTAAGATACGAGAGCAAAAATAAAATAATTTGTGAAAACCAAATTTATGAAATTGTTCTTTGGCGTCAGTTTAGGAGCAGAAGAGACCAGGACAGAAATGTGCTCGCCACAATGTCTGAGATGACAGTAAAACGACTACAATATATTAATGTACATATGGAAACACATTTGTAATACATTTAAATCAGTAAGTTATCTTTTCGCCACGTTCTTTGAAGTAAATTAGTATTTTATTCTTCTAGTCATCATTTTTTAAAATTTTATTTCATAAAATTGCTAGTGATGCATTTGAATATCCTTAAAAATAGAAAACAAAAACGACAAAGGTATGGTGGAATAATGCAGAATGTGACTAAACGTGTGCTATTGAGAATCATCATTAAAGGTTCAAATGAAGAGGGGAAAAAATTAGATCAACAGAACTGTTAATACGTGAAGCGAAAGGCTACTTAGGAGTTTCGTCGTTGCGCCTACACTCACTAGTTCTTGCAGATGCCCCTCGCACGCAAGTGGTCTGACGTGCACGCAGTGCGTGGGAGCGCGCAGGCCGCAGGCTCCCCGAGGCAGCCGCTGCGGTCGGCCGGAACGGAACCCCTCAGCCGCTCGGCTGTTTACGCAGCCCCAGCTCCACACAGCTGCTGCGCGCGCGCCCGCCTTCTGGCCGCATCCGATCCCGCCCCGCGCGCCCGCCCACGCGCCCGGCGCCCCGCGGCCCCGCCCACATCCCCGGCCCAGCTCCTGCTCTTACTCTGGTTGTCGCTCCCGCTCGCGGCCCCTTGCCCTCGCTTCTCCCTCGCTCACGTTTTCGCTCCTCCCCGCCAACCACTCACACAGCTCATGGCCTCTGTTCGGTTCCGCCCACGCGCCCGGCCCAGCTCCCGCCCCTCCACCCATCCTGCTCGCACTGTTGCTCCCGCTCTTCACCCGTTCCCTGTCTTAATCGCGTCCCGTTCGCATCCCCTTACCCCGGTGTCCCCGTTCCCGCTCCCCTCGCCTCCACTTCCCCTCGCTACTACTCTCGTTCCCGCCTTCACTCCCGCACCACTCTCCCATACACACTTGCTCCTACATCCTCCCCGGTCTCCTTTCCGATCTTTCCCCTGCAACCGCTTCCACCATACTCCGCCTCTGCTCTCCCGTTCAACTGTGCTTTCTTTCCATCCTCCAACTTCGTTCCTCTCTGCAGCTTGTCCTCTCCTTCGCTTTCGCTTCCCCTCTGTTTTGCCCGCCCCTAATTCGTCTTCTCTCTGCGCTCACTCCCACACATCACTTGAACAAAAACTGCGTGTTCCGGCTCCACCGCGCAAAGAGGAGCCCCGCCAGGGACGGTCATGAAATCGCAACAACACGTTACGTTCAAATATCATTCACTCCAAGTCAAGTGGTCAATATAAAGTCTCTCGATTTTCCCTTTCAACCGTCGGCATATTTTAATACCTTTGTACGCTCAAAATTTGTATTTGAGTTGAATGAATTTTGTTCAGATTAATTGATCGAATCTTTTGAAGAAAACATATATATTTGAAATGCCCAAAACAGCCTCTAGGGTTGCTCATGGGCAGAGTACAAGCTTGCCGTGGCGTGTTCCCGGGTTCTGTTCCCGGTCGGGACAACAATAGAGTTGTAGCTTTCCTTTAAAATCGTCTCAGTTTCTGTGGCTGTGATGAAGGAATGATCAGGCAGGCGGTATTAGCTAGTTACGGTGAAGTAACCCGTTATCTGTTCTCTCTTACCCAAAGCGTGAGAATCAAACTAAGCTCAAACCTGGGTCACACTTTTGGCTAAACGGCAAAGTCCGACAATCGACTCAAAATGTCAATAACGTATTCAAATGTGCAAAGCTGTCTGCTAGATCCAACATTTCATCATTGATCTGGAAGTTGAGAATGTGTGATTCAGAAGATAATGCTACTGAAGAAAGCGGAGATGCCAGATTGAAATGATCCGAAGTCGTGAAATGAGACTTAGAAAATGGTAGTAGAATGTTGCATCTTATCCATAGGAGTCCATCATTTCTGATGGATCATTCGTTATAATCATAGGTATCTAATCAACCCTTCCTGTTTTATCTCATGAAATTATACCTAAAGGCAACCGAAAGTATGCATCGAATTTTATCTCAAAAAAATAACACAAATATTTGAAGAGACCGAAATTAAGATTTTTATTCACATAAACCAGTGTAATATATTCAAATTTAATCAAAGATCTTTGGTTGTGAAATTAAATACCCGAGATTAAAAAAATATTTATATTCTGGATGAAATTACAAAGTTCAGTTTATGTTTAACCTTACATTTGCATTTGCATTTACAATCTGACTTTAACTTACTACTAACACTAAACTACGTGACGGACTCACAGAGCACCTCAAATTATTTATTCTATATTGCTGAAAATGTCTAAGAATGCATGTAACTGTTTTTTATTCGTGTCTTACGTTCTGTGTATTTACCTAGATTGAGATTTCTACTTTGGTTGATCAACTGCAGGTTCGAGTAAAAGTTATTGGCGAGATAGGCAATATGATGATTGATAGATTTGATGTCTAATTCGGTGTGTAGTTGCTTGTTGGAGATGAACCAGGGGGCTTGGAAGATAAATCTTAAGAATTTGTATTGGGTGGCTTGCAATTTATGTAGTATTTGGCAACATTTGTCCATATTGGACAGGGGGAGGGGTCTGATAGTGAATTTATCAATGATAATGGCTTTGTTTAATGACAGTTTAGAAGATTAATTATGGCGGTTTCAGTTGAAGAATTTTGATTTTGGCTTGCTGAACTTTGTTATCTATGTGAATTTTCCAGTTGAGGGTGGTGTCCAGATGGAGTACTAGATATTTAACTGCCTTATTGTTTGAAATCCATGGGATGGCATTATTATTTATTTTTAAATTGGATGGGAGGAAAGTGAGCTTTGAATGAGACTATTTTAGCGGCTGATTTCGGATTTATTTTTATTTTCCATTTTGAGGATCAACTTTCTAATGTTTAAAGATGTAATTTTATTTCATTAGCTATGAAGTTTAAAGATGGGTGAGACAAATATATTGCGGTGACATCTGCGAATTGGGCTATTTGGCTTAATCTGGAGGTAGGAATGTCCACTGTGTAGAGGTTAAATACGAGGGTTGTACCAAAAGTAAGGTTCCCAAATTTTTAAAAAAATAGATAACAATATTTATTATTATTAATACGTTGAAACGCTTACATTGTTTTTTTATCATGGTCTCCATTTTTTTCGACACACTTTTGAAGACGGTGCTCCAGCTTTGGTATTCATAAGTCGAAGAGTCTCCCGCCAATCCGTTGACGAAGCGTGTGACCTCTGCTCGGACTTCACCATCGCTCTTGAAGCGTTTGCCACCTAAGTGTTCCTTTAGCTTGGGGAGGAGGTGATAATCGCTGGGGGCCAAGTTCATCTTGTAAGGGGGATGGGGCATAACGGTCCACCCAAATTTCTTCAAAAGCTCTTGTGTTGGACGAGCGACGTGGGTTCGAGCGTTGTCCCTCCGTCAGTCGTCCTCTCCGGTGATTTCGGATTGCTTCTTCTAGATTGCGGTAACTTCCTTGCGCGGAGAAACTGGATTATTGCTCGAACCTCGCACTTGGCGGGAGAGGCGATAGACACTTCCATCTCTGACGGCTGCCAAGCAAACACTAAGCAACATAGCGAATCGCGGATGGGCGAGCTCGAGTGTGGGGGAACCACTGCGCACGGCACTGTTGTCGGATTTAGCCTAGCACCTTCCCTCAAGGCTGTAGCTCATTGGGAATCTTACTTTTGGTACAACCCTCGTAGTAGTGGGGAGAGGGGGGATCCTTGTGGGGGTCCTAATCTTATAGGGCGTGGGCTCGAGATGTGATTTTCTATTACGACTTCAAACGTTCTGTGTGTGAGGAAACATTTAATGATTTTGTAGAGGTGTATTGAGGTTCCAATTGAAGATAGTTTATACGTATATTAGCCCTTCGTGTCAGACTTGATCGAAAGGATTTGGTGATGTGGATGAATTCTGCTATTGAGTGATGCTTTTTTTAATGATGTATGAAGGTATCCGGTGATGCGTAAGAGCTGGTGCGCTGTAGATACTTCATTGGTGAATCTAAACTGATAGTGAGGTACAGATTTATTTTGTTGAGGTAGTTATTAAATCTTGGGAGGATACGTTTTTCGAACATTTTTGCCAATCATGGGAGAAGACTAATGGACCTATAGTTATCTGGATTGCTGTTTTTTTTCGGTTTGAGGATGGGAAGGATTAATGAATGTTTCCAGGTTGAAGGATAATATCCTATTCATAGGGATGAGTTGAATAAATCGGTGATACAGGCGATAATGATTCTGGGTAAGTTTTTTAAAATGATAATATTGATATTGTTATGGCCAGGTGCTTTTTTATTTGGGAGAGTTCTAATGATGTTTGTAAATTCCTGAGGAGATATTTATTTAATTTTTTAGGGAAATACCTGAGATGCTCATCTTCAGTCGAAATTCAAGGTTAGACGATTCTGAGGCCCATCCAATCCCTAATCTATCTATCTATACTAATATATAAAGACGAAAGTACACTGGCTTACAGCGCGATAATCTCTGAATCTACTGAACCAATACCAATGAAACCTTTGTGTTAGCTTCCTTTAAAGGTCTGGAGTACTAAAGGCTATGATTTGTAACCATAAATCTTGATATATTTACAAAATAATTACTCTTCCGGACATTTTTCCTCTGGCTTTACATCATAGATTCAATAGTGCATCAATGTCAATAGTTTATACTCGCGCCACCAGAGGATGGCGACTGAAATCTTCTGCTGATTTCATCAATGTCCAACATTATTACGCAATTCATTGGGGTTTGAATAACGCTATGAAAATTCCATGAGTAAACGTTGGTGATTTGTAACTTCTAAACGTTGGTGTAACATTTGAACGAAATACGTACTGAAAATAGTAAAGAACGTAAATGTACAAACATTTTCCTGAGTCCGTTCTGTATACAAATTGTGGCAAGAAAACATGTGAGTTTGAAAGTATTTAGACAGTTAAAAATACAAAAATATACAGTACAAAATATACAGTAATGTACAATGTACAATATGTAGATATCGTATAGAGGTATCGTTTATTTTCAAAACAACCTTTTCTTTATAGAAATTTGTAATCATTGAATTGTTTGAAACAATGCCGAAACGAAAGTTACAGTTGTCAAAATAGAATTCAAGTGCTAAGAGATGGGCAGCCTATTTAAATTCTGAATTGGCTACTCAGAGGCATGAGCGACTTGCTGAAGAACATGCACAATTGAAAACAATACTGTAAAGAAGGAAGTAAATGTGAATAATTCTCAAGGAAGTAGGGCAGCTTTTCGTTATGACTCTCGATTTGTCTGTTTACACATCTCTAATGTTCAAATTTGTAAAATGGAAAATATTTGTATATTTTGGTCAACCCTGTTGAACTTCTCTCTTCAATAGGGGCAGGGGACTAATACAGTGGTATGTAATTAAGCAATGGTCCTTTACATGTTAAGACTAATCTGTGCTGTTGTTTCGCATGTCAGTTACTCCCGGTGAATTAATTAATCTATTTTTTCTACAAAAACTGAAAAAAATAATGTATCTAAAATATTTAGGACTAATCTAATAACAAAATTTTGGGACTCCTTGGTTTCTATTATTCACATTTCAAGATCCATAGTATCTAGCACTTGAAGTGCTAGATACTATGGATCTTGAAATGTCCATCAAATAATGAAGCTAATATTGTTTTGTTAAGTGGTTCAGTACAATGTCAATTTATTGTGTATATACTATGTACAGGTCGGTGGATCAGTATTGCTGTTGTGTTGCGATGATATGATGTATTGATTTACCTAAACAAATAAGTTTTATACTACATTTTACTAGCACATAGATCTTTAAACATACATATTTCTGTCATCTTCAAAATAATTATATGAACCGGCAATTACATTTAAGCATAGATATTTTCATTTACTTGTATGATTCTGATTCAGCAAATACGTTATGACATCTATATCTATTTGTCTGGATCTGTCTACTAGCGTACCCATGCGAGAACTCTCAGATTTTCGTATACTCCGCTTAAAACTGTAAGTCCCTTCAAGGTCCCGAGGTGGCAGGAGATACATTTTTAATCTTTCTTTATAAATACTATACATGAAAAATATAAAAAAGAGTTAGTTTTACAATTTGGCAATTTATTCAAAGTATTGGTATAATATATAAAACTCCCTCGATAGCCTGCTACTAGCTGGTACTTAGCTGACCAGCGGTGACAGCCTCTCGGCCATGGGATAAGGAGTTCGAGCGGTTGGCACGAGAACATCCCTTTACCATATACTTTACCGCTCTTCTTAACCTTAGTATGGGCTTTCTCATCGTCACACAGCAATCGATAATGAGACATTTGTAAGAAAAGCGCACAGTTTTAACTTACCCTGGTGGGAATCGAACTCGAGGTTGCGCCGTGGAAAGCGAGCACGCTAACCAATGAACCACCGAGGGTGGGGTATAAAACTACACAAAAGGAATGTACGTGAGTCGAGAAGTATTTTACGAGTGTTTTGTAATAATAGTTTAGATTTCTTGATTGTTTTTAGTTATAAAGTGAGAAATGTTTGGGAGCTGAAACTCCCAATAAGAAAAATGTAAACTTTCTTTAGTAGGAAAGTGAACGAGGTACATCGGAAATTTCCAAAGAGGGAGCAGGACAAAACAGCGGCAGATATACAATGGGAGAGAAGTAGGCCCCACTTCAGGGCATAAATAAATGGAATTCCTCTTCCTGGCTAAAAAATTACTGTAATAAAGGCCTGGGCAACGCCGGGTAGTTTGATATGATAAATATCGAAGACCACAATATTTGAAGATTCGGGGAATCGTCGGCTGTACTTGTACCACACGAAACGGTCATAATAAATATAAATAGACAAACAACACAATTTGCAGGCGTATAGAAGTAACAAAGGCGGAGATCTTGGACAAATATAGGAACAGGAATTAGACCCAGAGGAACTTAACTGAAGTTAAACAATATCAGAGAGGAGCGAAGTCTTAAGAACGGGTTTTCCAGCCTGTTTTTAAACATATAACAGATGCCGACTGTGCTGCCACCGTCGCCGTGGGCGCTTACTTAAGTCAGTATACGATCGGTAGCCTACAGGCGAGCCCACTTCGTCAGGCTTTGTTTCGCTGTCACGTGTTGCGAAACGGGGCGCGGAGAGGAGAAATGTTACTATAGTTAACTGACCTCCAAGTCGCTATTTGAAAAGCATGTGCTAATTCACGTGAAGGATATACAAGTGGCAGAGGAATGTTTTTCCTATTAGTACGACTGTAACAAACATAGTTACTAAGATGCAAGTAAAACACGAGCTCTCGTAGATATCAAAAACTTTCCAATGATATATAAATGTCCAATAAATGTTTAATTTTATTCTTAAAGCCATATTAATTCATTGTTTTCGTTGTAAAATTAGAAGTATGCTTTTCCTTTCAAATTTTTCTAAAACAAAGTGTATTAGATTAAAACCTTTACTTAATTCACCAATTATTGTGGGTACAATCGCCTTACTCCAATTTTTCGTGTATTCTTTGTAACATAATATGTTTTGTAACCTATCGTTTTTCAACTATCAAAGAAAGGATCCAGAGACTTTTGAGAGCTCATAACACCAAGAATTTGCTACTGAAATTGTCATCAGCACTTGCAAGATAGACTTGAATGCCACACTCTGTCTCATAACGTGAACAGATAAATAATAAAACAATTTAAGGAAAGCAGAACGATGAAGTTTGGGAAATATAAACGTGTCTGAAAAATAAATAATTCAGAAATATAAAAGGAACCCCGGAGAATAACGCATGGGAAATAATGCTTTCGGTAAAATAACGTGATTTGAAGTAACATGATTTCGATGAAATTCTGAAGGATTCACTTTCTGTTGATTCATCCACTTCTGTGTCACTATGCAATTTCGTCCCGTGTACTGAATTGCATAGATATAATCTATTTATGCAATTGCTAATTTAATAACCACATATCTTAGAAGAAATGTCAGAGGTATTGCCAGGAAGCACTGAGATCGATAATGCATAACGTAATGGGTATCCGCATTCCAAACTATATTCTGTTTATACTGGATGCCAAACGTATGACGTGACGAGATTTCACTGAGAAATGAGGTTAAAAATGTAAACTTGATTTATGTCAGAAGTAATATTTTTTACTGAGTAAATTACATTTTCGCAAACATATTTACATTTACACCCTTAAAATAAAAACACAAAGATCTGTTTCACAAATATTAAATTATCACATGTTATAAATACCTATTTAGTCAAGTAACACACAATTGTTACAATTATTTGATTCGCACACCTCAAAAAACGCTAATAATCAATCAGAAAAATGAACTGTTTGATTCAAATTTGACCTGGTTAGTGCATGAAACACGAGAAAATTAATATTACAGCAACAGTTTTTAATCGCCCATTATTTATTATTTATAAGCAAGCGCCTTTAGTGCCTTTTCTCCTGCTAGGGATGCACCCTTTGAATGTTTTGCATGCACACTGGATACGATCAGAAACTGCAAACGATACATATTCAATTAGGTACATTTTTATTACAGAGGGAGTTGTAACTACCTGAGATGCTTCGAATCTCTTCCTATCGGATCATATGATGATGACATATGAATAATGATTTCACACAACTTAAATTCTCTCCTAAGAATAACTTTACTTCATCAGTAGGTAAAATGTTGGAAGTGCTAAATTCTTAAAAGAAATTTCCAAGATCTTGATAATAATATAGTGCTCTTCGGAAGAAAGGGAAATAAAAAGACAAAGAAGCTTCGTTTTCAGGTAGTTATGGAAAAATTTAATGTAATAAAGTAATAAATCGAGTACTTGAGAAGATATCATAACTCACAAATTTTTTATGTTTTGGGATATACATTTGTTACAATTTCTTTTCACACAAATTATGTATTGTAAAAAGGTAGATGAATTTTTAGGACAAAGTAAATGTTAAAAGAACGTTGAAGTGCATTAAATTCTTAAAAAGGAATTACATTAAGACATGCGTCGTGTATATAAATAAATTATTTCGTAGGTTGCGTAACAAGTGGTTGAGCGTTTATTCAAAAACGTCTTTTCTCGTATATTCATATTCATCAAAGTGATTAACAATGTGCTGAATTCAGCTATACATAAAACTTGCTTCAATGTTAAAATAATTTTAACATAAACTATTAACATTAAATTACCAACGCACCAAATTTGCGCATATTTATTAGAAGCCATATTTCCTTAATCAAGTTTAATGCTAATACGTAGGCCCTTGAGAACACTCATGAGTGCGCTAATTAGCTTGAACATTTGATTCGCCTTGTATGAAATTAAATATTTCTATTTAGTTTACATGTTACAAAACAAAATGATAACATTTTAAACAATAATAATTTTCATCAGCTTCTTATGTAAAGGGGAAAGTACGAATAAATCCTTTTGCCGCGTACCATCTCTTGTTACATTTAATGTTAAAAATAAAGGGAAATAAGAGAAAGCAGAATATTTACACATTTACTTTGTAGGAAAGGTCACGCTATTACAGCTAAATACGCGCGAAGAATTTTAAGCAGGAAAACATACAGCGAATATAAATTTACTTCAAGAGGTTTAATTTTAAGTTTCAGATCTCAGAAAAAGAACAATCTGTTATGACCATTTATTTACTATAAACCATTTTACTACTAGCATTTGTTTCACAATAAACTTTTGTTTTATTATGAGAAATACGAAAAAGATAACACAATTAAACGTCAAACATTCATCAGTATTTCATCTGCCTGAAATTCCTGCCTGCCTGAAAAACGTTTCAAGTTTTAGGACAAAAAATTTTTCTTAAAATATTTGACACTTCTCAATGTTTACTAAATGGGAAGACATTTTTCATTATAAAAACGGACGAGTGAACTAGATATATGAGTAGACGTCTCATTTGACCTTGAGTGATAAAAAATATTAGCTTAGATTATGCGCCAGAAAGTCAGTAAGATCCCCGTTTTTATTAATATGAACGATATCGGGATATTTAGTGAATATTATGTCAGTACGTGTCATCTATGTATACAGAATGGGGTCTACGTCAAGAAATACAGGTTGCCAGGGCGACCAGAAAACAAACAAGCCCCGAGAAGACAAATATGGTGAAATGCCGGAACAGGAAGAAGCAAAGCCCCTTGTAGTATATAAAACGCAATGGATGTGGAGGATGTGTAATCAAGTAAAATTATTAGATTTCGCTCTCGTACGACGCGGGCCAACGACCGAAACACATAAGCTTGTACGCAGCGAACGCCATCAGATCATCATCATCCTAGAGGCCAAAAAGTGTCTTGTCGCTGCCGCCATGACATTCTGTCTTCCGCTGTCCTATTCATCTCTGCGTAATTTCTGAAATGTAGTTCGGTTTGTAGTTCCAAAATTTTCATTCTAGGTCTCCCTCTTCCTCTTTTTCCAACTATTTTAAGTATAAAATTGTGTCCAAGAATTGATTATTTCTAAAAAGATGTCCATAGAATTTTGCTTTCCTGTTACAAATGGTTTTTAGTAGAGATCCATTCTCTTTCACTTTTTCTAAAACTACATTATTTAAATTTTTTTCAGTCCAGGAAACCTTCAGTAGTTTTTGCTACAACCACATAATCACAAGCTTCTAAACGACTCCTGTCTGTAAAAGCGTCCATTCTTCACATCCATATAATACGACACTCCAGACATAAGTTTTCAGAAATTTCTTTGTAATATACAAATTTAGGTTGGTATTTGTGAGCAAATTTATTTTATTTAAGAACGACTTCTTTGCTAGTGTAATTCTCTTTCTTATTTCTGTTGTGCTTTTATTGTATTGGATGAAAATGCAACCTAAATAACAAAAGTTGTATTCTATTTCTATTGTATGTAACATTATTTTATTTGATCTATAGTTTTTCTCTTTCCCAAATATCATGAATTTAAATTTCTTTATGTTAATTTTGATGAGGAACCTTTGCACAATTCTTTTGAGGCTACGTATCATTTTTTGTAAATCTTTTCTTGTACTAGCTAAGATTGCTATGTTATCAGCATATCTTAAACAGTGTATTTCTAAATCATTAAATGTGATGCCCTTTGTCTTTCCTTCAAAGTGTTTGACTGCTTCTTCTATAAACAAGTTGAACAAAAGCGGTGAAAGAGCATCCTTGTCTTACTCCATTTCTGATCTTCGCTTTGGTCTCCTGGTTATTGATGGTTATTCCTGTGTATTGATTTTTATAGAGATGCAGAATAATACTTCGTTCCTTCCAGTCTAGGTGTACGCTTTTCATGATCTGAAATAGTATTTTCCAGGGAACCTTGTCAAAAGCTTTCTCCAAGTCCATTAATGCTACAGATGTGACCCTGTTCATATCCATTCTTCTGTCTAA
The DNA here is from genome assembly GCA_031308135.1 of Acheta domesticus. NCBI lineage: Eukaryota > Metazoa > Arthropoda > Insecta > Orthoptera > Gryllidae > Acheta > Acheta domesticus. The sequence continues at coordinate 82,671,044 of JAHLJT010004567.1, forward strand.
GATGCTCCTGAGTGCAATAATAGCTTCTCTTGTACCTCTTCCTGACCTAAATCCGAATTGATCTTTATCCGAATGTTGTTCAATTTTAACTTTAATCAGTTTTTGATTATTGTGATGAGAATTTTCCCCAGAATGAGATATTATGGAAATTGTTCTATAATTGTCGCCATCAGATGGGATGTAAGATATTGGAGGATCCCGATATTATTTCAGACATAGTGACGAAAGTAGGAAGGAAGTGTGTAGTATGGAATTGTGTTCGATATTTTTTAATGTCCTAATATCAGGAACACAAAGAATTTTAAAAGTATTTTAAACATTAATTGGAATTTGGAGTGAATTTATATTCGGGAACGAAATTAAAATGGGGAAGAATCGTAGATGTTTCTTGCAGTGAACAATTCTTGTTGAACATTAGGTTGCCACGAATAGATACCTACACGCGGTATTGCACAAGAAGTTTTGCGGACGCGTAATAAATTTCAACAATTATTCGGCAAACCGACAATGAACTAACAGAATCATGGGTGACATTTTTAATTAGAATATGACATTAAGAAGTTTTACGGTAGGTGGGAAAATAAAATTGATATCAACAAGGTGACATCAAAGAAGACGCGTGGAAAGCATTTCAACCGGGATTCATCCGAGAAGTCTTCAATGTGCGCGAAGATATCAGTAAGCCACGAACTTTAAATTGACCTGTGCAGGAAGGATAATTCTTTTCTGAAAGAAAAATTAGAAATCTCAATAATATGAGCTCATTTAATATTGTAATATAATTGTTTATAAATATTTAATTTATTTTCTTGGAACGACGATAATTTGTATTCAGTTACCACCAATTAAAAAAAATAACAGAACTTTCAGAAATCGTGAGTCTGTACAGATAACCCGACCGCGTACATAGCATGTTGTTAGTCGAAACCCACAAATAAATGGTAATAAAATCAACCTAATAAATATTTCAGTGTAAAGTAAATCTATGAGCAGAGCAGGGCAAAATCAATTACGTAAATATTTATAGAAAATAGTTCAGACCGGTGTAAATATTTATAGATAATTATCAAGTGAGTTTCAATAGCGTGCCCAAGTGGGAAATAGTAATTAAATATCAAGAGAGAGATTCAAAATATTACAGTAATGTTTTTCCATGCTTTTTTGATGGGAAATTTGAGCGCATCCGGTTTTCTTAAATTCTCAACCTAACGAAGATATCTAAAAAATTTAGAAGAACATTCAAACCCGTACAAGTCAATGAATACGCTCTATCAAGGAGCATAGCATCTTCAGTAATCTTAATGATATCAACATCTATAATCCAGGTATTACAAAGCTTGTTTTTATATGTTCTTTCAGAATATTAATGAAGAATGTCTTAAGGATATAAAATCCACCATTTAAGACAATTGACCTGAGAAAATAACACGTTGCTTGCCCCATGGTAGAGTCACCTCGCACAATGGGGTAAATCATAAACCTCTCGGGTAGCGTGTTAATGTTGTTTTTATAATCTGAAATTTAAATCGCATTCACCTATCCTATATTCTTAAGCTTTCGAGCGTTGGAAACTACGAAGTTTTGACTTCTCCAAATGAATCCCTACAGTACATAAATTATTACGTATGAAGGGTACTCGCCCATAAAACCTGCCGCTGAGACCGAGCGCACCGCTGCGGTGCTCACGCCCTCCTTCGTGGCCCTGCCTTCGCTGCAAGCGCTCCCCGGTGACAGCGCCTGCGTCCTCGAGCTTAACTGCGCGACGGAGGGGTAACGGAGGGGCGACGGAGGGGCGACGGAGGGGAGACGAAGGAGTCACGGAGGGGCGACGGAGGGGCGACGGAGGGGCGACGGAGGGGCGACGGAGGGGCGACGGAGGGGCGACGGAGGGGCGACGGAGGGGCGACGGAGGGGCGACGGAGGGGCGACGGAGGGGCGACGGAGGGGCGACGGAGGGGCGACGGAGGGGCGACGGAGGGGCGACGGAGGGGCGACGGAGGGGCGACGGAGGGGCGACGGAGGGGCGACGGAGGGGCGACGGAGGGGCGACGGAGGGGCGACGGAGGGGCGACGGAGGGGCGACGGAGGGGCGACGGAGGGGCGACGGAGGGGCGACGGAGGGGCGACGGAGGGGCGACGGAGAGGCGACGGAACAGAAACGGAGGGCCGTCGGAGCTGCGGTGGAGGTGCCGCTAAGGGTCAAGGGGGGCGGGGAGGTGTGGTGGAGGTAAGGGGCCGCGGGCTGGGCCGTGTGGGCGGTGGAGGCGGTGGGGTGCAGCGAGAAGGCGGAGGAAGAGAGGCGGACGCCGCCCCTGCTTTGCGTGACTCGAGGAGGCGCGCGGACGATGCAGCCGCCTCCGCCCCTTCGGGTGCTCGGGGGCGCCGGAAGTAGCTCCAGGGCTTCCGCCGGCGCCCCCGAGGAGCGGCGTTCAGCTTTAAAATTAGCACCCCTGCCCCTCAGGTCGTAGCCGCTGCCCCTCAGGTCAACACCGCTGGGTTCTGAACCCAGTCCCGCTTTGCGCGCAGAAATAATGTATCGCAGAAATAAAAAGACTTCTTTGTGACCGTCGAATGTCTAGCGAGATCTATTCCTTTGTGTTTGTGTATACACTCGTACATGCCCACAAGATATAATAATGCCCTTCTAAAAGAAAATTCAATAGAGAAAATAACACCGGTTAATTTTTGTGTACGAAGCAACAGTGTATAAGCCACAACGGCCGAGATATAAAAAAGAATCTAAATAAAAATACCCCAAAATGAACTTACGTCATATTAAAGAGTGCAATTAGAAACTATCCGTCCCAAAAGTTTGAAAAAAAATTGGAGCCATTTATGAGAAAGTGGCGTTTGAGCTTTTCAGAAAATATGGATTTTTGAGCTAGTTTTCACAGAAAACTATTCAATTTTCGAGAAACTTTATATGATATTATTTAAAACACATGTACTCATGAATATAATAATGTGAACAAATCGCCGCTAATGTGAATATTAACGACCTGAGAGACAAGAAATTACATTTTTGCAATTTTTGAAAAAAGAAAAGAATAGAGCAATATGGCGTTTATGCCATCTCATAGAGTACATAGGCACTATACCTACCAAAAGTTTAAAGAAATATTTGGAGCCGTTATTGAGAAAATCTAGTTTTTGTAATTTTTTAAAATTACAAATATTGCGTGCAATATTGCGCAAAAACTAGTAACATTTTCAAAAAATTTACATTATCTTAATGAAAGAACTCACTTTTGAAAAAAAGTATTTGTAGGAAAAATCTCTATCTTCAATTTTGTACTTGTAGGAAGACGCTGAAAAAAATCCAAACTTTTGAAACTTTCGAAAATTCAGAGTTAACCGTGAAAATGAGATCTACGCCACATTTATAAGCGTACTTTATCCTTACAAGAAATTAAAGAAAAGAAATTGGAGTGTTTTTTGAGAAAATTTTGAAAATGTCTGGGGGACTTCATGTAAAGCACCCTCAAATTTTGAAGAAAGTTTGTCAAAATCGAGGTGCCTCGAGTGGACGCAGATCGACCGGGGAATAACCATGTTGGAAGAAATCGGACGTATGGTTTACGCGCTAGTGTTGTTCACAGACTGACAGATGGACAGACAGACGGAAAGACGGACGGACGGACGTTTTGAAAAGATCCATTTTTTCGGTATCAGGGGACCCCAAAACGTGTCTTTCCGTTGAAATCTCGAAATAGATTTTCCGCAGCATTATATAACTTTCCCTATACTACGTATATTACTCCGTATATACGTACGTATAAGGGAAAGTAAAAATACATTTCAAATATATACCAAATATGTTACACTTGCAATTACATTTCCAGGAGGAAATGGTGGAAAATGTTCAATCCATGCAGTATGTCATGATGTACTCAATATTTTCCCCCCAAAAAATACAAGAACTTCTTTAAATACGATTAACTAAGGTTCCAGACCCGACGAAGGCAAGCTAGCTAGATAGGTGGATCGAATTCTGCCCTCCGATCAGCACCAGACGAACGGAACGCGCCCGGTTTTTGCTTTGCCTCCCTTGTGCTATCATCATCCCTAACTCGCACACACACATACATGCTCTACACATGACACCAAACATGACGACACATGACGACACACATAGTAGGGAGCTTCGCGCTTGTCCGGGTTAGGGCGGTGCCCCGCTGATGGAAGATACTGGATGGGGAAACCTGCTAGCCGCTAGGTTGGCGTTGGATCTCATCTTTTTGCGGGGGAAGATTACCACCACCTCCGGAAAAACATGCACTACACTTAAGGTTCTAAGAATCTTAGAGTTGACGCGCACGAAATTGCTAATCAATGATACAAAATGCTAAAATTACCGAAGCATTTGCAAATATGCCCCATTCTAAGCCTCTTGTGGAGACTTAAAACAATACTTTTTGCAGAAATATTGGAAGCGAGGAACACAATTCCGGCACGAAGTGTAGTAAATATGTTCATAAAATAAATATTAGTATTTTGGTAATGAATATTAAAACGTTACACCCCTTGAACGCTATTTTTTCTAGCCAATTTGCTTCAAACAACCTAAAGAAATGTCAGTGGGGTAATAAGCACATCAACAATACATTTTTGAAATTGTGATTCGTTGTAATAAAATGTAGTATATTGCATTCAATACAATACGTTAATACAAAGACTATCTTGAAAAAAAGATAAAAGAATGTGATGAACTTTCCACCACATATGATAAATCAAATTCTAAGACTCTCGTCAATCAAATATATGCTTCATTGGAGAGATACATTCCTGTTATCCTTTATAATTAGCAGCTCTCATGAAAACAGGTCTCTGCAGCCTTGCAAAATCCGTACACATATATTGCGCGTCGATATTGAGGAATGCATTCAAAAACGAACCTCTGAACAGTTGAATATAATGAACTGTGCAAACTCCTCGGGATTGGTAGCAGGTACTTCTAGGCGAGAGGCTCGCTCTTGCGCTAGTTCTAGGCGCTTTATGACAGGCAACGGACAGCGCGTGCTAAAGAAGCGGCTTGCGATTCCCCCGCGTGACCTGTGCAATTTTGGGCATGGAAATGAGAACGTCTCTAATCGAGTGGGGAACGGAACTGCTCGTCGTTTCTCTTTCAAGCGAGCGAGCGGAACCAGGAAAGAATAATCATGAGGATTTCATTAGGTTCTTATTGTAGACCTATTTTCGACTGCCAAATGAGCTGTTTGCTTACTTACTGCCGCAATAATTTAAACTTCTGTTGCTGCATATTGATTTATTCTTTCAAGCTTCACGAAGAAAAACTAAAATCGTAGGTGTGAGCATATAAAAGCAAAAAGTTCGTATTAAAAGTCGTTTATTTGCAAAATAAAGATACATTTTTTAAATGATTGATAGCAGTTTTTCAAATGCTGACATGCAAATACACAATTTAATACTAAAATTTACAAGAGGACATGGAAATTCATTTTTAGTCAAGCAATAATTTTCAATTCAAAGCAACATTAAGTGTGTAGTGACAAAATAATTCTCATTTAACAAACTGATCTTTTAATAATGATAGATAAATCACTCCGAATACTTGAAATCTATAAAATAACAACTAACACCATAAACATGAGAAAATAATTTTCAATGCTAATGTATCCGTGGAAGTTTACATATTTATTGTAGGACATTGATTAACTACATGTAACATCCCCTTAAAAAAGCAGTTACATCTGCCCTTGAATGTTAAGAGAGATTTTCGCGTGATTGATCAGCGAAATATCTGGCACAAAGTCAAGGCCACCCTTGAAGCGACTCACGCGATTTCTAATGGCGGGGATGATCTCGGGTCATTAGGCAGACAGTGTCCCGCAAACGATATGTAATGAATGGAGAGTGACTGCGCTAGAAACGGCTAGGAATCGACTGTAGCTTTAATTCAAGAGTTGGCAGAGCCGTCAAGCGAATTTGCAAAAAACATCAACATTTTTATGGTCAACTGCTGGACCGGGGGAAGGAAAATTTACATACAAGAAGCAAAGTAAATTCTCCAGCACCTAAATATTTTCATGGAGTAGAAAATTAAGTAGTAGAATTTCAAATATATTGAACATATTACGAAGGTGGTGCTAACATATATACAAGAATATTTAACTTCGTATTTAAATCATATTAATTATCGTATTTAAATAAATTCAATAAATTATCGACGCAGAGAAACTTCATCAAATAAATTTATTCTCGCAACTCTTCGTGAAAATTACTTTACTTGAACAATTAATCAGGGGCATGGCCGACACCAAACAGATAAATGTAAGGTGTAATGGCTGAGAGAACCAAATATAAAATTACAAAACAGTTTTGCGGAAGATGTATTGAAAGAGGTGACAGAAATTTCACCTTTGTTGATCTCGCAATTTAAACACATTTGAAGCGAAGCCTCCAGGACTGGCATTTAATGCGGGGTCGAACAGACATGAGCATGCTATTTGCTTTGAATCGACATGCGGGTAATTTTGCGCTTCATTCATTTCATGCAGGAGTGGACCGGCTGCGAATTATTGTGTAATTTTTTGTTTACACAAATGCGATATGTTGCAGATTTTATATTGTGTTTTTGTAATGAAGCGAATCCTTTATTTATTTTATTCCTCTGAAGCAATAATAGAAAATATGTATCATACATAAAAAAATTTAAAATGTTCATCTCTAGAGCATCCTTTCTTCACTTGGTTTACTTTTTCCAAGGTAGAATGTCTTTTTATTCTACGTCGACTTCCAACTTAAATTTTTCTCACATGTTGCTGCAAAGTCCGCTTATAAGTAAAGAAATGAAACAGTCTAGTTTAAATTCTAACATAAAAAACTTTAATAACTTCAGTAAAACTAAGGGAAAGACTCATTAGTTTGTAAGAGATGTGGGAAGAAAAAGTCCCTGTATATGAACATTCTATGTACACATTACAGCATTGAAATAAAATGTATTAAACATCTTTGGTTCAATTTCATCTTCTCTTTCAATTTTCCTAAACCAACACAAAGTTGAAATCTTCCGAAAACAGACGCTAACTTCAATTTTTAGTTTGAGCGTAAACACTTTGAGGGTAAATCAGGTCACGTACTGCCAGGCAAATATAACCGCGCCAAACAAGTTTATTAAAATCTTAGCCTTCGGGATATCGAATCGCTGCGAGAATCCGAAAGTAAATAAGCGGCCGACGCTTCTGCGTTGCGTGGGCGAAGGAGGAGGGAAGCAGAGAGAGAGAGAGAGAGAGAGAGATGTGTAGCATTAGACCGCAGAATGCTTGAAGAGATGGCCCAGGGGCAGCGACTCGGGCAGAAGACGGAAAAAAAAGAATGGTGCAAAGAAGCTTAGAGAAGACATAAGCAAAATGAAATTAAACGAAGGAGTAAGCGAAGGAGAATGTAATACAGAATGGAACGTGATAACTGTGGAAGAAAGAATGAATTGATTCATAGAGAAGTGAAAAGACATAAGAAATGAAAAGAAATTACTTAATAACTGTAAATTAAATTTTGACGGTGAAATGAATAGAAGAGTTGGTTCTGGGAATATTAAATGTGATGTGAGACTCGTAGTAAAAATGAGATTCAGGAAAGAATATGATTGCAGGGTCAAATCAGAGTTAGAGATATAGGGGAATCGTAGAGACGGGGGAACGAATATTATGAAAATATTGAAAGGGAAAATCAATAGTTGTGTACTGCACAAGGATCGATGACAAATGGGGAGGAGGTGGAGTGGAGATGTAAACGGGGAAGGGAGAGCATGTGGAAGCCGGAGATTAATCCCCCATGAAGGAAGGGATGACGGGAAAACTGGAGTTAGCGAGGAAAATGGAAAGTGCGACAGGATCCGCGCATGTGGAAGGGATGAGGCGTTAGCTAGGGTGGTGACGTGGATGTAGCGGGAACGAACGAAGCTCTCTGAGGACCTTGCAGTGAAGGTGGCGGCAGTGGTGGTTGGGATGTTGACAGGCGTGGTGACGAAAGTTATGGCAGGAATGATCCTGGGGATAGAGGTGGGGGCTGTGGCGCAAATTGTGACGGGGTTTGTAACGGGGGTTGTTCTGGGGGTTGCGGTCAGGTTGGTAAAGGGAGTGGTTGCGGCGGCGAGATAGCGCATGGGATGCGGCAGGGGTAAGCTGATGTAGTATGGCGGGTGATTGCGGGGATGCTGGCGGGGGTGGGGCGGGGCGGGGGTGCGAGGCGGGAATGAGAGTCCGCCTGCGTGGGCGTTCATCGAGCAGCGTCGAGCGGCGCACGTTCCGAAGGCCGAATATTCGGAAGTGAGGAATCGGGCAGTGCTTCCTGCTCGCGCGTTTAATATCAACTTCCCAACTTCTCGCGCTCCGCCTGTTCCCGCGCGGCCGCCCGGGGGAGGAAGAGGAGGGGTGGGTGGGTGGAGGGAGTGGGCGTGGCCGCGAGAGGGGCGTGGGCGGGAGCGGGGCGCTATTTTTAATGCACAGCCTGCGCCAAGCGGCGCGGAAAAATGCGCGCGCGGTGCGGGGCGGAGCGGAGCGGTGATGCGGGTGCAACCGAGCGAGGCGCGCCACGCCCCACCCCGCTCACCGCACCTCGCTCACCCCGCCCCGACCGACTCTGACTCCGACGGGGGCGGAGGGAGAGCAGACCAGGAGAGTGGACAAGTGGGAAAAATGTGTCGAAAGGGGACAAACGTACACGTGGGAATACAGTGGATGAAAGCAATGATGATGTGAAAGAAATATTTGAGTAGTGGATATTTGAGTGGACTTAAAAGTAATATAAACAATGCAAGCAAACACTAAGGAAGACTGTGGTCTCATAAATTTCCATGCAAGCTGCTCATAGGGAAGAAAATGTGTAAGGGGTGGAGAAATGACTGAGAAGGAAAGAGAATGAGTTTAATTTGGGAAGAGGGAGAAAATAGAGAAAGCGTTTGCATGTGTGGGAAGTGAGAAAACGGAGAAAGTAAGAATATCGTAAAACAAACTGTAAGATTCTATCCATTGCTTAAATGAGGGAGGCAATATTGAAATGAATTAAAAAAAGGTTAATGAAATGTAAACAAAAATTTAAACTGTTCTATGTTTATAAACACGATCATTTATCAGATAAAAATCTCAATTGTATTCAAAAAAGATGTTATTAACATACGTTGAGAGTGATTTACACTATCGGAAACGTGACACATAGATAACTAAGAAAATAAAAGGATGATAGAGGCTAGAATAATAAAACACGAGAATTAAATGTTGGAAAAATATTGTGAGCAATAAAAATAGCAAGTTGCTAAAATAAGTAACGAATCAACAGTAAATGTAGTAATAGTGTTTTTAGGGAGAGCGAACGTATTTCTGTCAAACTGTAGAGTCGGAGGGAACTGATCCACAGCCTTTAACAGGAAAAAAGAAATTTGATGGGAGTGTGTTGAAAGGGAAAGGGGAAGTATGACCAAAAAACTGCTGGATGGGTGAGTGAGGCGGCCTGTTAAACATGCTCACTAGCAGTCGACAGACCCGAAGGAGCCTTCTTTTCCATGGTCTTCTATTTAGAACATGTGACACGTCCGCTGCCGAGAGAGCCAAGGAGAGAAACACTTGGGCGCGCCAAGCACTTCGTCTTTATTAAAGTTGACTTCAGAATCCACAACAAGCATGGAACTAGGAAGCACACGGTACTTGTTTAATACTTGGAGGCATGAATGATTTTACTTGAGGTATTTATGTAAATTACTTGTGATATTCATGCAAATTCATGCATAATTTTACTTCATGCAATACACTCACTTTAAAAAGTGTATAAACTTCATGAGTAGTCCTAGACATATTTTTAATGAGTAATAGAGGTGTTATTACCCATCCGTTAATTTGATGTTTGGTGCCATTAAGGTATCAGCAAAAATTCAGAATAAACTATGACACGCTATACGATATTTCACGTACTACAGTTTTCTTTTTTGTCGAACGAAAATCCTTTTCTCTCCCGGGTTACAAAATGCAGACCAATATAGTTCCTACGTAAGTTTTCTGCTTTTAAAGCTAGTTATTTCGTTACGCAAATAAGCAAGATGAAATACGTGTTAAAACGTAGAACAGACTGTACTTCGTTACGATCTTAGGTTTGTGTCTTTAGGGGAGAGATCTAAGTGGACACAGGTTTGCGAAACGAACGAAATTTATTTAACGAACAACACACTACTTCCCTGCTCTACGTTTCTGCTGACGCACAAGTGTGATACAAAACACCATTTCCCTTGGTTTTAACATGAAACTAAAAATACGTTTTGGCACCTTACATTTATATTTTGGTATATCTACTAGTTAAGTTCTCATACAGAACGGGCGAACTTTTCATTCCACAGGAAAATATTTACTGTTCACGCTCATTTCATTTTTAGACGAAACTCCAATAGCAGACAATATCAATATAAAATAAAGCAATAATTTTGAAATAATGCGTAATTCCATTCAACGTGTGTACGCCAACATTATTTATTATTACTTTTTAAAATTTATTTTAGAACTAACCCAACTTTCTAAAGTCTAAAGTCTCTAGAAATACATCAGACAAATTTACATTTTAGTAACTAATTTTTCTTGTGCGGTTATCTAACAAAAAGTTTTCGACATCTATTTGCTTCCCAATAATAATTCTGCTACCATGCTCGTAGTGTATGATGGTGTTAAGAGTTAAGTTCTGCATATCTTTCCCAAACGGTTCTCTTCTACAAGCTTGAAAAAAAACGGCAATACAAGTACAGAAATAACACATCGTTTGCTAAGAAACTCTGCAAACTCTTCTCTCAACGTATACTAATACGAGTTTTGGAAGAGAATAAAATACGCCGTTGGACTTAGGCTGTTGAACCGCGCTGGGCTCGTGGCATCAACCTGTCATGAAGAGAGTGGAGAGTGGCGGAGTTTCGGGAAAGCAGGACAGAGTAGTGAGCCGTAATGATAACGGGAGATTGCAGAATAAGGCTAGAAGAAGGGCAGAAGGAGAACAGAATGCACAAATGATTCGAATAAAAATGGGAAAAACATTCAATTGGTACATTGTGTATTAATGTATATTCAAATGTTTTGGAGCTCGATAGTTTCGAATATGACAACATTGAGTAGTTTTTATAGTTTGGAATTTATACTGTATTTCGTAACATTTAATTCTCCGATTTGAATTATTAACAAAAGTTCTGTTTCACAAGGTCGGATCGGATATGTAATATTCACATTTTAAAAATACATTAAAATGGAAAAATATGAAAATTACTGAATAAGAATATTATTCTCAACAATAAATGTCTAAAATTAAGAAATTCAATATTTTAATTTAAAAATTTGGATGCCATCTGCAAGATCATTGTTCTCTAAAACATCTTCTAGATCATTGTTCTCTAAAACAAATTCATAATTCTAAAAAATAAGTATTTAAGGGTACTCGTTTATTTTATTTCTCCTCCGCTGAAAGCCATTTTATGACGGAGGTGAGACATGGGAGGAAGGGAAGGCTGAGACATGGGAGGATAATGCGAATTCGGGAGAGTGATAAAATAAAGGGGAGAGGGTCTACTAACTACGTAACGCAAATCTGGAATATTTTAAGTCCCCCTCTCCCTCCAGACACACAACTAAAACGCGTGCTTAAACCGTCGCTCAATAATGACATAATGCTTACGAAACATCCTTGTTTACAATAAGTAAAAACGACTTATATGCCAGTAAAACAATTTGTATTAATTTTATTTGTGTTATACATTAAAATTTATAATAATTTACGTCGGGCTTAGTTGGCGATGCTGACTGCACCTATCAATAACATCGGACACAAGCTTTGAGTGAAGGAAGGACGCAAAGCTGAGAAAAGTTTTGACAACAATCCGCGCACACGTGGTCGTGGAAGACGCAAGGAACTTCAATTGAACCTAGACTTTACTAAATATGAGTTTTGAATATTTTCTTCGTAATTTAACAGATTCAACAAATGCATAAATAGTGAGAAAATAATTCCATTTATTTTAACAATTTATACATCATAATTGTTTAATCATTTACATCTTTAAATAAAATTTCTTATTATTTTGATGTTTTAGTGTAAGACTAAATAAAAAAAATATTCGAGCAATACTGAAAACTTAAAAAAAAATACAACATTACGGGTTACTAAACGAACGTCCCTACCGCTACGTTACGCAAAGTAATGCTTCCTCAAACTGCCTCCCCTTCTTTAGAGTTACGCAATTTATGGACTATCCCGGAGGAGTAGTGGCGCGGAGGAAGAGAACGACGAGGCGTGGGGGAGGAGAGTGATCAAGCGCGGGGAACAGTTGGGGTGTTGGTGATGAATAGAGGCGTGGGAAAAGAGCGAGAAGTGGAAGGTATGTAGCAGTGGCGCGTGTAAGAAAGGGAACACGGAGAAAGGCAGCGAAGAAACGCAGAGAAGTGTGTCGTGTAGGTGAAGAACTGAGACGTGTGTGAGAGGCAGTGTACGACGGAGGAAACCGATGTGGCTTGGGGGAGGGTTGTGGTCCTGGAGGAGGGGCGGTGCCACAGAGAAGGGGAAGTAGGGGAAGGGGTAGGAGTGGGGGCGGGGACGCTAACAGGGCTCTCACGCGCAGAGGCCAATAAAACCCTTCGCGATTGCCGCTGCGCGCTGGCGCCACCACGAAGGGCCGTTGCGGCGGAACCTCCAAAGCACAGCGAGCGCGAGCACAAAGCAGGGCGAGCAAGGGGGCACGGAGAGAGAGGGGCATTGTTCCTCTCTGTGTATCACCAACAAGAGCTAATGCAAGAGCGACAAAGGCATGACGTTCGCAGATGATCAGAGTATAGAAAAACTCCTACAAAAATATGAAGGATAGATAAAAAGAACCTGTAATTATATACGTTATAATATAAAAAACTGTAGGTAGCTCATATATAAATGGAAGATAGTTGTGTGAGGGGCAAACAATTTTGTTGAATATCGGATGAATCGTCAAGGCGATGTCACAATTTTTTTGAATATCGGCAACCGCCCTGAGAGCTGAGTGTTTCTGATTGCCTATCTCAAGGGGAAATGCAAAAATGAAGAATGTCCGGGCAATGTCCTCAACCCCATATTCATTTGGAATATTCCCTAAACTTGCAGAAGGATTGAATAACCGAGATTTAGAATGGGAAATCAGAGATATGAAACCCAACAAAATACACGATTCTCGTGGCGAATTAACTGCAGTAACAAAAAGTTCATATCATTGACCTTCAATTTATTGAGAACAATGTTTCAATACTAGTTGTTTGCTTCAGCAAAATGCTGTTGAACAAAAACAATTAAAATGTTTCCAAAAACTAGCACCCACACTGATCAAGAATAACGAATGAAATAATGTCACATAACTGCAATACATTGAATATTTTGACAAAAAGAGTCTTCACTAATTCTGCAATAGCATGGTATAATATATTCCGATGCACAAAAAACAAGTTTTTTATATACCAAGAGTATCAAAAAAGTTGTTTCATGGCACAACACATGAACAGCAATATTTGATGGCGACCTCTTCCTTGCTGTTCAGTGAGGTCAGATGTGCTGTAAGCAGTGACTCACTATGTTAATTCAGTCGACCCATAGTAATTCAGTCGATACCCGTGGTATTCAGTCAATACCCATAGTACTCGTAGGAGGAATAACACAATCAAACCTTTTTTAGCATTTGTAAGTAAAAATCGAAACTGTTTCACTGCTTTTTATTTTTTCGGAGTTCTTAAGAATCTCACAAAAATCATAGACATTTCTCATGACTGAATGCTGCATAGTTTTCTTTTAATTTCTGAGCACATTGGAAATTAGTAATACAGATTATATCAAAATTTTATATTCTTCAATATTTTGTGTATGTCAGTCTTTATGTGTGAGCACATGTTTGGATACGTCTACTACCACTTTCTACTATTGATCTCTGTTTCATCTTACACGCTTTCGTGTGTCAACTACAAAACACTGCTCCGTCGTATTTTGGAAGCAGAGTTTTTGCACATTCCCAGATGTACCACCGTTTGAAACAGACGTTTTCAATTTAGAGAGTCAGCAAGCCGTATAATATACTTACAGCGTAAGGTTTGTTGTAATAAAAATAAATTAAGGTCAGTTTTATATTATAATTTATAATTTTAAAGCAAAACTTAAATGGAAATACAATTTCAAGTTTTAAATAGGACTTGATGGAAGAGACTCAGCAAACAGTTTTTCAAACACAAAGTGACATTATATGATGAAACGTATTTTCTTTCAGCTTCAATTAACAAGTATGAATATCACTGGTTGTGAAACAAATACGGACATAATCGGTTTTGGCATTTACAAGATAGAAATTGTAAACGAGAAAGCCGCAGTAAGCGTAATCCTATGTTTCAGTAACTTTTATATTCATAATCGTGAAAATGGCCTTAATGTCGCAAAATGACAGCATGTAACGACTAGAAGACATATCTGGTCTGAGCGTGAATCAGTGTAGAAAAAAAACGAAGTAGATAGAAACGGAGCTTGAACAGAAGAGACGCCGGCACAAACCCAAAGAGCTGTGCAGCGAATCGATAGCGATAACAATAAACTGGGAACAGGGGGAGGGGTGGCTATAAGATGGGGAGGTCTGTGGAGCCACTAACAACGCTAGTGAAGATCTCGAATCGGAGTAGCTGTCAGATTTTCATTCCTTCACAATTAAATTTGGAATACAGTGTTGCATCTAGCTGGTTATAGACAAATTAACAGACACATCTCCTATACACACGAGCCGCAAAACAGCGCCTAAACAAAGCAGACATACGATTGGTCGCGCTCAGAACAGTGTCAAGCAGCTTTTACTTCGGAGTAATTATGGTAGTCCGAACTGTTTCGACTGGCGACCGGAATGTGCTAATCAATGAGTTTTTAATTATTTTCTGACGCTACTTTAGTGAACTCGTCGCTTTCGGCACAGATTAATGCTAGATTTGAATGGTATGCAAACATATCGTAGACTATTTCAAAACAGCAGAGGACACTAGAACAAAAATGTTCATATATATATATATATGAAAACTACGACTTTGATGCCTAAAGAAGATATAGAAATAAGAGCTTATACAGGTTTTTTGTTTCATTGTAGTCACGCACATAATTTAATATTTTTCATTTAAATAGTAAAGGTATCCCTGGGCAATTACACACAGGTGGCCCACAGGGAAGGTGAAAGTAGGGACCCACCTAATCGTCGCCGTCGGCACAAAGGGGAAGTTGTGTGGCGAGCACAACCCTACGGCCGCCTTTACCTCCGAGAAATATCCTGGTATTCGCTAAGAAAGAAGGCTGAGTCGACTTCCAAGAAGCCCCGAATGGAAATCACCAGATAAAAATCCCAGCCTGCCCCGCGATTCGAGCCTGTGTCAGGAAGCCAGTGCCTTACCACTGAGCCACCGCAGCTCCCCCATTAATTGAATTATTATTGGTTTAATCAATTTTATAAAGTGTTTCTTCTACAATTCAGTAAGGCCTGGTACCCTACGTATCTGATCCTAAATTTCAAACAAACGTTCCACGAGTTTCACGAGACCGAGAAAACAAGAGAGCCATTAAAAGCCCTGATAGCGATGCAAACGATGTCTCTAGATTCTTGGCTGACCGAGAGAAACAGTGTTCTAGACACAGTTGCCAACAATGTGTAGTTGTCATGCTGCGAGGGACCTGACACCATCCTCATTTACCTTGGAGAAAAGCGGGACGTGACGATCAAAACACGGTTGCGGATATCTAAATTGCTAGACCGAATACTGCCTGATGGGGAATTCTAGCAAACGGATGCTCTGATCAGCAGTTTTCAGTCATTCCCACAAGACACTCCGCAGGGTGGGGAGGGCAGACGGCCGAAAGATTGAGGCTCGTGATAATGGTGGAAACGTCCACCCGGAACCGAGTTTCCCGGAAGTTCTTACTTCGCTAGCGCCAACGTGGATGCAGTGAGAAAGCGGTTGGGGAGCCTCGAGCCTCCCGAAATTTGGTCTGGACGACACCCAGTGGGCACTTGGCTTTGTCATGGCAATGGCCAATATTTATAGATTATTAAGGAGGGTTTCATCGCGGCGTATTGTGAATGGCGCTTAATTAGACTCTGGTACTAGCTTTGACAGCTAGTAGGTCCAAGCTGGCACAGTAGCCGCACTCAGGCTTAAATGGGGAGGCGCTCCTGGGGTTGCTGATTTCTGGCGTATCTCGATGTCAGCCTACAAATGTACTTGTACGCCCGCGGTGTTTGCGGATGAAGGCTAACGCTTAGGTGACCACTGGGCTCGATCTTTTCTTCCTCGTTCTTGTTCGCACCTCCCCCCTACACACACATACACATTGACATGCTCTGCACTACCATACATGTTTTTGGATACCAGTAGCTTAGAGTTTGTTCCATTTGGTGTGACACCCAGCTGGTAGAGGAAACAATCGCAAGCCGTATAGGTCGGCACCGGATCTTACGTTCTAGCCAGAGAGGAACACCGTCACCTCCACGGATATAGCACGCACTGATTACCACAACTGTTAACACGCCCCGGAACAAAATAATCAGCCAATTCATAAATGAAGACCACGGGACACTTACACGCTCTGCCACTATACGTACGTTTTGAGAAAAAGGAAAGTAAAGGTTTAGACATTCCATTCTACACATTGGGATAAAGAACTTTCCTTTATGAACTACATTGCCATCTTGCGGCGAATCATTAAAATAAAAAACAACAACATATAGACACATCTATGGGGCATTGAAATACACTAAGTATCTCAATAACAACAGAAATGTGGTATAGCATGTTATTGCCCCGAGGTCTCCAAATCCATCACGACTGACAGAAACGTTGTCAACTGTGCCTGGGAATGGCATCTCCCGGGCAGCCAAGAATCTATTGACTGCCGCGGGAACCTACGTTTCCACCGATGGCGCAGTTAGCGGCCGGTGCGCGGACGATCGCCTGCGCTCGGGAACTGCTACAGGGCGGCGTGGCGGCGCGGGCGAGGGCGGGGGCGCGGGGCGGGGCAGGCGATAGCGCTGCCGCTAATTGCTGCCAGTGCTTTACAGGCAGGCGGGGAAGGGGAGCGGAGGGGGATAGCGGCCGCGGCTGTGATGCGGGAGGAGGGGGGTGGACAGGCGGAGCTGGACGAGGTGGCCGGGCTGAAAGGCAAAGCGGGGCCGGAAATGGGGAAGTGCAGGCAGAGGAATAGGTGGAAGGAATGGCAGATGGAGGGAAATGTAGGGCAAAGGGGTAGGTGAATGGAGGGGAGGGAGGCTGGGGGAAATGGTAAGTAGAAGCAAGTATGGATTTAGGAGAGGGTGGGTGGAGAAAATGGTAGGCGGCGGGAAGGGTGGATGGAAGGGTAGGCGGAGGGGGGGCGGGTGGAGGGAAGGGTGGGCGGGGGAAATGGAAGGAACGGCGGAAGGGAGGTAAGGGCGGAAGGAACGGCGGGTGGAGGAAAGGGCGAATGAAGGAAAGGGAGGGTGGAGAGAAGGGCATTGGAGGGAAGGGCGATTAGAGGGAAGAGCGGAGGACTACAGGCCGGAAGGGATGGGTGGCGGGTACAGGTCGGCATGGCTGACGGTAGGCGAAATCGTCGTGCGGTGGACCGCCTCTGAGGACCACCTCAAGCAAAGTGGCGCATTATCCCGACTGTGCGGTCGAAGCCTTTGGACTCCGGCGTAAGCTCTTTAGTAAGTCGACGCTTTGAGCCACCCTAAATGAACAGTTAATTCAAATGGGCAAATCAGTCAACGATTCCTAAAACTTAATTATAGGAAAAACATTTGATAATATAGTTTATATTTGTAAACTATCTTCTATGTTTATTCTTCATGTTCTAAATAAATTACATTAGAGGGCCTCTCTGTGTCTTCAAAATAACTACTTTTATGCAATTACATAGGTGCATTTCGAAAATTTGAAAAAACATCTCAATTATTTTTACAATTATTCTTGGAACGGCTGAATCGATTTCGATGTGGTATTCACTGAAAGGTGAACTGTACTTTGGGGCATAATTCACGCTACTTTTTTCAAATTACAATATTCTCTATGTTTGTTTTTCATACTAACTTACACTTTTATTGTGATCTTAATGAAACGTAAATGTTATCTTAAAAACAAAGAAAAATTACTGTTTGTACGAGATTTCGAAAAAAAATTATCCTATTCCTTTTTCTATCCATTAGAAGAAAATTTAAGTGTGCACACTTTTTGAATTTCCCAAATACCTTGAAATCAGTGAGTAAATAAAAAAGTGAATTAAACATTTCGTACACATATTCCGTTATCCGTTAAATTGCCTACATATGCATTTTGATTCATTTCAATAGCGTAATTAGGTACGCAGAGTACGCAACAATACATATATTTACAGTTGTTCTTAGCAACGATGGTGGTCGTAGTGATCGTAACAAACATGGCAGAGCGGGGACAGGCTGCGCGGGCCAGGCGAGGTAAGGTGAAGCGGGGTGAGACGGGGCAGATTTAGAATAGAATGACGAGAAAGGACAGGTCAGGTTACGGTGGGTGAGGGCAGGGCAAAAAAATGTAGGACGGGAATAGAACATACATGGAATTCATTTGTTTCCTGCTAAAGCCTAGTAATGAATATTATTAATAAAATAAATGTAAAGCAGGGTATTTCTGACATTGCTTGAATGTATGTGAAGTTATCATAAATATCACACAGCATCATAAATATATACGGATATTTGTCATTTGTCCCCAGCTTAATAAACATGATAAAAGATAAAAATGGTATAAAAATAAAATTATATAAGAAGAAAATGATATAAAAATATAGTGAATGAAACTAGTGCAAAAATATTTTCCTTTGTTCACATTTTTAGTTCTTACAATAATGAATTGGTTGAGTTAACAATTGCTACCAAAAACAATTGTTTTTATTAGTGTGGTTTCGTCTCACTTTTGCTCTCGTCTCATAATTCAAACTAGAATTTTTAAGTCGTGTAATTTCCATAAATTCGATAATTGACGTCTTCTTACTCGTTGCCACTCTAAAGTTATTTAATTTAATATTGGATTATGTATTTATACTATTGAATTCATTACTATTGAATGTCTGAATAAGTCTGATTTTTTGTTGATTAAGATTTATTGTAGCACCTTACGGTCCAGTTTAATTTACTTACTGTTAATAAATAAAACATAATCAATTTATTTAGAGAGCGGAATTTGCCTTAAATGGCTATTTTGTTTCCGTAGAAAAGGAAGTAATTTGAAGAAATGTTTACATTTTCTATGAAAATAGGATACTCTTACAATCATCTTTATCGGGCCTTAGGTGCCCATAAATTCCTTTATTTTGAGAGTTTTCGCCACACAAGATGACAGTATTTTTTAAATATAAATGAAAACGATTCTGTACACATTTTGAATCCAACAATTGCACTAAAAAGACAAAGATACAAGCTGATTTTGCTCACATAAGTTCACAACTTGCTTACACAAGTTCACTTTTTTAAATTTCTACAAGCTGTTGAGAAATCGGAAGAAAAAGACGTTTCAACCCTCCAAATAATTTAGATTATAACGAAAGTGGAAAGAGAGTTCCCCCTAAACAAGGATCTGTCGGATTTGCGAAAAAATATCAACGAGTACCAAGCTGCAATCACGTCATGAGATGAAAGTGCGATGTCAGACTATTATCAAAAATGTATTAACAATTCTTAAAGATATACTAACGGGAGTTGTGGTTCTATCATCGTTGTCCACTTCACAAAGGTCCCCCCCGATAAGATGGTAAAAAGTTCTCCTCAACCAAATTACATATGAGTGGTTACACTATAATTCTAACATAAAAATAATATTTTTGAAAGGTTTCTTAGCCTCCGTCCTACCACCCACACCCCTATACAGCCAAAAACGTGTTTTTTTAATTTCAATTTTTTTCGACAACTGAACACTATTTTATCAGACTGAAAAAAATATGATAAATAAGAACACAACTTCGACTATCAGAAAAATATTTTTCAATATTTTCTCAGGCCCAAATTCGAACACAAAAAAATATTTTCGAAAAAAAATATCAAGAAATATTTTTTACTGTGTCTTAGAAGCCTGGAACAGGCTCGAAAAAAATGTCAAAGGTTCCTCTTGCACACACAAATTGTTGTGTATTTTTTTCAGATTTTTCCAATTACTGGGCTGCAGTTAAAAAAATAAAAAACATTTTCCCGCCTTTAAAACACCTGGACTTTCAATATACTTTAAAACTGACTGCAACGGTTCTCTGCATTTGTTTTAGTGTTTATTATACATTTGTATACATTGCTGTATCACCCAATAAAGTTTTGATTTTGGAATATACTTACGAAGTATCATTTTTAAAGCTTTCTAATCGCTTGCATAAGTAATCGTATGCTACGGAAAGACGATAGTTTTGGCAATTTATAAGAAACAATCGACACAAGACCATGTAAGTGTGATACTGGTGGATAAAGAATTACACCCCATCCTACATCAAACAGATTTTAGAAGAAAAAATAGAAGTTTGCAGATTATGACATACAAAAAAAGATTATTGCAACACACATTATAATGGTAAATAACTCGGTTCTCTGCATTTATTTGAGTGTTCATTATACATTTGTATACATTGTTGTAGCACCCAATAAAGTTTTGATTTTGGAATATACTTACGAAGTAGCATTTTTAAAGCTTTCTAATCCTTTGTATGAGAATATCATACGCTAAGGAAAGATAATAGTGTTTGGCAGTTTATTAAATAATAATTCCGTCATATTTGAGGGATAATTGGGGGACATGTGGAAAAATGAAGGGGAAGAGGTTAGACCCAGATTTACAAGAACTGTTTTACCTATCTTAGAACACAGACACTGGCACGAAAATAATCTTAAAACTTCATCTCAGAATGCTTGTGAATTTTTTTCATATTTTCTTAATAGCTGGGTCATAGTTTTAAAAAAAAACTAAGACATTTGTAGTCAACCACTTGGCAGTTCGGCAGTTGCCGCGTCCTAAGCACGTGGGACCTTCCTTGAGGAGGAAGGCCACAGAATAGCAGCTAAAGCGTTGACAACTGAGCCTAGAATGCGGCGCCTCCCGGACAGATAAATAGTAACGCATTGGTTGCGGAAGCCTGTGGTCTCACGTCTGTAGATTGTTTCAGACTAGAGAAAAAGTTGTCTTTTCCTTTACCTAAGTATTTGTTCTTGAATACGTATAAATATCGGAGACACTCGTACAATCTGTACACGTGCGAGAACTCTGCACTTTGTAAATAATAATTGTACGAAAATTGAAAATTGATTTAATGTAGCACCCAACTGCAAACGCTCAACCTCCGAAAAGTAGTTTACGGCATTATAGACCCGGTACTGTGCGAGAGAATTCATTCCAATATTGCTGAGCGTTGAGATAAAAATTCGCTGAAAATAAAATAATCCCGTTAATTTTATCGTGAAAGATAATTTCAGTATTTTCCTTCAATTTAATTTTACATTAATATCTTAATAATTACATCATTACTTAATAATGATTACATTGATATTGCAATAATCTTTTTTGTATGTCATAATCTGCAAACTTCTATTTTTTCTTCTAAAATCTGTTTGATGTAGGATGGGGTGTAATTCTTTATCCACCAGTATCACACTTACAAGGTCTTGTGTCGATTGTTTCTTATAAATTGCCAAAACTATCGTCTTTCCGTAGCATACGATTACTTATGCAAGCGATTAGAAAGCTTTAAAAATGATACTTCGTAAGTATATTCCAAAATCAAAACTTTATTGGGTGATACAGCAATGTATACAAATGTATAATAAACACTAAAACAAATGCAGAGAACCGTTGCAGTCAGTTTTAAAGTATATTGAAAGTCCAGGTGTTTCAAAGGCGGGAAAATGGTTTTTATTTTTTTAACTGCAGCCCAGTAATTGGAAAAATCTGAAAAAAATTCACAACAATTTGTGTGTCAAGAGGAACCTTTGACATTTTTTTGAGCCTGTTCCAGGCTTCTAAGACACAGTAAAAAATATTTCTTGATATTTTTTTCGAAAATATTTTTTTGTGTTCGAATTTGGGCCTGAGAAAATATTAAAAAATATTTTTCTAATAGTCGAAGTTGTGTTCTTATTTATCATATTTTTTTCAGTCTGATAAAATAGTGTTCAGTTGTCGAAAAAAATTGAAATTAAAAAAACACATTTTTGGCTGTATAGGGGTGTGGGTGGTAGGACGGAGGCTAAGAAACCTTTCAAAAATATTATTTTTATGTTAGAATTATAGTGTAACCACTCATATGTAATTTGGTTGAGGGGAACTTTTTACCATCTTATCGGGGGGGACCCTTTCTTTTCTTAATTTTTTCTCGTACAAGTTAGAGTGAATATTTCTCTATTTACAAGCTTATCTTAGCCAACCTGAATGGCCGAGGTGGCTAAAAGCGTGAATGGACTCAGCGCCTCAGTCCGAAGGGTCGATGGTCCCAGACCCGCCTTGGGCGCACTTGTTTGTCCCTTATCTCTCATGTAGCTGTTATTGCGAAGGACTTCGCGTTCTGCTGACCCCAGATCAGAGGAGCTCGCAAAGGGTGTTGGTTTCTGGTCGAATATGTCTCCCAGCTGGACGTAAAGGGTAACCAGATGTTGGCTGGAATAAGCCCTAACAAAAACGTATCTTGTCTCTCAGAAGACAAAATGTTACTTCCCAAAAACTGGATAGCTGTATACATTTACGCTATAATCTCTGTGAATGTGATTAAAAAAATTGGTGACAATCAGAAAAAATAATTGTAATGGAAGGGGAAAACATGTAATGTATTATTTTGGATTGCTTATTTTGAGATTTTCGTGCGTATTTTAAGGTTTTAAGTGACTTTTTAAGCATATATTTGAATGGTTTCAGGGTTTAAAAATCAGTTAATACGTTGTAATCAAAGAAGTAGCTGTAATCAAAGAACATATGTGACACGACTGCACTTCTTTAATTACAGCTATTCTTCGAAATCGTTACGTTCGGAAGATACATTTGGATTACAATTCTGTGTTTTGTATTCTACAAATAGCTTCAGAAAAAATATAGTAGCTGCTGCCATCCTGTCCTATACAATTTACCACCACGAGAGAAGTCTCCACAGTTCCCGCAAAAGTTGTCCAGAGCCCACTGCGTCCGTTCCCAAACAGCCGGCGGACGAATGGATGCAGTGTGCGCGCGGATGAGGCGAGCGTGAAATATAGGGAGCGATGCCAGCGGGAGATTGCGCGGGCGAGGGCGCGGCCGGGGCAATTGCCAGGCGACAGGCGCCGGGCCGGGGGGGAGGAGAGGGGTGGGGGTGAAAAGAGCAGGGGGAACTGGGCGGGGTGGAGCGGAAGGAACGGGGCGGGGACGAAATACGCGGAGCGGGTCAGGGCGGGACGAGACGGGACGGGATGGGACGGGACGGGTCGGATGGGCTGAACGGGCGGGGCGGGGGAATTGACGGGGACCGTTCAGGGCGGGCGGGCGGGCGGGCCGAGGAGATTGGGGGACAGGAAACGCCGGACGCGTTACGATCCGGCCGAGCGAACAGGTTGGGCGCTGGAGGCCGCGGCTCTGCAACGGGCCATGTCTATATGCGGAAAATTGCTTACGTACGGGATTTCCAATGCGAGAGGAGTGACCAATAAAAATTCCTGATTTTTATGTGAAGTTGCAACGTGAACGGTAGTAATAGAATCCTATTTGTTTCTCTTTCCTATTTTTTCCAACTTGAATTAGCGATTTAAATTCATTTGTTGTGAAATTATACGTTAAACATTGGAAATGTATTATCAATTCTTAATTGATTTGATCATTACTAAAATTGCTTGTAAACTAAAGTATAACCGACCGTTTTGGGAATTCTAATAGATATCAAACAAGTGAGAGAATCCTCAAAATGTGATGCCAAACGAAGCATTTTTATGTCACATGAGAAACGAAAATGTTTCTCCTCTAAATAAAAGAAGTCCTCTTTATAGGAGATTTGCAAGACAAACTATTTTCACGGTATGAAAGTATTAACAATTTGTAACAAAATATATTAAATTCACAAGACGTTTCTATATACAACTACATAAACACATAATAATCAGTATTTTTTATTACGAAAATAAAAATAAATTACAAACACATTCTTAATAGAATTTCCGCATTTCAACATGAGAGTAAACTTTAAAAAGGCGAGGGAAAAGAAAACATGTAGCATAAATTTGTTAAGCAGCATCATGAGAGTCGTGAGTTTTGAATACATCCCCAGGAAATGCGGCGTCGCTCGGATGAGAAGAGGTGAAATGAATGTCCTTCCAAATGGACGCAAATTAATGTAGCCCGTTTATAAGTTCCGCGTAGCTGGAATGTTGTAATGAATAAATGACGAAAAATGAAAAGTCGTCTCAGACACTGTCCTGCTTTTTATATTTTAATTTTTAACTGTCACGCAAAAAGCATTGAAAGGAGAAAATAATTTAGAAATTAAATGAATGTCTTCAAAAAGAGAATGATAAAAAACGTTCTTAGTGTGAAATTATAACCGATCTATCAACGTTACTCCAACATTAAATCATTGAAAAGTAAGTAGAAGTTTTAAATAGAGTGATTGGATATAATGTTTTTATTCTCCTTTGGTTTCTCACTCAAAAATTTCAATGCATTTGGTACAAAACAACTGAAGTAAATGACTATAAAATTATTATTTTATAAGTGTTTAAACGTTAAATAATATTCTAAAAGAATGTTTAAGTTTGTACAAATTAAAAACACGGGCCGTGTCATAAATAAAAAATACATTAGAAAATAGTTACTAATATGATATTATTTTAAAACATTGGAATTTTTGGCAACGTAAATCTTGTTTCTGTATTTTTAGGTAAATAGTTTGCGTATCAATAATTTTTAAGATTTCTTTTATATTAACGAAGCACAGAGGAAAACGTATTTTCTTCTATTTTTCCAATACACTATCTTTTTTTTTATTAAAGCCACAAGAATCGTAGTTCTAGACAAGTGTCATGATTATCACCTGTGTCCAACCCCTAATATTACTAACCTCCTTTGGTGGCGTGGTTTTCAATACCTCACAGTATTCATAAATTTTCCCTCTACATGGATGGATGGATGTCACCCTACATGAATATATCAACACAACAAAAACTAGGAACGCGCCGTGCATCATCCTCTCTCTTTGTGATACCAATACAGCATCGATGGACATTTTCAGGTTTATTGAAACCTATTTTTCGCCTATGACGTAAGCTACACTTCCTCATCGATTGGTGGGCGACACCTAACTGCTGACGTTTGTTCGCGGTGATTCGACCTGCGCGGCGGCACCCGCCTCCCCACTGCCGCGCGGTGCCATTCGCAGATCACCGTCCGCAGAGCAACGCCGAAACCGCAAAGCATCTGTGATTTTATTACATCGACAGTTGGGACGTAAATTTAAAGGATTGTCATGTGCACGCTCCATTGTGTTGGGCACACGGTTACCGCTGTTGTTCCCCGGCAGAGATCCTGTCTGTGAAACAAGAGAGCTTAACTGTTGAATGTAACGATGTCTTTGTTAGAAAAATGTACATTGCAATAACCTTTTACACAAATAGCTAGTCTAGAATACTTATATTTTTGTATACATAATTAACACTTTGACAAACCTTTTGACTTTTTATAGTTTGTTTCAGAATCTGTTGTACAGATGAGAGGGTACGAGAGGGTCTTTCAAGGTCAATCAATTATTTGTCTAAGATAACAAATATACCCATAAATAAATAGTTATTTTACAACTAACCTTGAAATGAAGTCAATTTATTGCAAATGGTAAATATCCACTTCTCCATCAATAACAAATAATTTATTCTCAATTAATATCAGGCTATTATAAAAAAACACTGAGCTTTAATGCTTCCATGGACACGTGCCTTAAAGAATCCGTAATACATTACAAGTACATTATTTTCATTGTGAGATAAATCTTCAATGTTGAGAAGCATGGGGATATTAGAGCATTACTAATTTTCAACGCGCGCAGAAATTCAAAGAAAGCTTTACAGCATCCAACAACGTGAGATGAGTCTACAATTTCATTAGATACTGAGGAAATCGGAAAAATATCCCAAAATGAAACAGTTTCAATTTTGACTGATTAATTCAAATATTTGTGTTATTCCCCCTATTTTCACACTTCGCATGAGTGAATTCGCATACCTAGACAACTGACGGCACGGGACGGGACGGTTTAACACAACTGACGGCAATGCGACTGCAATGTTCCAAGGCAGAAGCCGTCCGCCATTAAATATTTCATATTCACGTGTTACGTTATGAAACAGCAACTTTTTTATATTCTTGGTAAGTAGCGAATACTGCAATACGAGTACTGCAATATCATACTATCAATATAGTATGGTATTACAGTACTCGTGAAGACTATTTTTGTTCATCATCCCTAAAAGCAAAAATGTTCTTTTCGATGACGCCATGACGTTATGACCTCCGCTGTCCTCTTCATCTCTGTATTGTAACGAGTCAGAATATCACGGAACATATATTTATACAAAAGGTACTCTTGTGTGGGCACGGCCGCTTGGGGCTGATATATGTAGCACCAAGGCAACAGATAGAATGCTTAAGAAGAGGAAAATCAACAACCAGAAGGAGAATGAACGTCTTGTTGAACGGAGGGTGACATATGGTCTAGTGGACGATTGAAAAGTTTTATGAATGAGAGACGTTCAGTCATAAGTAAGGGCTGAGTTATTTGGTTGCCGAATGTATGTCTTGGAGGAGCTGGAAGATTTGGGAAATACGAAAGATGTTTGACGACATGTGCACGTGAGCAGGAAGACGTATATTGAAAATACGTACAGACTGTAAGGTTTTTCCTTTAGTTGTTTGTGTAAAGTTCATTTTATTTTTGTTGTTGTTATTATTGTTTAATTATCCAGTTATTGTAATAAATATTATCATTTTATTTTGAAATTGATTTTGGTCAATATAATTAAACGGTAAGTTGCCATTTTGTAGATCAGCAGTGCATGCCGTTGAATCATCGACCCTTTTAAATAAAATTTGATGATCCTATTTTCTTAATGCAATTAATTTAATAAAGAGCAAAGAAAAATTAGGACCTTCACAATATAGTTTCTCAAGTATAGTTCGTTTTGAAGTTATTCTAAACATTTTCGTTATAGGTCTCCCTCTTCATCTCTTTCCAACTATTTTTGCAAACAGACTGGCAGTTCGGACTGTTTTTGTTTAAAATTTTAGTTGATTGCTAGTGTTATACGAACGTATTTTATTTTTTGTTCTTGAACAGTGTCTGGGCTACTTTTTGAAAAACCATTTGTGTTGTTTTGTTCAGCAGTGTTTTTGCTGATGCATGCCATTTCCTTTTCTTATTTAGAAGATACTGAAAAAATATTTGGTCAAATTTGAGACTGTGGAGATTGTTTATTTTATTGATTTTAATGGATTGACGAATACTGTTTCTTATTATTCATTATTTGCTTGTGACGGATACTGATGTAAGACCTGTACGTTTCAATTAACACGTTATCTAAAATATATTTACCAAAAGTGGTACCATTATTTCTTTGTGCTTTTATTTTTCTGCCTTCTCAGCCGTATTTCAAATTGCTTTCCTCAGTTTTGACCAGAAGATTGTCTCGTCATCGATTCACGGCAATAAAACTTCTTATCCAAATAAGTTGTATTCTCTTAAATGCATTGTATACAGAAAGTGCCTTGACAATTTAAGTTAATGCGATGAAACAATAACATTAAAAGAGCAGAGCAAGATAAAGAAA
This sequence comes from Acheta domesticus, assembly GCA_031308135.1. Classification (NCBI taxonomy): domain Eukaryota; kingdom Metazoa; phylum Arthropoda; class Insecta; order Orthoptera; family Gryllidae; genus Acheta; species Acheta domesticus. Next base: position 82,698,858 of record JAHLJT010004567.1, read on the forward strand.
ACTGGAAAAACATTCCCCTTATGAAAAGACGATAAGTATTTAAATGATTTAAACAGACACTAAATATCACATTATATATGCGAATTATATTCAATTTTCATTAACAATATTGGAAACGTTTCTTTCAAAAATATTCTTGACAATTGTTCAACAAATATGGCCAATACGCAGACGTAATTTGAGAATCATCAAAATGACGGGTCAGCCAGAATAATTTTACGTGCGTCATTATTGCATCGAGGCACGGAGTTTAACGGTGCGTTTGATGAGCTGTGCCGGAGAAGCGAGAGATTCAATTCCAGAACAGGGGCTGTAAACAGCACGTCTCTTAATGCAGAGTTTTAATGAATCCGCGTCCGATGTTCAAAGAGAAAGAGAGACAGAGGAACGACACTGCTGTCGAGTGGCGAATTCTCACGGCGCGCAATAACCGGAGCCAGAAATACCTCAGCGGTAGCGAAGACGACGGTGAAGAAGCCAAATTGGCAAATCATGCTGTTTGATTACCTCATTCGGATCTTCCTTTCTTCAAAGGTGGCTTCAGGTTGTGTAAAGTTTCAGTAAGGACAAAGTAATACAAGTTGCATAACAGAAATTGAGATACATCGAAAATAAACCAGGTGTACATTTGCGCAATTTTGTTACACAGACTACGGAATCAACGAAATATATCTTATTTGATTATTGAGATTGATATGCGTCTGTACTGCTCTATTTACTTGATAGTATTTTTCTCTGAAAAGAAGATTACATATTAAAAATTAATGGAAGAATATTCATTTTTTTTTGAAAGTGCATTATTAATCACTAATATTATGATTCATCGTAGGAGTTGCCGGTTAATCATAGGAGTTGACAGTTAGTGTGGATAAAGCTGTACAAATGACGAGGAAAGGAACAATTTGGTCTTCATCCGGGTTAATGCAGTGTGCTGGGTGGCACTAGCTGCAGGGCGCTGCCTAACGTACGACGATTGTCCATGTGTGAGGCAACTTGTGTTAGCAAGAAGCATTTTGCAAAACGTTCCTTAAGAATTACAGACTCTACGCAGTTATGTAAATCGCAAATGCCCTTAGCCTTGTCACCAATTTGCAAATGTCTAAGGAAGCGTCAACTGTGGTGCATAGATAACTTAGGTTAGGTTACGTGTATCATGTAAATAGAAATATACTTATAAATCAATGGAACTCATATCTACACACGTCACTATCCTTGGAATCGTTTCATCAGCACTGCCTGTTTCTCACAGTATATAAATATACCACGCACACACACACACACACACACACACACACACACACACACACATATATATATATATATATATATATTATAACGATTGGTACAGGTACCAGACGTCACAGACGTCCCGGCTGTCGTGAAGACGTTTAAAATGCGCGAGCCAGACGAGCGGGCGGCGATCAGTGGTGGCGCGAGCGCAGCCTGGTATTGTATGGCCGCAACATTGTGGGGGTCAGCCGCGCCGAGAAAGGTGTGAAAGGCAGGACCTAGGGGGCGAGACGCAGGTTCCCTCCCCTTCGCGAAAGGGGTTTCGCATAAATACGGCGAACGAACAGAAAACCTCCCATCTTGACCCGACCACCGGTGTGAACAGTTCTTCCTTCACCAGAACGGACACTTATTAGCTTCGATAGTAAGCCTTCGATAGTGAGGAAAAAGCACAAATTTCCTGAAGTGCGCGAACTCTGAATACGCGTGCGTGATCCAGCACAAGGAAGGCGAAGAGGACGTGAAAAGGGCGTGGTATTGGTGAGGAAGACAAGAACGGGAGGAGGACGTGGTAAATTCCTGTCACAAAAGTACGAGAGAAGAGCATGGACGTACGAGGAACGAACGGGAGAAAGAATTCGTTATTGTAACTACAAGTTGCCGGCGAACGACGCAGGACGACGAGCAAGGGAGCTTTCGGAGACCAGCGGCGAAGTCGACAGCTGCGCTCAGCAGCGCGCGCCAAGAGCACGTCGGGTACCCCAGACGTCGGCGTTGTGGTAAGACCCACGCGCCTTCAAGGTAACCAAATCAATTTCTTGTGAAGTTCAAAGCATAGGACAGCCGTGCGTATTGCTGTTAGGCATTGTGAGGAAACGGAACTGTGTAAGGACTGTGTCGAAACGTAAGAATAATTCAGGCGAAGGAAAATAATGTAAAATTGAGAGTAGGACAGAGTCTAAAGAACGTTGATGTATTGTATTTCATCAAGCCTTGTAACTTCAATAACACTCGTGCTTGAAAATTTGATTGTGAATTGTTGTCCAACAATTGCTAATGTGTTTTATACAGAGAGTAATTGAAAGGAAATGTTTCGTGCAGATTGATGATTGTAGAAGTAATTTTGTAAATTCAGTGAATTAATAGGGTTGTACATAAATGTGTGATTTGATTTGTTTCTAGATTAATAGGCAAAGTGTTACTAAACCTTAAAAGGATCAAATATTCTTGAGAAGCAAACGTTTGCAAATATTATTATAAAATTAAAGGTAACAACTGTGCACGGAAGTAATTTAAACGAGGATGGTATTCGTTTTATTTCGTAGATTCGAAAGAGCCGAGTGATCGATTAATTTAAGTAAAATTTTGCCAAGTTTTGATTTTGATGTCATTTCTTTTTTTCCATCGTTTGTCTTTGTATTCTAAGTCCAGAGTATATGACCAATGAATTGATTTGTATTTGGGGTTTACTTTCTCACACCCTGAAGATCCTGCCCCCTGAGATGACAAAGCTCGTAAGAGCATTCAAACTACGCCGCCCATTTACTGTTAATTATTATCAATAATTAAGAAAGGGGAGGCGTTAGTGTATATATATATATATATATATATATATATATATATATATATTATATATAATTTCGTGAAGGCAGAAATTGAAAGACAATTTTGCAGCCTCAGGCCAAGTGAGAGGTGCATGTGATTTTGCTACACACCCAGGAACGCAGAAAAATACTAAACATTGAAAAGGTTTCGGTTTTCATTGCAAAATGTAAATATTTTATTGGGTTATTCCACCTATTCTCTATGCATTCCATCTGAATTCTCATAATCGGTGCATCACTGCTTGCGACTCAGCTGATGTTATGCTGGACAGCAAAGCTGAAAGAAAACGGTCGCCCGACATCAAATAGTTGCCAGAATGACAATGGAACAGATTTTTTTGTTATGGAACAGAATTTTTTTTTGTAATTTTGGTATACAAAACTAGTGTGCTAAAACAACTCATACTTTCTCGCCTGAACTTTCACTCAAAACTACACCAAAAGATACTGAAAATTTCTAAATATTGTACATGACCTTATTTGAAAATGTAACTTTAAGGAAGGGAAAAATCTAAATTTTCATAACTGTAGTTGTAGGAAGACTCCAAAAACATTTAGAACTTTTGCAATTTTCGAAATAGGTTGTTCAGCGAACATAAGACCTGTACCATTCTCTTAAACATCTCAGGGAATATCCATTTTTGTGAAAATGGGCTGAACGCTTTAGTCGTTAGCGTTGTTCATAGACGGACAAAATGGAGTTTCGATTTTTGGGTATAAAGGATCCACAAAACACGGATTCTGGGTGCTCCACGTTTTACAGGATTTTCTCAAAATGTAGCAACTGGATTTATCCACATTTTCGTTAGCAGGGCCCTGTAATAATAGTTTTTCTGCCGAAAATTCGCCGTTTTTTCACGCAGCGTTACATAATTTTCTCTCTACTGCGTAAGCGGTGACGTGAAAGTAAACTAGTGGTGCTACAGAATGGCACAGACTTTCCCGTATTAGTTTTCTATTTTCCTGGGTCTTCGCTAGCTATTCGGAATTGCCACATACTCTTTCTTGCCAGCTACCATCTATCATCGCCAAAAGTACATTTTTTTGTCATTTTCTTAATTTTTCGGTTTCCTATTGGTAGAACAGAAACATTAATTTTAGAATATTAAAGAACACAAAAACCTGGCCGTAAATGGCAATTTTCTTTTAAAAATTATGTGCCGTTTAAGAGAAAATGGCGTTTTAGCACTACTAAAAATGCGAAATTTGAAGCTCATTTTCACAGAAAATTTTTGAGTTTTCAAAATACTTTATTTGAAGTTATTTGAAGCACTTACACTCACAAATATAATCATCTTTACAAATTGCAGGATAATGTGCATATTAAAGATGTGAGAGATCTTTCAAAAAATTTACATTTATATAATTTTTGAAAAAAAAACAAAAAAAACTCCACGCTATACTAATGAGTGTAATTAGCACTATCCGTTACAAAAGTTTCAAGAAAAAAATTGCAGCCATATACGAGAAAATGACGTTTGAGCATTTCTGAAAATGCCGAAATTTGAGCTACTTTTCACAGAAAACGGTAGTGTTTTCTAGAAACTTTACTTGATATTATTTAAAGCATGTATACTCGGAAATATAATAATGTAAAAAAATCGCCGATAATGTAAATATTAACGACGTGAGAGACAAGTAAAAAAATTTACATTTTTGTAATTTTTGAAAAAACCAACCGATAGACCAAAATGGCTTTTATGTCATTGGTAGAGTACATTTACCACTATCCCTACCAAAAGTTTAAAGAAAAAACTTGGAGCCGTTTTTGAGAAAATTTTGTTTTTGTAATTTTTTAAAATTGCACATATTGCACGAAAACTACCAAAATTGTGAAAAACATTTACATGACCTTTATTAAAGAACTCAATATGCAGAACAAATTTTATTTGAAGAAAAAATCTCTATCTTCAATTTTGTAGTTGGAGAAAGACGCCGAAAAAAATTGGAACTTTCACAATTTTCGAAAATTCAGAGCTGTACGTGAAAATCGGACCTATGCCATGTTAAAAAGTGTATATTCCTCTATTCATACAAGAAATTTAAAGAAAAAATTTGGAGCCGTTTTTGAGAAAATGTTGAAAATCCCCGGGAGGCTTCATATAAAGTACCCCCAAATTTTAAAGAATCTTTTTCAAAATCACAAAGCTTTGACTAGAATCAAATCGACTGGGGAATATCAATTTTGAAGAAAATCGACCGAACGGTTTAGGCGCTAGCGTTGACCACAGACGGACAGACGGACAGACGGACGGAATGCCGTCAATCGATTTTTACGTATAAAGAAGCAACAAATAATGGATTTTGACCACACCACGAGATAGAGGATTTTTTTTCTTAATTTAGCAACTGGTTTTATCCACTTATTCGTTTTCACGGCCCGGCAATTAATTTTTTTCCGCCGAAAATTGGCCATTTTTTCGCGCAGCATTACATAACTTTCCCTATACTACTGTATATCACTCCGTGTATACGTATATCACTCCGTGTATACGTACGTATACGGGAAAGTAAAATGCACTGTTTACATATGTATTATGTTACTTCAGTGTCCGAGATGACAGTTTTTGTTAAAATATATAAATTAATGCAGTGTAATACGAAAATATCGTATTACTTGTTCTTGAGCAGTGTGCGTGCAACTTTTTATGTAGTTTTGTTCATCAGCATTTTTGCTGCTGCATGTTACTAGTATCTATTAGTTTTTGTCACTATAACGTATGTACATGGGTTAGCTAATGACAGATTTATCCGGCTTAGTTTAGAAGAACGGTGAAAACTGTTACTACTTCGGTTTTTATTTACCAATTTTGGATAATATTAACATTAATCGCAAAGGGGTTAGATTCGGATATACCAGTAACGTACTCTTTAGGTACATGAAGATCTCACTGAACTTTCAAGGAAGTGGTAAGAATGATACCTAGCAAAAATATATATTTTCATTGATCGTTTAAAAATTGTTCGTTTAATAATGTTTTTATATTCACTATTTGCCTTTGATATTTCAAAACTTCCTGAACTGATGCTGTGTCACGGAAACTAGTACATCAGAGTTGGCAGGAAACATCGCTGTGAGAATATGCAAATTATTATTTCACACAGGATTATTATTCCCCACCAAATCTGTCGCCAGCCCTCACCAACACCAAAATCCATTTCAATGTCTATTCACATCGGCACGGGACGCCGGAACGCATGTAAATCACAACGATGTAAATGACCGACCACGCAAAGCCCAACGTTTAGCTCTCAGTCTCCTGCTGCTTCCTGTCAACAGCAGAAATATGTCGCTCTGTTACGAGCGTAATCGTGGGTGTGTTTGAGCTGCTAGTTTACTAATACGAGAATGAATGTAGCCAACACGCCATTTTTCGTACTCAACATAATTAATATGGTGACTCAACAAAGTCATAAAAGGCAGTATAATAAATAATAATCCAAGACTCCTCAAGGCTACTTGGTATAATGAAATGGAGGTGGAATTACATGCAGGTGACGGTAATACGTAACTAAATGTTCACACATATCTCGCAAACCAAGTAGGGTAGCGACAATCCAGTAAAATGAAAAAAAGGTGAAGGAGGGTGGAAGTTTCAGGTGATAAAGAAGAAAGACATGATAGATAATAAAACATAAATACTGGGTGAAAATCTGTGGCGAAATCATTTTCCACAAGCAGCGATCGGAAATTCTTTAGATCGCGCTGATCGTTTGGCAATCTGTCACTTAGTTAAAATTCGCTCCAGATTAAATAACGTATATTTTGAAATATTTGGGGATGTTTTCAAAAAAAGAATATACCCACAGAATCTTAACTTAGAAATCACACGCGTAATTTCAAAATGATGAAACAACTCTACAGATATTCAGATTACAGATACTACAGATGCTCTACAGGTACTAGGTCTCTTCAATAAGTTGTCAATTATAATTGTTTATGAGGGAAATTGAGAAGTATTTTATAGAGATGATGATTGATTGATTGTTTGTTATTCCGGGCGCGTCAACTCAAGAGGTAATTAGTCCCGTATGTGTAGTGCGTGTTTTTTCCTCGGGAGGTGGCGGTGATCTTTTCTCCGGATGGCGAAATCCGGCGCCGATCCCGGGTTTTTCCCCTCAACCAGGTATCTCCCAACAGCGGGGCACCGCCCCAGCCGAGACAAGCTCTAAGCTCCCGACTGGTCTCCCGGCATGTGTGGTAGTGTAGTGCATGTTAGTGTACGTGTGTGTATAAGCGGTGAGGATAGGATAAGGAAGAGGAAGGAAAAATCGCGCGCGGTCCGTGGCCCGTTTCTTAGGGTACTGCTTCGGCATTCGCCTGGTGTTGATCGGAGAAACCACGGAAAACGACCGACCAGAGTAGTCGGCCGCTATAATTCTCCTCCAGGCAGCGACTAAATTCGACCTAGCTCTAAAGCTAGTGTCGAAAATCCTGTCGCCGTCAGGAACTCGAACCTAGATCCTCCCGGTCCGAGGGACAGTAGTGACATCAGTTGATGCACTGTGCCATCTCTTCCAGTTTAGAGATGGGAATGGGCCAATTAGTCGGAATGGGCCAGAAAGAGCGACAAAAATGAAGCTGAATTCAATATTTGCTGATAAGAGGGTATACCATTTGAGGTACTGTATTCTTGTGAATGAATGAATTTCTTTTGAAGTTGAAAGGTATTGGGTGAAAAGCGAAGTCTAGTGCGTATTAGATGAGATCATAGAGAACAAGAATCTGCAGTGTGGCTGGGTGACGAAGATACAGGGGAAAGGGGGGCGAACGATCAGGCTGGCAATTGGTTTAGGCGATCGGGTTTGATAAACGGATTTGGATGGTCGATCACGGCAATTAGGCTAGGTGATTGGGGCTAGGCGACCTGGATAGGCAATCGGGATAGATGCCCGGGGTGTTAGGTGGTAAGTTTTGATGATTGTTCTGGACGACCGGACTGGGAGGGATTGGACATCTGAGGTCTGACATTCAGACTGGGCGGTCGCGCTCGGAGGTCTGGCAATCTAGCCAGGCGGTCGCGCTGTGTGATTAGGCTAGAGAATCATTCAACAAATTCGTGCACAAAAGTAGTTTTGATGATTGACGAAGTGAAGATTGCGGGCTGAACGTGGCCTGTTTGTTAGGGAATTGCTCCGGCATTCGCCTGGTACTGATCGAAGGCACAGAAAACTACCGATCAGATCTAGAATCCGTTAGAATTCTTGTTCCGACAGCTGGTTAAATTCGACCGAGCTATCTTAAGTAGTATCAAAATTCCGCCACAGCTGGACAGGAGGGAGAGGTGAGCTCGAGACAGAGAGAGAGAGAAAGAGAGAGACGTGAAAGAGAAAGAGAGAGAAAGAGGGAAAGAGAAAGAGGAAAAGAGGATGAGAGGGAGAGAGAAAGAGAGAGGGAGGGAGAAAAAGAGAGAGAGGGGGCGGGACAGAGAGAGAGAAAGAGGGCGAGGTGGGGATGAGTGGAGCAGGGTGTTCGGCGACACAAAGGCGTCATTGCCCCGGCGGCGAAAGCGGCAGCGACCGCGGCGAGCCATGGCGACGCGTCGCTCAAAAGTGTCCCCGTGCTGTCGCCGCGGGCGAAACGCATTGAAATGAGGGCGGCGGGAACGCAGGTTTTCAGCAGCTGGTGTGACCAGAACAGGATGCAGATGTTTCAACGTTCGTTGTTGAGCGAGATCCGTCTACACTCAAACAGGCAGGCTTGGTATGGTAAACATTCAAGCCAAATTGCTTTATAAAAATGGAGGTTTTGTAACGAAATTAAATAAATGCTTGGTCATAATCGGAAGAAATCAGCACTTGAAAAAATGTAATGCCTAAGTCTGTAAAATAAGATAAAATTCAAAGTATAAGTATGATAACTTGATTTGAAAAACAATGGGTGATAGATAAAATTGTGATCATACACCTGAAATTTATTCCAAATGTAAATTAGTATTTTGATATAACACATTTAAACAAGCGACAAAAAATAGTTATCATTAGAATAGAAAAAAGTGTCATCAAATCGTTTTCGCAAATACAATAAACCGTTTTTGAACAAAAGTACTGTGAAAATATATTATAACAGCACACATTGAAAAACAAGGTTTTAAGTGGCTATTAGTGGTTTAAAGCAAAAACATGTAATTTAGCAGATTACTGATAATTTTGATGGTGGTTACGCATAAATTATGACAAGTGGGAATACTAAAATATGTTACATAAACCATGTGACAATTAATTTGGCAAAGTGAAACAATGATTACGCCTGCAAATCACGATTCACATACCAAAACATGTGCATGAATGGGTGTAATAAGTCAGAATTACAAAAAAGAAACACTGAGTCATACAAATATGAATTGCAAATAAAGAATCATAGGTGCACAAATTAGTGATAATAAACTGTTTATAGAAGTGTGTCAATGTGAATGAACGGTCATAAGAAGAAATGAATTGATGAAAGAGAGCAAACGTCAGTTGATTAGAGGAGGATAATTACGAGGGCGACGGTCACATCATGCGGAACGCGACCGCCACTACCACCACTCCGCGTGCACTTGCCTGTGGCGGCGGTGGCGGCGGCAGTGGGTGGATGACGCGTCTGTCACCATGGCAACGCCGATCATTTTACGTCGCCGACGCCGTTCCCTCATCCCTCAGTCGTCGCCACCGCAGCCCGCGCTCCGCGGCCGCCCGCAGCCACAGCCACCCCCGCCACCACCACCGCCGCGGCCACCCCCGGCGCCACCGGGCGAAGCGATGTTTACCTGCCGCCCTTCCGCCCTCCGTTGCGCCACCCGTCCGCTTGTCAGGGCGGACTCACCGCTGGACGCGGCCGGTAAATCAATTTCGCAGCTCTCTGTGGTTCGGCACGCGCAAATTTGTTGTTATTGCTAACAGCCGACGCCTGGCTTCCCCGACACTTCCCACGCAACCCGATACACCCTCGCCTTGCCCTCCCTACCTGCTCCTTCCTCTTTGGTTTTCGTCTCTGCCTTCCCCACTCCTCTTTTTCTGTCTTTTATCGAATTATTCCTCCCTCGTCATCTCTTTCCACTCATCCCAATCCCTCTCCATTTCTCTCCATTCTTCTCCGTCTCTCTGCTCCACTCCCGTCCCACTGTGCCCTATCGCTGCCTCCGCGCCCGTCGAGCCTCGTGGGGAACGCTCGGCCGATTGATTCGCGTTCGAAAGTCCATACAAATCTGTTTTTAATTGAACCATTGGGTGACCATTATTTGGTGATCACAAGGGTGCCGTTTGGTTGAGGTTTCCAATGAGTTTGACGAGGATGTCGATAAATAGGTTTAGATTGGGATGTAGCACGTGCGTGTTAAGGATGTTGGAGAATTTTGGGATTTGTTTTCGAATTGTGATATGTGGAGGTGAAAAAAGCGTTGTGATATATTCTGGATACTCAAGCAAAGGATTTAAAAGTGGCTGAAGCTACCAATTGTTTTTTAAAGTTACGAAACTGACAAATGATTTATGTTGCAGGTATCTTGTATTAAAGTTTGAAAGTTATTTCGCCAGTGCTTTGGGGAGTATACACAAATGCAGAAGCCACGGAGCTAAAAGAGAACTTGTTTGGGAATTTTCAGACTACAACTGATCTTTCTGACTGTTTTACGAGTAAATGTGGTGAATAATTAAAAGAATACCACTGCTCTTAATTTAAATATGTCCCTGTATTATACAGCACGAAACTATGAGCACACTCTACAGGCAAAAGGAGACTGGAACATTTGGAAACATATTTGCTGTGAATTGGCACATATATTTTTTCTGTGATTTATTTGACAAAGAGGAAATTGGTACGTACCATGAGTACGTACTGTTTTTAGTATATGTGTAATTTGTAGTCAATCTAATTGAATCAAGTAATTATTTTCTGTTTTTAATTTTTTTTTAAAGATGGAACAGTAATTAAGATTTATTTTTAAAAAACGCAAAACTAAGCTACCCAAGAAAGGAAAAAGCAATTATTTCTCCAAGTAACAAATTTGATATATACATGTCTTCCGGGTGGTCATTATGTTTAAAGAAAGTGTTTTCCTTCCGGATTTAAAAAAATTCAAGTTATTACAGTTTAGAAGTCAGGAACTGGGTAAGCTACAATGCCGCGACGTGTTACCATGAAATGAGGACAAAAATATACTTTGACATGCCTAGTGGCAAAATGTGACGCAATAATTGTACAGTACCCAGAGCACCCACAAAATGCAACCTTTTTTTGTCTATTCGGCAAAACAGGAGCTAGAATAAACATTGTATTCCTTTGAAATATATATATGAAAATATCGTGCTAGAAAAATAAAAGCTATTTGGACTAGCTGAGCACAAAATTACGGCGTAATAACATTGCAGAAGAGCGAAAGGGCAGAGCAACGGGAGAGCCATAACATTAAAGGGCCGAACATAAAGCTTTAATGGAAAAAGCGAGTAGAGATAGGGCAGAATCATGAAATGGCTGTGAGCGGCCGCCGACTATGCTTCAATTTTAAAGTGATAGGGATTACATGCCACTGATCAAAGGAAGCCTGTCCTTTCGCCTCGCTCGCAAACCTCTTTGCAAGCGCGAGGTGCACGCGCTGCTGTTCCGGGCTGAGGATTTCAGAGGGAAGCGCAACAAGGCTCGCAAGAGGGCGAAAACGGATCTGCAGTCTCACTTAGATCGAAAATTGTTTACCACTGCGTTAAAAACATGTCAACACTTCTCAATAATTTATTAATGGAGAGTGCATCACAAAAATTTTGACTTACAGTTAAATTAAAATTATGAGCAAAATATTTAACTAACGAAAGCTAATAATAGAGTTAAAATAGTTTATATGTTTCATGCGAATCTACAGAAATCTAAGTATTTAAAAATGAAACTTTACCGAGAATATAAAATTAGGTAATTGCGAAAATAAACTGGTATTAAATTGTTTAAGCGTTTCATATAATTCTTATTGCATGTAAAAACAACGATTAAAGCTAATTTGATTAATAAAATATTTTATGTTCGTCAAAAGGAAATTATTGACATTCTCTCAAGTATAAGAGAATTATTTAAATCCCTCGTTTTCTAAATACAATGTAAAATAATATAATGGATTTGATGATTCAAACATCCATTACTACTTACTATGTCCCATAAATTACTACTTTTTGGGGTATTAAATATGCAATTCTTGGGGAGAGGGAATTAAGAAGGCATCTATTAAGCATGGATTTCTCATAAAAACGATTTCTCTCGTTTTAACTATTTCCATCAATCCATTATCTTCTTCTTTCATTCAATGTTTCTAATGTATCTTCTTTTATTTATTGTTGATCGGAGAAACAGTAGAATTTTATCTTTAAATAGAGAATTGTGCATAGGTATATTCAACCGTCCACACATCCATTATAATTACTAATAGACTTAATTTTTAGTGACGAGAGTTTGCCTCCCTATCAATTTAACTTCCGGAGAAAGTAAAATAAATAGTGTAGTAGGTACGAAATAATATGCCCCATAGAAAAGGGCATTCTCTCTCTTATTTGTCATTTTAATAACCGAATTTTATTGTACACAAATTTCTCTTTGCAGATGGAATCTGCCCACTTATTGTATATTAGACGAATAATTGAAAATCAATAGCTCACGGCTAACTCTACTCTCGGCTGTCCGCTAAAATGTTTTGCGTGGTCATGTCTTCATTGCTGTGCCTCCTCGTGTCGAACGCAATTCCCTTGTTTGTTTTCCACCCTCCTCTGCCACTACATACAGGCCGCCATCTATAACAATCTGCCTGAGGCTTCAAAGCCAATCCCCCCCCCCAACTTTCCACTGCCCACGCCACTCCCGCTGCCGCCGCCATCTACATCACCAATTCTGTCGATCCAGCCTTCACCCTCGCCTTCGTCCTCGCTTTCGTCTTCGCCGTCGTCCTCGCCGTCGCCATCTCCCTCACCCTCGCCCTCGGCCCTACCTTCACCCTCGCCCCCAAAGTCGGCCTGGCTTTGGCTGCTTCCGCGCGCCGCCACCCTCTGCCAGCTCTGCCCGCCGCCCACCTGCGCTGACCTTTTGGCCGCGCACCTCTCTCTCCCGCCCTCTCCGCACCGCTGCCGGTCGGCCTTGTCGTCACCCTCAGTCCATTGTGTTGGATACAACGCGGAGAGCGCTTGGGGTGAGGAAGGGCGGCCAGGTTTTTGCATAACACCTGCTCGCGAGCCGGTGAGCAAGCGATATTGCGTCGGCGGAGATCGGCAGCGTGCGTGTTAGCGCTTGCGCTGGAGCAGCGTGGAGGTGGGCCGTCACAGCAAGCGGGTTGCGCGGGAAATAGAGGGCACGGCTGCGACGGACAGAAAGACAAGCAGGCCTGAGTTTGAGGAGAGATTGGAAGTCAAAGGCGAGATGAATGATTATTTCGTGTTTCCGGACGCCTCAGCTGCTGTGGTCTTTAGTTTCATTAGTGTAATGAATGCTTCTTTTAATCATAAGAAATGGCGGTGTTCTTTTCCAGCTGGATGGTGAGATCCGGCGGCGACATACACGCAACGCGGAAGTTTCCCCTTGTAGGTACCTCCCATCGGCAGGTCACCATCCCGTGCGGGACAATCTCTAAGCTTCCGACCGGTCTCCCGACATGTGTAGTGGTGTAGCGCATATAAATGTAAATAGGGGTTGAGTAAAGCAAAAATCGTGCGCGGCCCATGGCCCGTCAATTAGAGTACTACTTCGGCATTCGCGTGGCGTTGATCGCAGAAAGCACCAAAAATACCGATCAGAGCACCCGACCGCTAGAATTTTCTTCCAAACAGTGGATGAATCTTTGTAGCTAATGGGAAAAATCCTTCCACCGACTTCGAACCCTAGGACCTCCCAGTCAGAGTGAGAGATGTGTGAATAAGTCAATTTAGGGGTTCGGTGATTTGCCAGATGAACGGATGGTGAGTTAGAAATGATCAGATTAATAGAAGAGTGAATGAGCGGGTAATCACATGGTAAGTAAATGTGTTGGCTGGCGTCTAATGGGGTGGAAGAACGAGTGAAGGGGAGGATGAGCGAATAACCAAGTAAAATAAACACACCCGCGGAAGTAGGGTTGAGTAGAATGCGGGTGACTGGAAGTATGGGTGAGCGGAAGTAAGATTCATCGGAATGCGGATGAGTGGAAGTAAGGTCGAGCGGAAAGTGGGTCAGCGGAAGTGTGGGCGAGGGGAAGTATGGGTGAGTGGAAGTGTGAGTCAGCGGAAGTGCAGGTGAGAGAAACACGGGTAAGCGAGGAAGCGGTGAACGAAAAGGAGTGTAAGTAGAAGTAAGAGTGAGTGGAAAGGCAGGTATGCCTTATTGTGGCTGAGTGGAATGGCGTGTGCGTGAGCGATTACTGATGCTTGTCGGTGACAGCGAATTGTGGCGTGACAAAAGTTCGGCAACGACAGTGTATTTACATGACAATGTGTAAATGTGGAGAAAGGCGATGCATTAAAATGGACAGTTACGAGAGTGAAAATTGTGAAGATGAAAGCTAAATCTTCCTTGCCCTTCTAAGGTCTTCCTCGGAAGATCAAAGCTAAAATTTTGTGATTACGTGATAGATGGAGATGGATTTGAAATGGAAGATGACAATTGCATGATAACCGATAAGTTTTGGATAAAATATTTGCAAAAAAACTCGTTTGGAAAATGGAATGAAATGATTAAAATGTATTCCTTTTTGCCAATTGGAATCTTGTCCACGACTTTATGTGAAGAATTTATTCGAGTTTTTTGAAAATGAGACATTTGTCGTTAATATCGTTGGGTCAGCCCATTATTTGCTAAGATTTAACTTGATATCTTGAAATCATAAGTAACTAAAGAAGTGAATAAGTCCGTATTTACGAAACGAACATGTAAATATGTAACGTGGAACGTTAGGTACAGATGCCTTCTTCCAGTAAATTGAATTTGCCTTAATTTTTATATGTCGTCCGGCCTAATCCTTAGATGCGAACATGAATGATGCGGCTCATGAAAGATGCGGCTCTGAATGTGGAGTGGAAGGATCCCTGATTCGATAGAGAACATGGGTTCTACTGAACACAATAAAGCCGAACGGAATTGGAATCACAAGTGTTCATAAGACACGGAACAACTATGTGAATGCTATCCTAGTTAATGTTAGAGGGAGAATCAAAATAGATAAGAAATTACAATGTAACTACCATCACTATGTCGTATCAGCTAATATTTCACTAGTGTTAAAGAGTAGCTGTAAACCTCAATAGTTGTATGAAATACATAATGTAGTAAACTACCGAATACGGCGGAATTTATTAAATCATATTCATTATAAAATTTGAAAAATAGTGTTCAAATCAGAGTTATTCATAAGAAACCAAATCAAAGAAATATTGTTCTGAAAAACGTGAATGATTCTGCAATACGTTTTAAATAGGTAAAGACCAAACCAGACCAACAGATTTTTTCACAAAAATATTAACATTAAAATCGAAGAGCAGTGAGGGGTGACGAAGGGCAGTAGTGAAGGCCGGTTTACCAGCGCGCCGCGGAAAATGCCAGCGGGCGATCAAGGCTGGGGTGGGGCAATGGCTCTGATCGTGTAGACGGGCAAACGAGCTAGTACCCGCGCCCTGCATCAACAAAGCGCCGGTGCTGTTGTAAGCGGTGCAACGACCGCGACAGCAGGGGAGCCGGGAGGCGGAACGACGGTGGAGATCGTGGAGGGGGCGTGACAGGTAAAGAAGAACTCGACCGTCATGGTGAAAAGAAAAGTGAGGAAAGAAAACTATAAAAGAGAAGTGAAAACGAAAGTTTGCCGTGTAGACGTAAAGCTGTAAAGGAAGATCGCACAAGAAGTGCAGTGTCGCAAGATGTATTCGTCTATACGGACCATGGTATTAAGAAAACAAAAACAAACACAACAATAAGGAGTGTGTGGTGGACATATGACAATCTTAAAAAATCAAGTGAGTGTTCGAAACCAATTGAAAGGGAGAGGTCCGTGAGAATACTGAGTGAATAATATACGTAGATTTTAACTGATAACGCGAATAACAGGACTATGGAAATGGCAAAGGTAAGGAAATTGCAAAATCATCTGAACATCAGAGCGACAAGAACGGGGATAATGAGAGCAACACACATGACAACGGCAACGGAGTGTAGCGGCGAGAATGTGAAAAGAGTGACAGTGGCAAACGCGTTTTAGGCGGTGCGGTCGACAAAGATGGCGTGGGAGGCGAGGAGGGATGGGGGAGTTAGTCAATTTATTGATTATTTAGTGTACCGGGCACGTCAACGACGTTGGTCATTAGTTCCGTAAGGGTAGTGCACATTTTTATCACGCGAGGTGGTGATGTTCTTGCACCGCTGGATGACAAGATCTGGTGCTGACCTATACGTCGGCTTGTGGAGTTTCCCAGCCAGGGTATCGCCCCAGACGGGACAAGCTCTAAGCTCCTGTCTGGTCTCCCGACGTAGTGTAAGTGTAAAGAAGTGTAGTGTATGTAACTGTGTGTGTAAGTAGGGGATGAGGGTAGGATAAGGAAGAGGAAGGAAATATCACGCGCAGTCCGTTGTCCGTTTGTTAAGGAACTGCTCTTGCATTCACCTGGTATTGATAGGAAAAACACAAAAAACTACCAATCAGTGCAGCCGGTAGCAAGAATTTTCTTCCAGAAAGCGGCTGAATTCGACCTAGTTCTCTAGCTAGTGCCGAAAATCCTGCAATCGTCGGAATTCGAACCCTAAGACCTCCCGGTCAGAGGCACTGCAGTGCCATCATTTAATGCCTTGAACTACCTCAGCTGCTGGGAAGGTGTGGACGATGCTGCGGTGGCGGCGGGAGTGGCTGGGGCGGCGTGGAGAGGGCAAGGATGAGGGCGGTGGGATCGACGAGGCCGAGTAGTTGAGAGCAGGGGGCTAAAGTAGCAAATATGTTGGCAACCGTGAGAGTGGCAGAAAACGGCGTGGGGCGGTGAGCGGCTGCCCGACAACGCTTAAGCGCGAGCACTTTGGCTGGCGCCGCCCTCCACTAAAATTTGATACCCTCGCTGGGATGGAACACCGAATCAGCCTTTGGGCTTAAAAAGAGTCCAATGGAAATTCCATCGGAAAAATGAACAAGAGCGCGTCGAGGACGATAAGGTGCATTAGCTTCATACCTTTTCAAGTTTAAGTAATCGACATCTCCCTAGTTTCGCATAACGGGAGACGAGGCAGTGAAAAGTGAGGAACATTTCATGTTAGAAATAACTTTAAATTTTAATTATATTTTAATGTTTACACAGTGATAGATATAAAGCATTAAAGTTATATCTTCATTGATTTATACACAATCAATAATTGAAAATAAACTAACAGAGGATTGATAATATCACTCCTTAAATGTCATTGAAACAAATAAATACGTGAAGAATCTTCATAGTTTATTGAATTAGAAAATCAAATTAAAGATTGTACTACATTCATTAGAAACATTTAGCAGTAGAGCCTATATTACGAGAACATAAAAGATATAATATGTGGTTGCCTGTAACATAATACAAATATCTTCTCTTTCCTGACAATAATTGAGTTCTTTCCTATATGTACATTCATTTACATAATTTACGTGAAAAAATAACTAATCTGTTGGCATTAATTAAGGTAACAAGAGGAAAAATCCAATATTTTGGAACTTAAGTACATAGCATTTTGCATTGATTGTTTTTGTACTTGATTTGCGTATTAAATTTAATTACAGCTGATATTTCAACACCATGTTTCGTGTAACGATATACAAGCTGATTAATTACTTAATTTTCATCCACAATATCATGTTACTACTACGTTAATACAAATGAGATTGGGGATGGCCCAGATTTCTGTGCATTCCTTTAGAGGAGTAATTTTCTGCAGGTTATTTGACAAGTTTAAGACATGTCACAAGTTATCTGGACATAATATTACTGCATTAACTATGGGCCATCACATTTACAAAACGTTTACGTACTTATTTTAAAAAACATTACAATATCAATTTCTTTAATAATTTTACAATCACCCACGCTATAAATATTTATCTTAAATATATGAATGTTTAGCGAGCGCTTATTTACTAATCGAGACGTTCTTCACATTACATTTATTTTAACTGTACATTAAAAATCCGATGATTCATTTAGTCTCTAATTATCTTAGAACATTTAAACTGTTCTCATAGATATCATCTTAAACTTCCATAATAGTATGTTTCAACTGTTTCCGAGACACATTAATCACTTTTTGTGATAGAGAAGTACGCATCTAAAATAGACATATATTTATTAAAGAGTATTGTATAAGTTTTAATCAGATTTTTCATGTGGAGTTCTAAAGTATTTAACAGTAACTGAATTTTACAATTTAAGAAAGAAAACGTAGAAAATAGAAAATACGTTTTTTAAAAATATTTTGATAATACCTGTAGAACCCATGTATGAGAAGTATTTTCTTTAAAAAGAAAGAGAAAATGAAACACTAATTTCTTCTTGAGAGGTGCTTAAGTATGTACCAGGTATGACTAAAGATAGATATAAAAACCAATGGAAAATATGCAAATCAAAGGATGGAAAATACAATACTATCACAGTTAAGGAATGGAATAAAAGGCGAGAAAATGAGACGGTCAAATGTCCCGAGAAAGGACATGCGTAATGCACTGATTAAAAGTGAAGATATGTAATTGAATTTTGTAATACGTTGATGCATGAATCTCAAGTAACTAACTTCGATTAACTACCGGCATTTATTGGGGAAAATTTTAATTTTATTGATAAATTATTACTTTTATAAATTAAACACATTTTAGGGTATATAATTTAAATATGGATGCAAAAAGAATTTTAGACAACCTTACTGACTTGATTTTTATTTTAATTCAATTATACAAATCACTTTGTTGGGAACAATATAACAATAAGAGCAATTCTACCTGTTTAGACGAAATTATTTTGTCTTCTTTGTTGCAGTCTGTTTTATACGAACATTTGAGCGTCGTATCACTTTTAGCACACGTGCTCAATATTTAATTTTTAGCACGCTGCACAAGCCACGTTTACTAGTGTTATTAAAAAATATATTAGTACTGTGTAATTGCCTTCAGGATTTGGATTTCCTTCAGTCTCCAAATAAAAATCACACTTTCATGTTGTAACAAGATAATAAAGTTCTTTGCAAGTCATCAACGTCAAACAATTGTTCACTTCCCTCACTTTATTTTTTGGTTAGAAATCTCAATGTTTTATCGTAGCGTCATGTACCTTCCACGATCAATTCAACGATAGAAGGAGCAGCCGCTTCTACCATTCTCTCGCCACCAAATGCAATAAAATCGAGGGCTGAGATTTCGATTTAGAAAACACTCCATCTCCAACGCGTCGCGCAGCGAACAGCGAACGGCGAAACGTTCGACCGAAACCAAGATCTCCAAGAGAACGTTGTCACTTTCCAATGGATTTGCGTTGGCAAACCCTCCAGCCCTCTCACGGCTCCGGCTGTTGTTGACGCCGTTTCGTCACAGGACAAAGCAGCAACGGCTACCGCACCGGAGGCGGTGGCACTGGCGCAGAAATTCGCGCGGCGGAGGATAGACAAAGTTGGAAAGCTGAGCGGGGGTGGGAATGGCGATGAAGTATTAGAGAAAGCGTACAGGGAAGAGGGTAGTGAAAAGAGAGAGCAGGCGAAGAGGAAATGTGGGAAGCACGGACGTGACAAGACGGGATGCGGGACGAGGTGACGTGGGACGGGGTGTGTGTGTGTGAAGAGGGGACGTGAGAAAGGGGTCGTGGGAACAGCGGACGTGCGAAGACGGAACGTGCAAAGACGGATCGTGGAAAGAGGGGACGTGAGAAGAGGGGACGTGCGAAGACAAAACGTGCGAAGAGGAGATGTGGAAAGACGTGAGAAGTGGGGATGGAGGAAGAGGAGCATGGGAAGAGGGCGGGGTAAAAGGATCACGACAAGAGGAGGAGGTGAAAATGAAGTGTGGCAGTGGGGGTAAGGAAGGAGTTGACAAGAGAAGAGACGTAGATAATCGAGACGGAGAGAAAAGAACGGCGGGAGGAGATTTCGGAGAGCGAAGAGGGGGCAGCAAATGGCGGCAGATCACGGAGATATCATTTTGCAAGATCCATTTGGAAACAATGCGAGACGCGGATATGCATGAGAGCAAACGAGACAGTTTGGAAGCGACGAGACACGCCGCAAAGAATTAGGAGTTGTGGTGGCGAGGGTAAACATTATGGGTGAGGAAGTGAGATCGCTTGCTGATGCACGAGAATCACTACACGACAGACGCAGCCGGAGTTGAAAGGGACTGGTGAGAGATCTTACAGAATGTGTAAATACGATTTTAGTGGGAATGATGATGAATATTCTATTTCTGTATTGCAGGAATGAACTTGGTGTCTTTGACATAAATATAGTCGGTGGTAGAGACAGAGATGTGAAGAGTGATAGATTGCTGAAAACCACTTGAGTTTGATGAGGAGCAGATTGCGTTGATATTCATGACACCAGAGTAGTCAGTCATGATCGGTGATCAGGTTGCACAGGGACAGAATACATTAGAGTGGTTCAGTGGATCAGTAGAGTAGATCGAATGTAGATGATATGAAAACAGAGCAAATGATAGAAGACTGTAGTATATGAGAGAAGGCACGAAAGTATATGATAGATTTTGCACAATAACACATGGAATGAATTGAACGGTTTGAATTTGTTTCTGCATACTAATATTATTTACTAGAGTTGTTCAACTGGAATAGTTTATCTATCTTGTGAATTAAATTTGCATTCTTGGAACAATAGTTTTACTTACGATTACATTTTCTGCAATTTTAATTATTTCAATAATATTTATCAAATAATTTTGTTATTTATTGGTATTAACATTTCTCAGCCAAATGTTCAATGCTCTAAGAAAGAAATCATGTGAAATATTGTGAATATGTCATGGCGACAAATTACAACGGTAAAGAGTTTTTATTTAACTGGCAACTTAGTCCAGTAAATAGATTAGTCGACTGCGGAAAGCAAGAAGAAGATTGTGATGAAAGATACCTGAAGCGTCTCTGAACGGGATGCCCTCGAATTCGAATCCCAACGATGACGAATTTTGGTTTAGCTAGATAAGTCGAATTCAGGGGTTGATGTCTACAGGAATATTCTTGCGATTGGCTCTGATATAATCATTCTTTCATTCTTGCACCTTCCTTTAACCTTATAGACACACACACACACACTCGTACACTTCATGCACTACACGTGTCGGGAGCTTAGAACGTGTCCGGAAAAAGGAGATAACCCGTTCACGGAGATATATGGAGGCAAGAAACCTGCTGGAAGCCAATGTGTAGGTTGGCACCGGATATCCCATTCTAGGAAGGTAGAAATACCATCATCTCCCTCGAAATAAAAAAACATTACACTGACGGTAACAATGGTCATTGTCTCACTGAAAACAATACAATTAAGCAATCATAAAATATATAAAGAAGCAAAAGAGAAGATATTGGTGACGTAAATATACTGCCAAGAATATACCTAAGTGTAAGACAGCAAAACTGACTTTAGTGGATGAAATATGAAGATGGGATTCTCGTCCGAGAGACAGGGGCAGCCAGGAGGACACTGGGGACGCGAAAGACTGTGGGGTCTCGTACACAGATGTGACCGCGCGGGGGCGGGGGAGGACGCTGGCCGCGAGGGCACTGGGGAAGCAAACGTCTGTGGGGTCTCATACACGGCGGCGACTGCGCGGGCGGCAGGGGAGGGCGCTGGCCATCGGAGGCGACTGCACGTGGCTGCTGCTTGGCCGCTTGTGTGCTGCCTCGGGGGAAACGGCGGAGGGGGAATCCCCACGGACGGTCACGCGCACCAGGTTTACGACGGCGACGACGGCGGCCATCTTCCTCCCGAGAGCGAAACAGGCGGCGACGGCAGCGATGACGACTGGGCGGTGGCGAAAGAGGCAGGGCGGTCGAGGACGACGTGCCGACGAGAGCAGTGCCAGCGGTGGGAGCTGCGGTGTCGGAGAAGATAGAGGTTGCGAATGAGAGTGGCAGGTGGTGTGTGGCGGATGATGGGAGGCGGGTGGTGGGAGGGGGATGATGAGGGGGAGGTAGTGGATGATGAGTGGCGGGTGGCGACGGTGGGCGGCGGCGGTGGTTGGTGTCGCTGTGGTCCGGCGGCGGTGGGCGTTGGCAGTCGGTGGCGGTGGAGGGTGGCGGCGACGGGTTGCGACGTGTGGCGGCAGCCGCGGATGCTGGCGATGGGTGGCGTTGGCGAGGGGAAGGCGCGGGGGGCAGGGCGGGGCTGAAGCAGCGGAGCGAAGTTGCCCCACAGCAAGAGGCGACGGGGTGTCGTGTGGGGATGGCGCGCGGACGGTCGATCGTTACGACAAAGCAGCGGCGGAGCGATGCACGGCAACGATAGCGTTATATTGACGTCGGGTGACAGCCAGATAAACGCGTAAATCGCAAAATGCTGAGACTCCAAAGGCAAACTGAAAGCAAAGATACACCTGTGGGGCTCAGATTTGTAGTTGGGCCTTTAGTGCGGTTCGCAGAAGTAACGGCGCAATCGTAATACTATTAGTTTCGGGATATGCTTTACGCAACCGGAACCAGTAATAATAAAAAAAACCCTTATGAAACGATTTATACGACTATATTCCATTCGTTCTTTTGTGAATGCAAACGTTCTAACTTCGACGACATAAAATTGTTAATGGAGAAAATATGAACCTTTGCGACCAGTGGTCGAAAAGACAACTTCCGTCGGTTGCAATGATAGTTACTGCAATGACTTATTCGAAGAACACAGGAAGAAAGTTATGCTATCAAACGAACAACTGAATTTTGCAAATTGCTGAAGCTTTAGATTGCGTAGTCACATGCCGTTTTGACTACCGACGATAAAACTTAATTCATACTTCCACAATTTGAACAGTTTTATTCCCAACCGACGTACTTTTTTCATGCAAAAATCATTTTTAAGCCCGTTTAAAAAACATCAGTTTTCGGCAGAAAAATACAACAAAGAATCCGTTTAAAGAGTGGATAGAAAGTCGAATATTCTGTCCTATTAGCATAAACATCTTGCGTGCAACTGTACTTAACGTTCTGTTAGAAAAGGAAAAAAACACCTAGCGCTTAACACAGTCACAATGCAATGTTTGCCAGAGAATTCATTTTTCATTCTTCCAGAACTTCATCTCTGCTCAATTACGTTTGTCACAACGACCAAAACGATTACGTTTCCTTCAAAATTCTCCGCTGAATTGGTTGGGAAACGACTCTCATAAATCATGACAGCCTTAAAATAGGTAAGGCTGAGATGGATCTCGTGAAATTGTCCGCGCAGAAGGAGGTCGAGCACGGAATGGGATGGCTGATGCTGAGGAGGAAAGGCAACAACGCAAGATGGAGAATTCGGCGACATTGCTGATTAAGGAATGAAAACAACTGAGGGCAGCGTGCAGGCAATTTAAACGTCAGAGTTTTGTTTCACAGAAATTCCAAATGCGGAGATATTTATTATGAGTAGAACAAGGCGAATTGTCAAAAAACAATGAAGAAATCCGTTTTTTTCTCATGAATTAAATTATATAATTCGGAACTGTGTTATTTTTATTATAACTAGTAATATTGAAAATGTAATTACAAATATTTCAACAGAGATTCCATCTCTCGAAAATATTGTAAGAACCCGTTACATTTTTAGTAAATACATGCAAGCATGAAAAATGTGCTTCCGATAAAATGCTCATAAAAATAACTAATTATGTGTATTTAGAAGGCGATAGTCTCTATATAGTAGGCAAATAACATTTCTTATGGAAACAACCATAAGATAACGGATCGCGATACTTAAAATCAGCCGTTAAATTGAACTTTTCTGTATACTGAAATGTAATGAGTCCTCATAACAATCCTATAAATATCGAAGTGTGGATATCAGTACTTACTCTTTAAATATTTCGCCATCACAAAAGTTGATCATTAGTATACATAAAATCACATTTGTAAAATGTAAAATATTTCCATCATTCTACACATTTACGTCTGTCTCAAAATTACTCTCATTAGCATAAATAACATTTTAGAATGTTGTGAAGTTATAAAGGTTGAACTTACCAGATCTGTAATGTAGTAATGATAGCAATACATTAACAACGTTATTATTTATATTTTTCAGCGAACCAAATTATTTTCATTCTTTCTTACATATTTTTTCAGAATTATTAGGTAATAATTGATGTAATTATTTACCGAATTTCCTTATCACAGTTTTTGGATGATTCACGATTTCTTTCTCCTTCATATTAAATTTCCAGTACACTGTATTTTTTCCACATAACGCGGTCTCAGAATGGCAAGGTTTAATCTGACTTTGGGCCAATTTTTACATCACAAGATGTTGAACGCTTGGACAAGTTTAATGTAAATAAAGAAAAATTGAAATGGAAATATATCATTTTATTTATCGACAATTTTCTTACAAACCCGATCTGAAAACAATTTTAATATGATACAATCGTAGGTCTCGGGAAGAGAGTGTTCGAACATGCCAAAATATGTTTGCCAAAGATTTTGGATAGAACATTGGCAATATGAAGCAGCGATATGAGAGTCTAGAACAGTGATCGCCAAACCGTAGATCACGAGCTTCTAGTAGCTTCCAATGCTAATGATTTGCTTCTAATGCAAATGATTTGAATCAAGTTTGTACTCATTGTAATTAGCAGTCTGACTGCACCCAATCTCAATCTCTTGGAGTAGTAGTTTCTGGGGCGTATGGTTGGTTGCATAACTACCAGGCGTCCAAAATATTCACTTTCGTTGCGAGGGTGTTCAATTTAACAAATTAAAATGTGAATTTCCCCTCACCTATCGCCTCGTTTCACAAACTTCTACCTGAATATCCTTGAATTAGCCAATAAGTTATCTCGTTCCATTTGAAAAAAATCCAAAACAGTTAGTAGTATTTTCAAATCATATTTGTAAGGATTGCAGAAATCGTCAACTGCTGTCATCTGTTGCACCTATGTAAAATCATCTTAAATTATTATATTTTATAGAAATACTAAAGCGTTCTATATTTACATAAAACAATGACATTTTTACAGACATTTGATAGGACATTGTGACATACCGAAAACAGTCGGAATATTGGGGACATAGGGGGAACTTTCATTGTATTGGGAATAGACAACGGGTAGCTGAGTTACATAAGGGAGTAATGATACTATTTGAAATTACATTAATATTTTATATATTCACCACAACCATCTTATTTAAATTATTTTATTGTCCCCAACAAATGTTTAAAACGGCATACTTGCTATACGAAGCGAATAGGGTAAATAA
This sequence comes from Acheta domesticus, assembly GCA_031308135.1. Taxonomy (NCBI): domain Eukaryota; kingdom Metazoa; phylum Arthropoda; class Insecta; order Orthoptera; family Gryllidae; genus Acheta; species Acheta domesticus. The sequence goes on from JAHLJT010004567.1 coordinate 82,724,045, forward strand.
TAAAAATGTGTATTCTGAGGGTATAATAAGACATTATGAAGTCTTGCATACTGACAGTATAAGCAATTTATAATACGTTAAAGAATATCTTAAAACAACCAAATATATTAAATTGTTTAAAGGTAATATTCGATAGGGTAATATTCAATTTTTTACAATCCATTTTTATATTTTAAAGAGTAACACGAATGAATGGGAGAAAATGAGTTTCAATTGAGGGAAACCGTCTAATGTTCACTCCTCAATTGCATTTCAACTGTTTTGGAAAATATTTTTTCACATACTCTTCACAGAGACCAAAACGTGTGACTGTTAGGAGCATCTTTTGGAACGGAAGTACAGATGTACTTGAAAATTCGTTTCACATATTCTCGAATACCACTTGAACTTTCTCTTCTCAACATCTGGCTTTAATTAATTAAATAACATTTAGAAAACTGGTAAAGGTGTCTGTGATATTCCTAACGATTTATCACTCAGTCCTTCCGAGCGTTCTGAGCAATTAGGCCACTGCAATCTCCAAAGACACGAAGGACCGGAAGCTGTACTTCCTCGCTGACAGGCAACCATTATTTGCAATATGACGTTCCAGTTTAACAATGGAACATTGCTGGCAATTCACGAACTCTATAGCTTCGAAGCCAACAGCTTTGGAGATATTACATGACGAACCTCCCGTGGCAGAGCTGAAAAGGGAGAGATGCAGGAGTGATAATAGCAGGCCACACTTGTCGACAGAGTCAGAGGGCCATTAATACAATTATTATTCTTATCAGTTCAACGCAAGCTTCAATACGGTCACCCCTGATAAATATTCTAAATTATTAGAGATGTAGACTTCAACTGGGCGGTTCAAATGAAGAGACCCATTTATATTTTGTAGCGCACGTTCTTCTGGTTTAAACATATCTAATATATTCGTTTCTATACAGAATATGTCTATGGAACAAATACGAAATATAGCGACAAAAAGAAACCCGAATCAACCACAGTGAATTAAGCAGGCATGAATGAATTCTGCACAGAAGGATATTGGAACAAAGAAGTATCTTAGCCAGAGCACACAGAAATGCGATAGAAATACTCGGTGTGACTTAAGTATTATGTTACTCTTACGCCATCAAGTCAAAAAATACTTTTTTTAATGTAGCAATTTAGGATTGAAAAATATGTGACGGGTATCACTTGCATGATTGCTAAAAAGAGAAGAAAACAAGTGGTTGTCGTTGATTCATAGACTTGTCATCAATGAACTGTTTTTGTGTTGAAAAATGTGGAAACTGACATCTGGGTTTGCAAGAATTCATGGATCACAGATTTATTTATGTGTTGAATGTTTCATGATTATTAATAGAAGTAATAATAACAAGAATAATCTCGTTACCAATTGGCTAGCGTAAGCCAGGATATGAAAGTTATTTCTACTCATTCTTGAAAAGGTCATCAGAAAGATTCCCAACGAACTTTGGAAAAAAACACGCATGTTAATAACATTTTTCAAGAATCATAAACTTCGAAGAAATTAAAATTACCTTTGTTGTATAATAGTCCAAATATTGTTTAAGCAGTGCTAACAACGTGTGCTTCTAAAAAACAAAATGCGCGCTTGCATTAGTACACTACTGAAGGGAACGGCCATAAGATGCCAGTCTATGAAGCGGGACTGTTTAAGTGGGCGGCCTAGTTATCGTGTCTCGGCCAAGCGCTTATCTGGAGGCACACATGTTGCCTACTGCAGACCTACCTGCGAGGAAGAAATTGGCGGCGATCGGCTCTAGTCTAACAAAAAGCAAGTGACGCGCGGGCAGATGCAGGGACAGTGTCGCCAGGTTAGGGATTTTATCACTAAATTTGGCGTTTTTTGCCTTTAGTGCAATTGTTTAGGAGAAACGTTTTTAGGGATTTTATTTTAATTATACTATTGAAACAATGTTTTTTTCAAAAATAAATAGAATATCTTAAACGAAGGTGAATAAACGAGATTCATTCAAATCTAAATCTTTATCTCTGTTTCAGTCATTAGAATGAGTAATACAAAGATACCTCTTATCTCTTAGGCTTCGTAACTCTTACGCTATCTCTTCCTCAATAGCATCCCCATAATTGTATACCTTTATCGTTATGTAAATAGTCGGTAATTCATACTTTTATATAAGAAAAATATAGGTGTTTGCTCTAAAATATAAATATAATCATACATAATGAATGACATTTTCCCCATTTCTTTAATTTTTAAACCTTCCCATATATTTTAAACTTGAAATAGTCATTATTTGAATTTGGTGTTTTTGTGTCGTTTTGGTGACTTTCGCAGCGCTATCTAGTGGGGAATGCTTAAGACCACCTGGTAACACCGTGCATGGAGCCACCGCGGCCAGTCCGCCCGCATCCTTGCATTTGAGCAGCGCCCTGAACTCGAGCCAGTAGCTCGCACGGGCTCCGCCGACGGTCGCGGCCGCCGCCCGGCCTCCGCCTCCGGCCGGCGGCGCGCGCGTCTCGAGGCAGAGTGGCAGCGCGCGTGCGGCCGTGCGCGGGTCGATGGGCGTGGGCGGCGCGTGCGCTGCCACGCGCGCACGCGCGCGTGCGTGCATGCGGCCCGGCCAGCCGAGCGTCCGACCGAGCGACCGGCACGCGGGCGCGTGGCGAGGGTGGGGCGGGGCGCACCGGGCCGGGTCAGGGACGACGAGGGTGAGCGACGGACGGGCGGGGGAGGTGGGGGGAGGGGAGGGGCGGAGGGAAGGCGCACGGTGTCGTACGCGCGCGCAACAGGTCTGTGGGCGCCGCGCCAGCTCATCCCGGTAATGGGCCCGTCGCGTCGCGGCGACCGCGCCCCGCCCGCGGCACCGTCCGCACGCCCGCCGCCGCCGCCCACGCGCCGCCATCGCCCGCGGTTGCCCGCACGCCCCCGGGGCGATGCTCGCTGCCCGCGTCACGCGACCGCGAACGCTGGCGCCCTTCAGTCACACGCTTCAGTCGGATCCACTGTAATATTTTCTAGCGTGTGAAATGCACTCGATGGCGAGGAGCACCATGCTCATTTTCCATGAAAATAGGATATTTTAACGTATTTGTTCCAATATCATGGCTCTTTCTGATAAATTGGGAACTAAATCTAAAATACATAAATAAAGACATTAGAAGCATTCAGTAATTAGAAGCATTTCATTTTCATTGATGCCAAGAACATGTTGAAATTGCTCTCTTATATAATAAGAAAATGTGACGTAGTGAATTATAGCTGGCAAGTACAGTGTGAAGAATGTTGACAAAATTGAAGTGATAACAAGCGTACAATAAACTGGTATTCAGTTTACTCAAGAATGCTAGTTCCCACCTGTTACAAATACTAGTTGTCGTTTAACCGATTCTAATGGAAGGGACTCTTGCGTGTCAAACGCAGGCTGCAGCTGGTTGTGAATGTTCTAGTAGCAAATATTATATAATATGCATGTTATCATTATATCTTTATTCATTCGCAAATGCTGGTTCCCTCCTGTCATACTACATCTTAGTATTCCATTGTTGTAAGTTGCTTGTAGGGTTTTCCATCCCCAAGGAACCACCCCAGCTGAGACAAGCTCAAAGCACTCGACTGGTCTCTTGACAAATGTGCTAGTGCAGTGTATGTAAAAGTAGGTATTAATGTAAAGCAAGAAGAGGTGACAAGGATGAAGAAGGAAATATCGTGCGCAGTCCATGGCCCGATTGTGGAGTACAGTTTCGGACATTCGAGACGTATTGACCAAAGAAACTACCGATGAGAGCAGTCAGCTGCTACAATTCTCATCTAGAAAGCAGCTGAATTCGACCTAGCTATATAGCTAGTAAATAAAATTCGACACTGACGGGTCTCAAACCCGACCTTTCGGACAAACCAGACCACCGGACTCAGGACCTTCTGCACAAACAATGCTGCCATTCAGCTACCACAGTCGGACTCTTAATTTAAAATTTCAGGTTTTTGTCTATAACCTAATGGAACATCTCTAAAATTTCATTCCTTAGGGTTTTTTTGCTTAGAAGATATGTGATAAGTATTAACTCCCCTTATATCGTCTGTTACGCTACAAAGCCATGTTGTAGCGAAGTTTTCTTCTTAATACAATTTTTTTAGTAAATTGCTTTTAAAGCACTGTTCTTGTAAAAAAATAGATTGACTATGTCTTCATAATCTTTATATGAAAATTATTTAATATAATATATTAAAATCTTATAATTAATTCTATTTCAAATGGAGAAGAGTATAGATGCAAAGGGTATGCTGTGTGTATTTATTTAATATGTTTCTGATTCATCCTAGACTATGGTCGGAGAGATTTTGACTACAGTCCTATTTTATTTTCATTATAATCAGATGTCATTTTTTAACTGTATTTCACAATTCAAAACGTATTACATACGTGTTAAAACTTGAAATTGGGATTTTCTTCTTTGCTTCCTTATTTTGCCACAAAACATCTACGATATACTGCTGAAGCTCAAACTTTACATGATATGCAAATGAAATGCTTACTATTGGCCGACTATTCTCGTACATTCAAAAGAGTGCACATTCGACCTCCTCATTGACGTCAAATGCGGTGACATTTCGACGAACGTAAAAGAGTTTTCCAGGTCGACGTGACACTTCATTAGCTTCTAATATCTACTGATGGAGGTTTGAAATCTTTAGAATGATAGGAATGCATTTTTATTTTTAAAAGTCTTCTAGATTCATTCATTACAGAACAATTGAACATTTTAGCAATATGAATTGTTTACACAATAATATTTTATGTAACAAATGTTTTTTAATCTCACAGGCTAAACAAATTTTAGGCGCAAATAATGAATTACAAATATTCAGTCTCATAATAGTACCACTTCCAATGGTTCACTACATTAAGTCATGAAGTAAATATTAATTGAAATACTATTTTATCTCGTTTTAATTTTCTTTCTCGGTAATTCTCGGTAATGATGATGATGAGGAGGAAGAAGAGGAGAAGATGGTGTCCTCTTTCACGCTAGTGAGTGCTATAAAAAGGAATTGGTGGAGTTAACAAAACAGAAGTAAATACATGGACCATCTTAGGCTGAGAACTGCATTACTTACACATTAATCCAGAAGATGTTACGTGACTTCTTCCCCTATATTTTAAATTTGCTGTACTTTTTTCCAAGAGTCTCACATTATTCATCTACTTTACCTTTCTGTCGGTGTACCTGCATTCTCCTCATACAATTGTGATTGTGAAAGTTCTGATAAAAAAGCTAAGTATCTAAAAATATTACAATAACAAGTCATCTCGGTCCATACGATCGTTGTTTTATTAATCCTACCAAGGGACCTTGGGGGGGTTAGATAAAACTCGTTCACTTGTTTGCTTAAATATTTGTATGTTTTAGAATCTCCGGACAATCTAAACATTTACGAGAAATGTATTATTTTCCTTTTGACCATATTACTTTAACTTATAACTTTCCACCAATTTTTTACCCATTGTATTTCCTATAATTTCTCTGATAAGTGTGCTTTTCAGTTTACGCAACTGCGTACGCTTTCGATTACATGTTCAGTCAAATACGTTTCTTGCTTTCAGAATAAAATCTCTAATACTCAAAATTCAATGTAGTTTAAATTATAAAATTGAGGAGAATACTATAGCATATTATATATTTTCTGATTGAGCTGTCAAATTGTTGTGCGGATTTACTTGATTCAAAATAGTTTTCATGTTAAGCTCCGGACAAGCTGAAACTTCCGTCAGGCTGCAATTTTCTAAAAAATCAGTAATTTTAATGAAAATGACACCTGTACTGTTCCCTTATGCGTCTTTTACGCTACCCGAGGACAAAGTTTAAAAAAATTGAAGCCATTTTTAAGAAAATATTGAAAACGTTATTAAGGCTTCATGTAAAGTTCCCTCAAGATCAAAATATCCGTTTCCAACTCAGACGACCTCCAGTTCATTTAAGTCCATCAGGAAATATCAATTTTCATGAAAATCGGCTGAACTGTTTTGGGACTAGCATTGACCACAGATGAACGGACAGATAGACATTAGACACACAGACGGGAGGACAGATACGTTTTGTCATCAATGGATTTTTCGATATCAAGGACTCACAAAACATACAATTGGGTGTAGATCCTGACAACACAACGTGTTAAAGTAATTTACTCTACATGTTAATTATAATTTACAAAATACATTTCATTTGTTGACAATTTATGGTTCATTACCAGGACCCGGCAATTAGAGTTTTTCTGTCAAGAAATCAGGCTCATCAATACAATTCTTCCTCTTCTTACGAAACAAAGGTGAGAATGTAAAAACTGGAGTATCTGGCAGATACATAGCGTATTCTTAATGTTACATTTTGCACTGCAAGTACTACAGCGTTAATCAAAACGATCTTAAAACATATGTTCAGCATTTCAATAGATCAACAATATAAATAAGAATGAATCACGTTCATTAAAAGAGATATGATTTTGCGATTTTCAATTACCTTTAATGACGCGAAAGTTTTTAAGGTTTTTGCTGAAATTTAAGACAGCAGATTAAGATGACACACATTTAGGAATACTTTTCAAAATTTGTTAATTCTTTTAATATTCACTATTTGTTTAAGTGTCTTTCTTCAATGGTCCGTGCGAGAGCAACGACAGTGCAGCTCTCCCATACGTTTTCGCTCGAGCACATTAGAGTGACTGGCTCACCTGGCGCGGTCGTGTCGCAGTCTTCCTCCCTTAGCAATATTTAGGGTCCGGATGTGCGTAATTATTTACAGACGTGGAATGCTATTTCGAAATACATCGACATTTCCTGCGCGTTTCCTCACGGATTGGTTCTTCGTAGGTTCTTCGAGTTACTAGTGCGTAAATAGTATTACATACTTATCTTAAGGGCAATTTATATTGTAGCACTCGGTTGATGCAAAAACACTTTGATGGAGGTGGGCTGTGAATAAATCTGACAACAATAAGTTATCAGCAGCATATAGTATTTGAGAAATTTGTTGGATTATTCAGTTGAGAATAATTTCTTTTCTTTTATGTTATAAATACAATAATTCTCGACAAAATAAAAATTGTAAGTATGTAGAGATTTGTCTGTCTTGAGAAATGACAAATTTTATAACATATAGCAAACTCTAGAAAAGTCGTCTATGGAATAAAAATAAAAGATTAAACCTTTTTAAAAATATTCATACTTAAGGGGAAGCATTATTAAAAGCTATAAAGCTTTTAACACAGTTGTCTTCTTCATAAATTGCATTTTGTCGATTAAGAAAGAACTTTTCAAAAGTCCATAAATTTTTCTATTCAAGTTGTCAGATGCAGGGCTGAGTAAAATTCCCCGTAACGACCTCGGGGCGATGATATTGGAAATTGAATCCAATTAAATGAAGCTGTTACTCCTCCCATTAACTCGTTAAATATGATTTGTAGTCACAGTAAATCCATTGCCAATACAATCGATTTCTCACGATTTTGTATTTAACTGCTCTTCACGATAATGTATAATTTTAAAAGATCATTACAAATAGTACTAATATGAACTTTGAATTTTATGTAGAATGTCAAAAAATGTGACTGCAATAAAGTTAGCAACATTGCATTATTATCATTATTATGTAAAAACGTTGCAACATTTTTCCTGACTTATATTTACTAACAGAAGTTGATTTGAAACTAAATGATGTACCAAGAGTATACATTGTGTACATTGCTTTATTACTACCTTACTATTCTTATCGCGTGATTACTTAAGAATTTTAGAAATGAGTTTCCATTAGTTGTGAATTATTAGTTTCTTTAAAATTCGCTTTACGTGAAGTCATTTGTAAAAAAAGATTCTGCAGAAAAGTAAAGAAAACTAAATAATATTTTATGAGTTTCCTCTACTGACTTCTACAAGATTACAAAATTTTGAAAACAATAATTACTTTCTGTATCAAATGTGAAAATTTGTGTTTGATATAATATTATTCCCAGAATAATATTTTGGGATTAAGAGATTATTCTCAAATGCAATAAATTAATTTTTTGACCTTCAAATAATTACTACGAAGAAAACGTGCAATCAATATATTTTAAATATAAATTGCATAAGGCTCTACAAACTCATAGCCTCGATTAACACGACATCTAGTACGTACAGCCTAATGACATAAGAAATGTTCAAAACCTTTACGAGATGAAAAATAAAATTGGACTATTTGCCTCATTTTTAAACAAAAGAAGAAGAGACGTGAAGGCGCGCGGTGCTTCCATAAGTCTCATACTTATTGTTTACAAAATAATTCTGAATATTTTGAATATCTGAATTTGTATTTGCATGTAATGCTTTTGTTTTTACTCTGAGAACATTTAAAACTGCTGTCAAGCTACAGCAATTATACCTCATGGTAATTTTATTCTCATCTCTACAAAATATTGCATATTATTAGGGAAAATATCTAAAACGAAAGATATTTTTCATAGAGCTAGTAGATCCTTTCATTAATAAGAGAATCACGAGAGAACCAAAAACTTGTTTATTGCAACATTCATCATCTATCTAAAAATTCTAGAATTGACAGTAAAAAACAAAAGATAGAAAAAAGGTCTTGAGAGGTTCCATATTGTACACCGGTAGAAATACAGAATTACAGCTTTCATTTACACAATGGAATTTTAAATGCATGATTCAAATTTCAATTTGCAAGAAAACTTATCCAAACTACCCATACTACTAACTAAATGTTGACTCTTCGAATCTCTTCGGTTGACCATCAAATGACGATTAACCGAGCGTGAAATGTAGCCTATAACTTTTAAAAAGGACGATGTGTAATGATGGCAATTTGTATGCCTATCATACTTATACTGTTAAGTACAGTATCGAAAGAGAGAAAGGAGTGCCTCTCTATATTTCCGTAGTTTGCGCAAAAAATGTGTAATAAACAATGTATCATTCATAGAAAAGTTTGAAAAATTAATTAAAGAAGATTAAAACTTCCGTGTTTTAAAAAGATTTAAAATATTACCACTTTACGTTGAATGACTATGTGCGATTGATGTAAATTATCTTTACATTTTTTTTGCCAAATTCATTATCATCTTTTGCCTAATTTATACCTAATCACATAGTTTACATGTGAACAACAACACATAGTTTACATGTGACATAGTTTACACATAGTTTACCTAATCACATAGTTTACATGTGAACAACATAGTTTACATGTGTACAACATCACATAGTTAAAAAAAAATCATTTTGTATATTCTTGATGATCAACTACTCTAAAATAGATGAAGAAAACATTTATAGAAAACCAAAGATATGATAATTTCGAAAAACTTAGAAATGCGATGTTAGTGAGTCTAGAAAACCCATTTTACACCTTCACGATCACAAAAGATGCCGCGGTTTAGAAAGACAACACATTTTGACTTCTTTGAAAGAAATTGGACAAACAAACCATTAATAATAAATCTTACAAATTTAAAGAAGTCACGATATTTTGAATAGATTTAAAATATAGCAAATGTATGTATCTTAAAATATCTCTACAACGAACATAAAAGGGTGACATCAAAGCGTGCATCTGGAGGATCTATTTTGTGTCTGTATGAATGAAAAAAACCCTTTTCAGAAGATAATGAGATTTGGTGGTATGAAAGAATTTCGGCGAACGATCAATGCATTGATCGTAGAACTTCTTACAGAAGTATTGGACATGCAATTATGTATGTATGCTTTGGTAGTAATTCATCCATTGCAAGGATTCATCTAATAATACTTCACAAACACACAGCTCACATTAAAATGCACTAAATATACAGGAATGTGAGGAACGAAGGATGGAATTCTATATATAGGAATTTGATGATGGTGATGAATGATTTTATTTACAATTTATGCTATTTTCATTTACAGGATTTGTTTATTGTTTTACAATTAACATTTTATTCAATTCTATACTTGAAGCTTAGGATTATATTGAAGCAGTGGGGAAACTTTCAGACCAATAAGTCACGAAAGTTACAGCACATCATGCAAAATAACACAACCAAAACAATACATATTTTTTACATTTATGACATCTGTCAGACATTCTTGCTTAGTGTTAGAAGCACCATGCGTAATCTACCGAAGCATCAGTCGTGTAGGCTATGAGATTGCTGAATGCTCCTAGTTAATGTGCCTTGTTCTTAAAACGATTGCATCCACCATCACTTTTGGGGGTTAGTTGAAGAACTCAATTTCAAACAAACAAATACCTAGGATTATTACTTCATCGCTATTCCTTTCTCGCAATTCCCCTGAAACTTTCCCTTACGTTTATCGGGGCCTCCCCATACGAGAAGTTGGGGAAGGGAGAGGGGTAAGCCCGAGGCGGCCTCTGGCGGGCGGTGGCGGCGAGCTCCTTGGGCGGCCCGCGACTTGAAACTTCTTGAAACAAGCCGAGCAGGCGACGCGAGGGCACGATGTGGAGTATGAGGAGGGGAAAGATGAGTACGAAGAGGGAACAGAGGAAGGTAAAGAGGACGAGGAGGAGGTGAAGGTGCAGGTGCAGGGGAGGGAAATGAGTAACAGAAGGCGATGAAAAGGAACAAAAGCAATTGAGGAACAGAATGAAGAGGAAGAGAAGCAACATGAGATAGGAGAGGAAGAATATAAGCACGAAGAGGAGAAGGATAATGCAAAGTAGGAGCAACAGGAGGAGACGTTAAAGAAGAGGAGAATGAGCGTGAAAATAATGAGAAACAAGAAGAGCCAGACGAGAGAAGGAGGAGAAAGAGAAGCACGAGAATATGGATGAGAAGCAAGATGAGTATGTGTGGAAGGAGGAGGTGGAGAAGAAGAAGGAAGAGAAGCACCAGGATCTGGATGAGAAGCAAAAGAGGAGCATGAGTAGAGGGGGAGGAGGAGGAAAAGAAGAAGAAGGAAGAGAAGCACCAGGATCTGGATGAGAAGCAAAAGAGGAGCATGAGTAGAGGGGGAGGAGGAGGAAAAGAAGAAGGAAGAGAAGCACCAGGATCTGGATGAGAAGCAAAAGAGGAGCATGAGTAGAGGGGGAGGAGGAGGAAAAGAAGAAGGAAGAGAAGCACCAGGATCTGGATGAGAAGCAAAAGAGGAGCATGAGTAGAGGGGTGAGGAGGAGGAGGAGGAGGAGGGCGGCTTCTGACGCCCCCGGAGGGCGACGTGCGCCCCGCGCGAGCGGCTAACAAGTATTGATCGAAGACGCGCCGTGGGCGCAATCTGCATCACAGACGGCTCGAATTGCGACGTGCGCCCCTTGGGGCGGTGTTTGGCGGCTCACAGAGCCTCTGAGGGCGCTGATCACGGGGCGCAGGGTTGGGGGCGGAGCTGGAGGAACGTACGCGGGGTGGCGGAGGAACCGTCGTGGCGACGAAGTGGACCCGGAAGCATTAGAGACGAAGAGATAACGAGAGCAACGCTTGGGAGGCGAAACGGTGTTGAAGGAGCACGCGAGAATGGAATGAAGAGATAATGATGAGACGGAATTACATCGGTGGGAATGGTCTCCTTTAGTCTAACGCAATGTTACGCAGGAACGTGATAATGGAGAGAGCGACAGGAAGGCGATGGCAATTTGAGGGTTAGAAAACGATCGCACACTTAAAAGATGATTCCACCAGATTTTGAAAGGAGTACGCTTTGGGAACGGTAGCTTAAATTGTGTCAATGGTGGAATGACAAGGGAGAAAAGGTACGAAGAGAGATAATAGTCGATCTGAAAAGAGGAGAGTGAGCGGATAACAGCGTGTGAGTGCAAACGACGACGCGTGCATGGTAGATTTATGGGAATGACAAAGCCACAAAAACGTCATGCAACTCACGTACGGTACGTGAGAATGGAGAGAGGATGGTTTTCTGAGGTTAAAGACTGCAATCATTGTGTAAAGTGCGGTGGAGTTAAATTAAGATCGAACGAAACAAGCGTGGCCGGAAAAACGTTCAAGATGGAGAACAGTTAATAACAGCAGGTTAAGGGTATTTGGTTGACATGAGAGTCATTAATGATTCAAATCTCTCAGATAATGATGATAGCAGGCAGACGGACACAAAAACATCAATGAATTGTAAAAGAATTGTGAAAAGTTCGGCAGAAGGAGAGAAGTACTAAAAAGTATGGTAAAACAGGATGATGATGTAGACTATCCAACAAAATGCAGAAGGTTAAAAGGTGAGGACGAAAGAGGAAACACAAAAATAGAAACAGATATCTACTACATAGAAAAAGAAGGAAAAAATGTAATGAACTAAAGTATCATCTTAGGAACTTGAATTACGTTTGTTTCACAAGAATAAAATTTCCTGAAGAGTGGTTGCGATAAAACAGCATTCAAACTTTTAATTCAAACATTATATCATTAACGCAACGTTTGTTTTGACTGATTGACGAGATTTATTGGACTGAAATAAATCGTGAGCAGCTTGGTCAATAAAATTTTGTATGATTTGCTAGATAAATACTGTTTACAAATTTTTTGTACTTCTGTTCCTTGATAAATTCAGTGATAAATCGATTACTTAGAAATTACTTCTTTCTCAATTAGAATCTTTAAATTGCAACCGGAATTTGCGTTGTTGTTCTGAGTTTTTGAGAGAAATTGAAAGAGATTTCTGAGCTAACAGAAATGTTTCTACTAGCGCGTCCTTGCCAAAATGTATGAGATTTTACGCTTGTAGGGAACTATATATCACTTCCTCTACTAAACAGGAAAGTCCAGTAATATAAAAATGGTAAAGAAATGTTTAGAAGAATCTAACCAAGAAACACAAAGGACATAGAGAGTTCGGAAAAACATAGATGTGTTTAGTACGGAGTGTACGGGAAGGGTTGGTCAGTGAAAATATGAAAGAGGTGGACAAGGTGAGCGAACGGCGACGCAGCCGGCGCGGGCGTCAACCACGTGCCAGCGCCAGCGCCAGCGCCAGCCGCGCCGCCGTCCGGCCACGTCTCCCGCGCAAACACCGACTACACGTTCGACAACACCAACAGGGAGCCACGCGGGCAACATACAGAGCAGCCACAGCGACAAACAGCAGCACAACTACAACAGCCAGCGGGCGGTGGAGGCGGGGGGCGTGGCCCGGCCGGCCGTTACCTCCTTGCCCGGCAGCACGGCCACGACGCGCTTGAGTGCGGCGGCGGCGACGGGCGCGGGCGGCTGCGGCGGCGGCGGCGCGGGCGGCGTGGGCGCCGCGGGGGCGGCGGGCGGCGCGCCCCCGCCGCCTGCCGACGCGCCGCCCGACGTGGCCGCCAGGGCGGCGGGCTCGGGGGCGGCGGCGGCGGCGGCGGGGGCCGCCACGGACGGCGCGGGGGGTGGCGGCGTCTGCTGGCCGTTGGGGGCGGCCGCGGGCGCCTCGCCGCGCGGCTCCTCCTCCACTTTGGGCGCCATGATGCCCCGGAGAGCGTCGGACCTCGAAGGCGTCGGCGGCAGCGGCCGGTCGGGGCGGGGCGGGGCGGAGCGGGCGGGGCGGGGCGGGGCGCCTAGCGCGAGCGCCCGCTCATACCGGCGACCGCGCGGCGACTGTGCGAGAGCGCGGGCGGCGGCGGAGGCGGCGGTGGGGGCGGCGGCGGCGGCGCGCGCGCGCGCGGGTGCGTCAGCTCGCCATGGCGACTGGCAGCCGCGCCGTCGCCGCTCTGCCCGCCACCCCCGACCGCGCACGACGCCGCCCGAACCGTTACGACGCCTTCGCAGGCGCGCGGTCTACTCGCGCCGCCGCCGCCGCGGCCCCAAGTCAGATTATCAGATAAAGCGGAGATGCGCGCCGTAGAATCGGCGCGGCAGGAAATGAAGTGGGGAGGAAGCTGAAATCGAGTCTAAACCGAATAAACGCTCCGCTAGCACGCTAACGCCGGAGATGGGCATGTCGACGGTGGTGGAGCGGCGGCGTCGCCGCCCCTCTGGGAGGTCAGTGTGGAAGGTGATTATTCTGGAAGGGTGTGTTATGATAATGGTTTTCGTGTACGTTGAAGTGGGACTATGATAGTAGCATTAGAAACTGGCGTTGTTTCGAACTGAAATGATTTTCGATTGCACAAGTAATTATAGGATTGCATATTTTTAGTAATTGGGTCTGTTAGAATTGGCAAAAGGTGTATGGTGACACCCGTTTTGTTTTCAATGCCATAAATCTTTTCAAATTTTCTTTCTACCCTTCGTTAATTTAACATTTTCATTATCGTACATACAAATCTATATAATAATCTGTCTTAGCCTATTTATTCGAAATATTATATGGTCCCTTAGCTGTAACTAACGACCTTGTCATTTTCTGATCTCATTTCTTGAGACTCATTGTCTTATCCTCCTGAAGACAACTGAGTTTGGTACTAGAATCTGGGATGAACGGACACGATATCTAAAAATAAAGCGCAGAATAAAACGTTGGAATGGTGAGACGTTAACAGAAATAATCTCGCGCAGCGGAGTAGGAAGCGAGGCCAGTAGCAACCGCGTCGTAAACCGAAGTGGCGCATGAGGGCATTGCAACGTCGATGCTTGCGGCTGTGACGTTAAAGCTAGCGACGCAGAATGATTCCGAATAAACGGCGGAGAGAACGACGGGAACTAGGTTCTGGCGGCCTCCGGGAATGAGCTGCGACGTGGAATGCACAAGATAGCGGATGGATCCCCCTCCTCCTTGTAGAGAGGATTGCTCAAGCCTTCGAGGTAGTGGCAACCGCGGAGGTGACAGCGAGAAGGGAAACGAATGCGAAGGTAGAACGGAATCAGGAGCGGGGTCGAGGGTTCTGTGTCGGGGGCGGGTTCGGTGGCGGGGGCGAGAGCGGTTTCGGGAGCGGGGTCGAGAGCGGTGTCGGGAGCGGGGTCGTGGGCAGAGTCGGGAGCGGGACCGGGAGCGGTGTTGGGAGCGGGGTCGTGAGCGGGGTCGTGAGTGGGTTTGGGAACGAAGCCGGGAGAGGGGTCAGGAGCGAGGGTCGGGAGCGGGGCTGGGAGCGGGGCTGGGATCGGGCTGGAGCGGGGCTGGGAGCGGGGCTGGGAGCGGGGCTGGGAGCGGGGCTGGGAGCGGGGCTGGGAGCGGGGCTGGGAGCGGGGCTGGGAGCGGGGCTGGGAGCGGGGCTGGGAGCGGGGCTGGGAGCGGGGCTGGGAGCGGGGCTGGGAGCGGGGCTGGGAGCGGGGCTGGGAGCGGGCTGGAGCGGGGCTGGGAGCGGGGCTGGGAGCGGGGCTGGGAGCGGGGCTGGGAGCGGGGCTGGGAGCGGGGCTGGGAGCGGGGCTGGGAGCGGGGCTGGGAGCGGGGCTGGGAGCGGGGCTGGGAGCGGGGCTGGGAGCGGGGCTGGGAGCGGGGCTGGGAGCGGGGCTGGGAGCGGGGCTGGGAGCGGGGCTGGGAGCGGGGCTGGGAGCGGGGCTGGGAGCGGGGCTGGGAGCGGGGCTGGGAGCGGGGCTGGGAGCGGGGCTGGGAGCGGGGCTGGAGCGAGGCTGGGAGCGGGGGCTGGGAGCGGGGCTGGGAGCGGGGCTGGGAGCGGGGCTGAGAGCGGGGCTGGGAGCGGGGCTGGGGAGCGGGGCTGGGAGCGGGGCTGGGAGCGGGGCTAGGAGCGTGGCTGGGAGTGGGGTCGGAAGCGGGGTCGGGAGCAGGGTCTGAAGCGAGCCGAGTGGGAGTCGGAGGAGAAGTCGCAAGCGGTGTCGGAAGAGGGGTTAGAAGGAGGAATGGAAGGGGGACGGAAGAGGGTAGGAAGCGGAGTCGGAAGAGGTGTCGGAAACAAGGTCGCAAGAGGGGTCGGAAGCAGGGTAGAAAGAGGTGGCAGAAACTAGATTGGAAGCGGATCGGAAGCGGGGTTGGAAGAGTAGTCAAATGCGGAGGTGGGGGGGGGGCTAAAACGAGTCCGGAAGCCATGGTGAAGAAGGTGGAGGCGGAGGTTGAGATGAAGAGGAGACGGGAACTGTTGCTGACGTCTCAGAAAGCGAAGGGGAAGGCGAAGGCAAAGGTGTGTGCGAAGTCGGAAGCAGCAGCGTAGTTTGAAACAGCAGCGTAGCTAAAAGCAAGGGCTAAGGCTAAAGCGGAAGCGCAAGTTCAAAGTGGAGATGGAGGTGAAGATGAATGTGAGGGTGGGGGCGGGGGCGGCAGCAGCCACTGCGGCGGTGGCGGATGAGCCACTTGTCCCGAACGCGCCGAGACGGTTGTTTTAGCGGCGCAGGTACGCGGGAGCAGAGCGGAGAACACGCTTGTAACGATCTTCGCGACGCGCAGTTGAGACGCTGTCGACTTCCTACGTGATTGCTGTGGAATATGAACGTTATTTCGGTGTGAGTGTGAGGCAGCAGTTCAAAGGAATGGAGCATAAGCAGTTAAGGCGTCAAGAGGCGACAGGCGAGGAAGAATACGACGGAGATTACGGTCTGGGCAACAGACCTGGAAAATGAAGGTCTCAATTTTAAAGATTTGTGCGAAAATTACTGCGCACAAAAACACGAAACCTCAGGGTCTTGATTTTACTATTGCATTCAACACATTAAAATGATACGACTCTAACAACAGTACACACCGTTCAGTTATACAGGTACTAGTAGTACTATAATAATACTACGACATAAAATTGCGAATAGTGGCGATACTGGCTGTAAAATCGTTTAGGATGATAAGATAATTTTGATGATTTCGTAACTTGTTTTGCAACACCAATGAATAGAAACCTATCTCCAAACTTCTAACAACAGTTGGGTGGCAAAATAAAAAGATGAATGTCTGAAATTTTGTCCGAAATACTGAAATGTCGTCTATCGATAAAAGGAAGAGTTAAAACAGAATGAAAGGCTAGGTAATATTTTTCATTTATTTTGTCGTAGTTTTTCCACATGTATTGTTCATTAAATAATATCTTTATCGAGGACTCGAATGCTTTCTTATCACCGCACGTTCATCGCTGTGCACCCAGGCGCGAAAATAACGTCTATTACAACTACTCCGACACCACCGCCCACGCGTGATCGAGGCCGACACAGGGATCGCAGACAACTTTGATATCATGCTGATACACCATTCCCGATACAAAGCTGACCCCGACGTCAATCTCGACACCACCACCGACATCAGCACCAGCACCACTAGTGTCGACCAGACACCCGCACCAGCATGGACAACGATTACGTCTCCGGCTCTGACGCCGAGACCGGAGCACTGACTCTGGCTCCGAGACCGGAATCGGCTCTTGCGACGGCATCGGCTCTTGAACCGGCATCGGCGTCGTCACCAGCACCGCCTCCGGCTTCGTCACCGGCTTCGGAATCGGTTCAGGCACTGTCACCAGCACCGACTCCGACAGCAGCACCGACTTCACGGTGTAAGAGAAATAGGTGGGTTCACTCCCGGTCTAAAACTGAAGCTAATGTGAGGCTAGTTCTCACAGTTCTCGCTGTGTAAGCGCTGCGAACGACTTGGGCATTTTTGGGACAAGATGGTGATCCATTTAATAGCTTTGTAACCTCTGGTGGAAGCCACTAAATCCCGAGACGCCATCATGAATGCCCAACTCGATCGTGCGCACCGTACGGATAAGCGAGGAACTAGCCTCAAACTGGCTTCAAAAATGTTGTCCAAAAGGCAGCTAGTTGACAATACTTATATATCTTACACCGTGACCGACTTCGGCTCCGGTACCGGTTCCGACTCCGATATCGTCACCAGCACAAGCTCCGTCTTCGACTCTGGTTCAGACACCGGTTCCAGCTCCGGACCCGGCTCTGGCACTGGCACTGGCACTGGTTCCGGCTCCGGCTCCGGCACCGCCAGCGCCCGTGTCGGCAGGCGCGCCGTGGCGTCAAGGTCTGTTCCAACCGATGGCTCCTCTGCTGGCATTTCATTTGCGTTTTAACGAGATTCCCTGCGCGGCGGGATTTTGCGCCGGGTCGGCGAGATGCGGGGTTGCGGGAAAGGGCTGAATAATCGATAAAGCACCTTGAATATTAGGAATTTATACAAACACATCCTACCGTTATGTAAAATGTGAAATGTGAGTTTTTAGCGATATATCTTTCATTGCGGAATGGAAGATAAATCACCCCTACAGAAAGAAATGTAACCAGCAATGTGTATAATTCGTATTTGCATTATCTGAGTGAATCTTAAGATGAACATTCATAACAATCCTTTTGCATATTACTCCTATACTAGCTGACCCGGCAAACGTTGTTTTGCTATATAAATTATTCCTAGGATTATTTTAGTAGAAAAAATAGTAACTTATTGTCAGTGTTTGAGGACGTGTGTATTTATGAGTTGAAGAGTCATGGAGCGCTGTGAACGATGATGGAATATAAAAATTACACAATACCAAACATTTATATTTTTAATTTATTGTAATTTATTTTTTAAAATGATGTAAATCGCTAATTATGATAATTTTACTAAAAACAATATCAATCCCTCAACGCAATAGAGTGTACAATATTTTTTATAATTCCACCTTTAGCTAACACAAATAAACTGGATGGCTTGCCCACTCGAGAGCATGCCACTTACAATTGACCGCGTGAAAAACATGGCGTACTCAAATCTAAGCCACAAACAGACATCGTTTGGCCTTGAGACTTATTGATAGTCATAGCAAATGCCAATCTTAATGGAAATTGAAGACGTTTAAATTGAATTGGCACATTTGTGGGTATAGTAGGGATCCGTGGCAGTAATATATTATCACCTCGAAATTTGCCATTTAAAATGATGGCTTCGACAACGTTTTTCATTAATTTTTTAATAACTAACCGCGTGCCATTGCACACCTGTGGCGGGTTCAAATTACGAAGCAAAATAACCGGAGATCCAACCTTCAGTTGTATATTATGCGGCGGCATGCCTGGTAAATCTAATGAGTTTAAGAATTCTGCTGGATAATTCACAGCTTCGGTGGAATCGCAAACTGTATCAATAGATTTGTATGACACCAAGTTCTATGGTAATAAATGTTGTATTTTCAGATTTAATTCGTTGACGTCCACATTTTTTGCTGCTAAAATTACTCTTTCTGCCAGCCACTCATGATTAATCTATTGTGTATGTACATTTGGGAATATCTGGTCAATGAGAGCATCTTGCGACTCAATGGTTGAGCAGAAATCGGACGGTAATTTTATGCATCCAGTTTCATCTACAGTAACTTTTCCATCGTCGATATCTAACAGCTCGAAGCATTTGAACGCGCATATTTACTTTTAGTTGTAACATTACGCCACAGTGGCGATGATTTTAAGCAGGCATTGATTTCATCAGCATGTTGAACGTGAAATGATGGGAAGTGTTTGTGCCGCCAAATAGTTTGTCGTTGTTTTTAAGATCTTTCAATGTCCTGTGCAATGCCTCAAGTGAATGTTTGTGTGCCATAGTGCATTCATCCCATATGATAATTTTACACTGTTTCAGCACTGTGGCCATGAACGATTGTTGTTTTTTTGTTGCACACTGCATCTGGGTTATTTTGAATGTTTAGTGGCAGTTTAAATACTGAATGAGCTGTTTTGCCTCCATCCAGTAAAGTTGCCGCAATGCCAGACGATGAAACGGCCAATGCAATGCCAGTCATATAGTAATTGCTGTTTTTTCCTGCTAATTATAGTATTAATGATATATTAGTCTCTAATATGCTTAAGAGTCCTCAAACCTAACGCAACAGTGTTTCGCGGAGACAAACATTTTTCTAGCGGACCCCGGCAGACGTTGTTCTGCCCCTATATCTCTCTTTCTCCTTCCCTCTCTCTCTCTCCTCGCCTCTCTTTCCCCGTCTCTCTCTTTCTCCGTCTCTCTCTCTTTCTCCGTCTCTCTCTTTCTCCGTCTCTCTCTCTTTCTCCGTCTCTCTCTCTTTCTCCGACTCTCTCTTTCTCCGTCTCTCTTTCTTTCTCCGTCTCTCTCTTTCTCCGTCTCTCTCTTTCTCCGTCTCTCTCTTTCTCCGTCTCTCTCTTTCTCCGTCTTTCTCTCTTTCTTAGTCTCTCTATCTTTCTTTGTCTCTCTCCCATTCTTCGTCTCTCTCTTTCTCCGTCTCTCTCTCTTTTCTCCGTCTCTCCTCTCTCTTTCTCCGTCTCTCTCTTTTCTCCGTCTCTCCTCTCTCTTTCTCCGTCTCTATCTCTATCTGCAACACATTCATATTTAGTAGCAGATTCTGCACGACGCTGAGCTGGTGCGTAATATTGAGAAACGCCGTGGGTGAAATACACACCGTGTGTGAAATACACCTCTGTGTGAAATAGGTGTGTAGCGGGTTGCGTAAAAAGTTTTGCCCGAAAAATTAAAAAAATTGACGTGGACCACCCTTATCACTTAGGGGTATAAAAAAGAACATATTCTCAGACCTACTGAATACACATATAAAATTTCATCAAAATAGGTCAAGCCGTTTTGGAGGAGTATGGTAACTAAAACTGTGATATGAGAATTTTATATAGAGAGAGATTACAATGAAAATGATGCATGAAAATATAGAAATTAATACTCGGCATCTTTGCCTTGTCGCTGCCGCCATGACATTTTTTCATCTCTGCGTAATTTCTGAAGTGTAGTTCGGTTTGATGTTGTTAAAATTTTCATTCTAGGTTTCCCTCTTCCTCTTTTTTCAACTAATTTACAGTCTAAAATTGTGTTTAAGAATTGATTATTTCTAAAAATGTGTCCAAAGAATTATGCTTTCTTGTTCCAAATGGTTTTTAGTAGAGATCTCTTTTCCTTCATTTTCTCTAAACTTACGTTATTCGAAATTTTTTCAGTCCAGAAAACCTTCGCTACAACATCTCACAAGCTTCTAAACGACTCCTGCTGTAAAAGCGTCTATCCTTCACATCCGTATAATAGGACACTTCAGACATAGCTTTTCAGAAATTTCTTTCTAATATCCAAATTTAGGTTGGTATTTGTGAGCAAATTTATTTTATTTAGGAACGACTCCTTTGCTAGTGTAATTCGCTTTCTTATTTCTGTTGTGTTTTTATTGTCTTCGATGAAAATGCAACCTAAATAACAAAAGTAGTGTACATATTCTACTTCTGTTGTATGTAACAATATTTTATTTCATCTATAGTTTTTCTCTTTCCCAAATATCATGAATTTAGATTTCTTTATGTTAGTTTTGATGAGGAACCTTTGCACAATTCTCTTGAGGGTACTTATCATTTTCTGTAAATCTTTTCTTGTACTAGCTAAGTTTGCTATGTTATCAGCGTATCTTAAACAGTGTATTTCTAAACCATTAAGTGCGATGCCCTTTGTCTTTACTTTAAAGTGTTTGATTGCTTCTTCTATAAACGAGTTGAACAAAAAGTGTGAAAGAGAGCATCCTTGTCTAACTCCATTTCTGATATTCGCTTTGGTCTCCTGGTTATTGATGGTTATTCTTTCGTATTGATTTTTATAGAGATGTAGGATAATTCTTCAGTCCTTCCAGTCGTGTACGGCTTTCATGATCTAAAATAGTATTTTCCAGGGAACCTTGTCAAAAACTTTCTCCAAGTCTATGAATGCTACATAGTATGTGACCCTGTTCATATCCATTCTTTTGTCTAAGATGCTCCTGATTGCAAGAATAGCTTCTCTCGTACCTCTTCCTGACCTAAATACGAATTGATCTTCATCCAAATGTAGGTTTAATTTTACATTTTATTCAATTTTTTATTCTTGTGATGAGAATTTTGGCAGCATGAAATATTAGAGAAATTGTTCTATAATTTTCGCATGAAGTTCTGTTTCCTTTTTTATGTATGGTAATGATTTTGCTTTCTGCAAATTCTTCAGTTATTTCAATAGTCTCGTAGCTCTTGCATATTAGTTTAAACATATTATCTTTCAGAGTGTTTGATTCGTTCTCCAGGCAATTCATCTGGTCCTGTGGTCTTCCTACCTTTGAGCTCCGCTACCGCTTTATCAAATTAATTTCTTAGTATCATTGGGTCTTTCTCTTCTTCTGGTACATCAGCTTCATTTTCCATGTATTCCCATTCATTCTCAATTTCTACGCCACTATATAGTTTTTCTAAGTACTTTTTCCAGCAACTGATAACTTTTTCGTCTTTCCAAACTAATTTTCCGTTTTCATCTCTCAGGACGTGTGACTTTATCTTGACTTTATGTTCTATTGACTTAATTAACCGATAAGCTGTATATACTCTTCCGTTTTTATGTTATGTTCTATATTTTCACAAGTTTCTCCCATCCACCTCTCTTTTGCGTCTCTGCACATATTGAACATGGTGATTACTAACATTCAGGTAATGAAGTTCCTGTTCACCGTCTTGGAGCATGTGCTAGTGCTGCTTCTATCATCGTTGTTGTGATCATGATTTTTATGTTAATTACATTTTTATTATAAATCGTTCTTAGCGAATTTGTGGCCAAAATTGAAATAGTGTTAGCAATTAAAATTAAAGGCATTGTCTCTGTACTATCAAAATTCAATTTCACATAATAGTTTAATTATAATGGTTGCTAAGGTTCCAGTGCTTTCAGAAGGAGATGATTTAAATGTTCAGAGGAGTGAATTGCACTGTTTAAAATTTTATATTAAATTAAATTATACCTTATCTTGATGTCTGTATCTGGAAAGTGGTGTATTTTCTTTATAGTCTACTCAGGCACTGAATAGCAAACCAGGGGGTTCTTGCGGTCACATAATTTTTCCTTACAATACCTAGAATCAATATCTGTGAGAACTTTGTGATGTTTCTTATGGAACAAACTCCAATTGACAGAATTTTAATAAATGTGGAACTTTATGGCATTGATGTTTTGACACCAAGCAATCGGTGTTTTATTAGTAGGCAATTGTACATGTTGCAAAAAGCAATCATATCACATTAATATACACACTCCCATGCAAGTGGGCTGCAGATAACAGGGAAAAGCGCATCAGAAATGTACACCTCTATTTACTAGCCACCGGGGAAATGCTGTTATAAATGGCAATATTACGAGCATCGTATCCGTAAATGAAGTTTCAATGCGACCCTACGACCCATTCAAGATTAATTTGCTCTCGTGATCTGGTTAACGAGTTTCATTTGCCATGCAAATAGCTGTGATACGGGTCCTGAGACTTTTCTAGCTTCATATGACTGATTCTGGACAATCAATCTTGTTTGTTTCATACTGACCTTTTTGATTCTAGAGCCAGATACTTTCACTCTTTACGAATGTAGCAGTTGTTGGATCCCAAAGTTTTAATGGTGGCTGCGTGAGAACACGCATTTGTTTTGTATACAGTACAGTTTGAGTGAGGTGTATTGATGAAACGCATGATGAAGGCATTGCGCTCTGCCCCAAGCAGACGGAAAAAACATAACGTTATCTTAAAATAAATTAGACTTCAGCGAAGGAGAAAAGTGTTCGATTTTTCTTGGTTAGTTTTATCTTCGCTTCAAGCGCTACCGTTCGATAGGTTCCCTTTAATTATGTCGATCACAACAGTGTGTCAATCTGCAAACAACTTTAAAAAATTTTTCTGAAGATAAATTCAATACTGGTCGTACATTAATCACGTATTAATCCAATGACGATCATAATTACTTTTCCCCTTCCTTAAGATGCTTAAATAGGAAATATGAGGTAACTCTCAACGCTAAGCTCTTTTTAATGTGCGTTGCGTATAAAATTATATCTATACATACACATTATTTTTTTATTACCTGAAAGTCAGAGACTATCTCTGTCACTTTTAGAATTCAATAAAAAATGAATACATAGTGTTTCAAAGTATTTTTACATTAATCTCTCTGACCCACGCAAAATTTAGCCTTAAAATATTCCTCATACTTCTTCTAACTGAATGGATTTAGTGCTTATCAAACAGTATGACAGTGCGTCGTTCGTACATCCAGCTAGCAAAACAAAATGACGTGATATGTGAAAATACTATGAATTATTGTGATGAGTGACATTTCAAATCAGTTGAATTGCAACTAAATACAGTAAAAATAAAGCGAGCGCAGAAAAAAAATTGAATATTGTTGCCATCAACTAACTTCAAATGCAAAATATTAAGAATAATTTTAAGAAATTCCTGTAATATGTAGGAGGGAGATTTATTATCGAGGACGCTCTAATTCACTACTCTTGAATTGAGAATATAGTATATTGGCTACAACCAAAGACAGTGAACTTAAGAAACAACAAAAGAGAGTTTTTTTCATTCAACAGGTAACTCTACTTTTTGACTCACGTGCTACAATAAACATCTAATATTCAGGCTTTTTCACATAAAGTAAAGTGTCTTCCAAATTTTATTAAAACTGAAAAAAATTGATTTGGCCATGAGCTCTAATCACTCTGCCATAGTTCTCGCCTTAAGTAAAATGATACTTTAAAAATAAAAAAACAGTATTATAATGATAATAAAAATAGGAGATCATTAAAAATGAACTAGAGAATAATATCTAAAAATGTTAGTAATAACTATACATCACTTCGAAATGAAACCACAGATATTTACTGCTCAAGGAACAAAATGTTTTTACGGCCAAAGAAAACAACAGCCTTATGTTATCAGAAAATTAGAGAAATAAGATAAGCTAGAAGACAGAAAAATAGCCCTGGTCCAACAACACTTAATAGTAATAGCGGCCGGACGACTCGCTTTCTCCTGCCGGGACCGGGATTCGATTTCTGGTCATCCCTTCTTCTTGGATAAAACTAGCTGAGCGAGGGTTTCCTGATGGTAATCCCCTTTCCTCTGCCTCCTTTGTTGGTCAATCCTCCCATCACTCACCGCAAAAGGTGCTGATACATGAATTTGGTTCACCGTTTTGCAGCCGTCTTCAGTGTACACAAGTGCATGATTAACTACTGAACTATAATACTTTTGCGTTCGATTGATTGATTATTTCATGTTTCCTGGTGCAACCTCTACGTCGATACTCCCGTTTGTGTAGTGTATGTTTTATCAAGGGAGGTGGCGGTGTTCTCCCACTGTATGACGAGATCGACCGTCGACCAACATGTCGGTTTGCGGGGTGGCAGCTACATACAAGAGCCACCCGCTAGATGGTGCTGACACCAACCAAATTTGCTCACTGTATTAATGCACAAGTGTGAACGCGGTTTACCATCAACCAGGTATCTTCCACTAGCAGGGAACCGCCGGGTCGAACAAGCTCTAAGTTTTGTCTGGTCTTCCAACACATGTGGTTGTGTAGTGCGTGTAAGTGTAAGCATGTGACAGTAAATGATGAGGATAAGATAACGAAGAGGAAGGGAAGATCGCGCGCGGTCCGTGGCCCGTTTGTTGGGGATACTGCTCCGGCTATTGCCTTGTATTGGTCGGAGAATTGGTCGGAGGTTTTGCCTTCTATTGGTCCGGTCAGAGGCACTGCAGTTGATGCCCTCAGCCATATCAGGCATTGGTTAGTACGACAAAGTATTTACTTAACTGAACAGAAAAAATATAAAACAACGCAATTAATAACTGTGACTTGCGAAAAAAACAATGTTATTACTCATTGAAGACGATAAAAAATCTTTTACTTTTTTCTTGAATAAGCCTTCATTAATATAATTCTTCTTAAAGTGTTAAAACGAGGCACTAGTAAGCCTTTTGTTTCCTCAGTTTGTGAAGCAGTACAGTGTTGTTCATTTGACGCTGTTCGTTTGCCGTCCGGTCTGCTCCAGAGACCTATTTTTGTCAAACGCTAAGTGGTACCGCTCGAACTCGTCATACGAGACTCGTTGTCCCACAAAGTTTGGCGAGTCCACCGCTTCCCCACCGACGCAAAGAGCTCTCTCGTCTATTCGAGGCTGGTTACTACTTTACTGTGAGATCATCGCAAGTAATAGATACTCTCGCTTAAAAGGAAAGAGTAAATAAATGTGGCTACCGATAGCATCCTGTTGCGAGAAAAGGCGGAGGAAACAGAGAGAGAGAGAGAGAGAGACAGACAGACAGACAGAGACAGAGAGAAGATAATTGATGTTCCACATTTGGGAAACGAAAATAGGCACGGAGTGCGAAGTGACGAGTAAAATGGGAAATGAGAAAAATCCGAAGTAATCTATATCGAGAAGGGACACCCTAACGTACATCATTAAACAACAATAACAACAACAACAACAATAATAATAATATAATAATGATGATGATGATGATGACGATGATGATTGAAAGAAACATAATCGTCTCCTGTATTATTTCATTAGTATACCTTTCCTTTGCGGCTCTCACACGCAACCAATCTTTATAAATGCGGTCTCTAAAGAATAAGAATTTCATGGAGACATGACAAATTTCACTTTGACTTTAATAATATGAAGGATTTGTTTTAAAAACACGCATCTAAATATTCATGTGAAATGCAACCCGCAGCATTGGCCAGAGTTTTTGAATTTATATCGTCAAATAACTCCTAAAAAAATAGTTCTAGGGCCTTAAAAACCAAAACGTGAGGCCTTTGGCCTCAATGAAACGTTTTTGACACCATTGTTACAAGATGAGATATTTTTGGACATTCAATTAAATTTTCAGGTTCAGCTCTTCGATACTACCAGTACCGCCTATATATTTCAGCCCTTGTTGCTGGTAGCCATCTTTGTGACCACACGCTTAGAATGCTTAGATTCCTCCATCATATATTAAGTTTTCTGTATACGCCGTAGTTTGTGCACTCTGACGAGGTTTATTTGCATAATCATTAATTCAAGCTTCGCTCGCCAGAACAATTAAAAGTACTATTTTAGTTACATGATACCTATGAAGACTGTTTCTTATGCTTGTAGTGAAACCATTCAATTAACGTTTTGCGATGTTCTATAAGTGCTGTGTTGGGGAGAGATACAGTGAGAATTGAAGACTGTGTTTGTATTTTACCTGTAGCAGTATTTTCGTTATAAGCAGTAATTCGATGATTTTCATGTCAACGGGTTCAGTCACGTAGCTTTCTCAAAAGTAAAAAAGCAAATATTTTTGTGACTATCACGAAACGCTAAAAGCTAACTGTCAATAAATACTTAATAATTACTTCAAATGTTGTCTTTAAAAAAGTGTTGTGAACTGTTCCAAGAAAACTCTCCATAATACTGAATAAATAGATATCGAATATTTCTTTGAAACATCAATTGCATTGTTTTTTTATTTTTATTTGGATTTTGTTTTGGTACATTGCAAGTTATCTTTACACATTTTTAGACAAACAAACACGTTTCGTTAACCAATTTCCCTCTTAGAATGGATATAGGAGGATAGGGATAAGTATGGGGTTTAACAAGCGATAGGTTTTGCACGGGTACGCGGCGGTAGTAGGGGAAAACTTGTTCTTTGGCACAACACAAAGAACAATGTTTTTGAATTAGATAAAGTAAAATATATTGAAATAAATGAAAAACAAAGATCAAAACGCTATAGCCTACAACATTAGGTGAATAAATTTAAAAACGGAACTAAATTTAAAATTATAGAAAGAATAGTGCAAGTGACTCGACACTGCCAACTATCACAGTCGAAATGCACGATTTAAATGTTGGCGATATCTGGAAGTATGTACATCAACGTCCAACTGCAACCTCGTATTGTAAATAATACACTGTTTGATATTAAACGCAAGGTGTCGGTTCATTAAGATATTCAATACCCAAACATCGTTTGAGCAACATTCCCATGCACCGAAGTGAAGTCTAACCCTACTAAACTGTTTCTAATGGTAACAAATGGTATTTAGTTCTCAAAGGTGAAAATATTAGTTTCATTATTTTTTGGCTCGGAATTGATTTTCTTGAGGTATGTAAGAACGCAGAAAATAATCCAATACTTTTTAGTACATAAATAATTTTTCAATTTTCGCACCCCAGGAAGCAGGCGACCTGACTCTCCAAACTCCCTCATAACAAATCACGGAAAGTTAAATAATATTGCAAAGAGTAGGGTTGTAGTTGCCCTATCCGGTATTTTCGCTCAACTTTACTAGGCTTTCTCAAGAGTAATCTCTTTATAATACTGAATAAACGTGTATTGAAAATTTGTTTCCAACATCAATTGCATTGTTATTTTTGTTGGAATGTTCTTTAAGTACATTAGAAGTTACATTTATACATTTTTTAAACAAATAAACACGTTTCATTAACAACTATCATTTTGAATGGAAAAGATAGACAGATGGATAGGGATAGGTTGGGGTTTAACACGCGAGAGATCTTGCACGGGTGGGCTAGTTTTATCTTTAGTAATTTAAAATCCTTGTTTTATTTGTTCGAAATAAAAGTTCTTTACCAGAAACAATACTAAATATACGTGGTACATATACCAGTACAATGTACTGTGGTATTTTTGATTGAAATTAAATATACTACGTAGTAGACACGCTAGAAAAATAGATCTAGAAAAAAGTACTGCGACTTTTCTAACAGTTAAACTATGAAGTTCAAATCTAAAACAAGAATCCCTTTTGAGTAACTGCGAGTGTGCGAATCTGTCACTCACGGTTAGACCGCTTCCCGTCCACCAATCGAGACATATGAAGTGTCATTTGACGCATCTTCATCTCCTGGTGGGGAACTGATTGTTTTCAGACAGTCCAAAAGATTACAAGATACTTCCAAAACGTATTTTTGCATCTTTTAGCGCTGCTATCCTAGTGAGTAGTGAGTAAATTCCATCCTCCTCTCTATAATTCTATTTCCATATTAAGGGGAAAAAGTTGTTAACGAAACTTACTTACTTGTTTAAAAAAATATCACGGTAACTTCCATTGTACTTATTTCTATAAATACATTTGAAGTTACATCAGTTACATTGGAAGTTATCAAATAAAAATACCAAATTATAAAATTTAAATTTAAAATAAATTTTGAATAAAAGATCATTCAGTGTTATTGATAGAATATCTTGGAAAAATTCACAATAATTTCTTAAAAACAACATTTGAAGTAATGAGACAACCTTGATTGACAGTTAGCTTTTCGTTTTCCTTGATAGTCACAAAAGTATTACGAAAGCTTTTTACTCTTAAGAAAGCTACGTAAAGTTGTCCATGCGAAAACACAGGATCAGGCAAGTAAAACCATACTTTTGAAATATTATTTAACTTTATAACCAATCTGAGAGATATATCTGTGCAATACAATCGCCTCGAATATCAGTAATTAGTTTCATTTCATACACTGTTGCAGATTCTGCACGTCTCTGGACATGGGGAGTGGTATTGAGAAGCGTCTGGCCGTAAAAGAATGTCTGAGAAGCTCTCGTCCTATAGATTGGGGTGCGAGGAACATACATTTGAGGCCACCGGCCTCAAAATTCCAGATTTTAAGGCTCTAGAATGCTTTATTTAGGAGTTATTTAACTAAATAAATTTTAACAAAGGTATCCTTATGCTACGGATGCTACATTTGATATGAATTTTTGGATGCAATTTTTTAAAACAAATCCCTCATATTTTTAAGTCAAAGTGCAATTCGTCATGTCTCCGTGAAATTCGCTTTCTTGTTTGCTTGTGAGAGAAACAAAACTCATCTATTCTATAAAATAATAGAGGAGGGCAATTTGTATAATATAAACAATAAAAATGAGTTGAAGTTGCAATATCTAGATTATAGTTTACAGTGCCAATTATATTTCCACCTTTGTTGTTGAAGAAAGATTTTATATAAATTCCATCTAACATTAATGAAAAGTATGCAATCTGATTCCTGCAATGTTTTGGATTTCTCCTTAGCACAATTCAACACATTCTCATCTGCTTGCTCTTACTGTTCGTAGTTGTGGAATGACAACATGTCCCGATTTCCTCAAAAATTTGTATGCATCCTTATGCATGCGAACTTCTAATAGAAAACAAAATACTGCAGAAAGCAGACAAATCAGCACTGCATCTGTCACACTGTTCTATGATTAATAAATTGGCCTGTTTAATAATAAATTTAATTTGCTTGCACATATCTAGATATTTCACTAACCTACTCAGAATAGCATTTACCGTACTGAATGTAATACGAGAATAGGCTTCCTAGTTTTTGTACAAATGCTTCAGCTTTTCCAAGATATAAATTAACATGTTTGAAATTACTAATCACTCTAGGGAAAGTATAATTTCCCAGCTTTTTCAGTGCCGTATCATGACTGAACATGTTGAACATTTGACCTAATCATTGCTAATAACGAAAATACTGGTACAGTTAAAACACAAACCGAACCTAACAAGACACAGTCTTCTCTCTTAACTTAACACAATCGTCCATTCTTAGCCAATATTGATTCTCTCTTCCTTTTGACGTAGAACATCAATGATGATGTAAATACATCTCGTCAGTCTGCGCAAAACACGTTGTACACAGAAAGCGTAAATATTAAATGGAGGGAATCTAAGCCTTCTAAGTGTGATGTCACAAATACGGCCAGCGGCACCAAAGGGTGAAATATAGGTAGCACTGGTAGTACAGATAATCGACGGACGAACAAAAATGTAATAGAATGTCCAAAAGAATCTAATCCTTAGATTCTGGTATAATAAACGTTTATTTGAGGCCTTTGACCTCAAAATGTAAATTTTTAGAACACAAAATCCCTTCGTTTAGGAACTACTTAATTATATAGATTTTGACAATTCTGTCGTGTGTTGCGAATTGCATTTGAAATGACTATTTAGATGCGTATCTAAAACAAATCCTTTATATTTTTATTGTCAAAATGCAATTCGTCTCAGTCTCCGTGAAATTATATTTTTTATAGACATCATTTATAAAGATTGGTAGCGTGTGAGAGTCGCAAAGAAAAGATATATAATTGAAATAATATAGAAGACATAAATGTCCAAACATCTACGTACAGTATTACTTTAGAACTTATTAAATTTGGAGAACGTCAAGTGAATACGGAGAAAACCAGAGCTGTGAGTAATATTAGAGAAAGGAAGCATATGCGTATTCGACTTTGCACATTTACGTTCTTAAGCTTACATACACGAGAGAAGAATCAAATGTAATTGTAGAAAGTTTTGTGTCAGAATTGTCGGTACTAATTTGGAATGATCTTATATTAGGATTAGAGGAAAACGCTACAGCTTACAGGCTATCTTTTATGTGCCTTTTTGTGCTCATTAGCAAAAAAGAATACAAAATGTACAAAATTCTAACTATTCCCATCATCTTTACATGGAGTATTTTTTACGGCGATTACAATTTTGAGATTGCAATATTATCAGTTCATATCCCATATGGCGGTAACATACAAGGTGATGGTGTTCGGGATTTTTGAACGCGAGTATAACATTATCAGCTACTACGAACCATTGGTATGTCCAAGGTATGCAGAAGACTGTAAGAAGTTATTTCAAGCTTTGCACGACATTTAGAAATTTACATCACATGAAAAAACTTTTAATGCAGTTTAAAGCGTCGCCGACAACTAGTTGCCGGCCACATTCAACTAGTTGAGTAGTAATGGAGAAGAAATTAAACTCTACTGAAGTTATGGTTTAATCATTCATAACTCAAGTGGTTATGAAATTTATTGTCTTCCTTGTATTTTCTAAATCATATGACCTAAACATAATTTTGAAAATAGAAGACATAGAGTTTGGTGACTGGTGTGATATCGTGCTGAACTTTGGTTCTTCCTCACCCCCAAATGCTTTACCTGAAAGCTGCATGTTGCACGTCCTTCTCCGTCGTCCCGTGTCTGCTTTTCGTTCTCTACATGTCAATACCCTCCGATCCCACATTAGTCCACATCAGTCCGCTTGCCTGCACTGCCGTACGTTTCGAACCACGAAACACCAGGGTTAGTTTTCCACTCATCTGTATTGCCACGACCGTGATTTACTGGAGTAATGTAAACTATTGGCTGTGTCACCAACAAATCTCATTGTTTCTTATGACAACAAGATGTAGGATTATTTTATGTCAACCAGATGCGTTAAAATTGATAATATCTTCAATTTACAGGTAAACGGGTGGTACTCAACTTCACTACTTTCTCGCAATAGTAACGGTTACGTAATATTGTAATACAGCAAATGCTGACCGTAATAACCCACCTTAGCCATCATTTCTACATATCTGTACCAATCGTAGCGCATTAGGTGCACAAAATATTGCATTATATTCAGTCACAACCATCGGTTAACGCATAGTAAATCTGAGAAATTTCAAACTGCCGAGTCGCTGTGTGCCCATTGTCGTTGTGACCTGATATCTCGAGAAATACAGCAGGCGAAACGCGCAAAATTTGAATCTGCAATTTTGATGAGAAATATTAAGTGGCGGACCCACAATAGGTGGATTCTAAGAACACAACTTGTTAGAGGTACATTGCTACATTTTGGGACACAATTTATTCATTATCTCCATGTATCCATTATTTGCATTTCGCCCCGAAGGAAGGTCGCAGAATGGTGGCCGAAACGTTGGCATCTGTGCCTAATTTGCGGCTTCTCCACGACAGCTAAGTAACGACGATTTATCCAATTTTCGGTATCATAGCACCACAATATATACATTTTCCAGTCGAAAATTGTCATTCTTTTACCGCATTACATTTTAGAGAGAGAGAGTTGAAGAGAGGGAGATAGGGAAGGAGATAGAGAGAGCGAGAAAGAGAGTGAGGAAAAGAGGTGATAAATTTTTATTCTCGGCCAGAACGGCGATTGAAAAGACGCAAAAACGACGCGACGTGTGACAACCAATAGGAGCGCGAAAGGTAATGATGAGTAGCCTAAAGATATACGAAGCAACTACTCGCCAGCACTCATGCAGGTGGAGTGTAAAATATTTAAATTAGGTTTTTGTATAAGACATTGAGAGAAATGAAAATAATATTTGAAAAATACAAATTTTGAACTGAAAAAAATGTTTTTTCTTCATTTCAAACTCTCCGAGTTGGCCTTCTACTGTTAAGAATTCAGAGGAACTCCTTCAATGAGTGATGATTGAATATTCAAATATCGCCCAGTATTTAAATTAAGAGAAACGAAAAGAGATCACACACATGAAGGTTTATTATTTTGTGGAGCCTTCAGAGGCACTTGCTAACAAGTAGAACAATGATATATTAAATGTACTACATTAAACCTCAACTGGCGTCGTGGTTCCATTTTGACCCCACTCGAATTTCTAAGTTGAATATTCTTCCTATTTTTCAAATGAGAATGTTGGAATGTGGTTTACCTTCAAAATACATACGTATCGTTTGATTTGAGAAGTATTGTTGAATTTCGTGCAGTTGTTTTGCTGTGGTGTGAGTGAAAATATCTGTTTGGGTGACAGCTGCACCATCACGCCATTTACGCAACTATGTTTGAAATGGCGTCTTGATTGGAGAATGTATTTTGGGCTGATGCGGACCATGATATCGGTATATCTAAAGGGTTATTATAATGACACTGAAGACATGACAAAACGGGAATGACTGTGAAGGGAAGAATTCGTGAAGATGCTGGCACGTCATCTTGCTGAACCTCATATGAACGTCAGACTCTTAAATGTGCATCTACCTAGAGAATTTAGTGGAACCATCTCAAGAATATTGACGAAATCTATTCCTGGCGTTAAAAGTAATCCACAAGAAACTAGGAAAACGAAGCGGTACGCAATATAAGGCGGAAAAAATGACCGAAAAAAGAAAATGGTTATACATGTTGCCGCTCAATGTGTCGCGAATGTCAGGCAAACATTTGAAAGGAGTGACTATATGTTTATTTTCTGATGATAGAACGGAAATATTAATTTTAGAATATTAAAAAACACAAAAACGTCCTCCTAAATGACAAATTTCCTTTTAAGAAAATGGCGTTCAAGCAACCCTAAAAATGTAAAATTTGAAGCACTTTTTCACAGACAATTTTTGAGGTTTCAAAAAAACGTCATTTAAAGTCATTTAAAGCATATGCAAGTAACAAATGTAATTATTTTTACAAATTGCTGGTAATGTGCATAATAAAGATGTGAGGGAGCTTTCAAAAAATTACATTTGTGTAATATTTGAAAAAAAGAAAAAATAACCCCAAAATGAGCTTTACGTCATATTAAAGAGTGCAATTAGCCCTATCAGTTTCAAAAGTTTGAAAAAAATGGAGCCATTTAGGAGAAAATGGGGTTTGAGCGTTTCTGAAAATGCAGAATTTTGAGCTAGTTTTCACAAAAAATGGCTGAGTTATCGACTTTATTGGATATAATTTAAAGCACATGTATTTATAAATATAATAATGTGAACGAATCGCTGCTAAAGTAAATATTAACGACGTGAGAGACCAGGCAAAAAATATATTTTTGTAATTTCTGAAAAAAAAACAAAAGAATAGAGCAATATGGCGTTTATGGCATCTCAAAGAGTACATTAGGCGCTATCCTTACCACAAGTGTAAAGAAAAAAATTGGAGCCGTTTTTGTGAAAATCTTGTTTTTGTAATTTTTTAAAATTGCACATAATGCACGCAATGTTGCGCGAAAACCACTAAAATTTTCAAAAAAATGTACGTGACCATAAAGAAAGAACTCACTATGGGGAACAAATTTTATTTGAAGAAAAAATCTCTATCTTTAATTTTGTAGTTGTCGGAAGCAGCCGAAAGAAATTCAAACTTTTGCAATTTTCAAAAATCCAGAGTTAATGCCACCTTAATAAGTGTATTTTACTCTATTCTTTCAAGAAATTTAAAGAAAAAAATTGGAGTTGTTTTTGAGAAAATTTTGAAAATGTACGGGGAGCTTCATGTAAAGTACCCCTAAATATTACAGAATCTTTTCCAAAATCTCAAAGCTTTGACTCGAGCAAGATTGACTGGGGTTTCTTCAATTTGAAAAAAAAAGCCCGTATGGTTTAGGCGCTAGACGGACGGATGGAAAGACGGACGGACAGAGGGACGTTTTGCTTTCAATGGGCTTTTCGGCATCAAAGACTTACAAAACCTGTGATTCTGGCTGCACCACGTGTTAGGTTTTACTTTCCCGTATACGTACGTATACACGGAGTGATATACGTAGTGTGGGGAAAGTTATGCAATGCTGCGCGAAAAAATGGCGAATTTCGGCGGAAAAAATTTATTGCCAGGGCCGTGATAACGAAAAAGTGGATAAAACCAGTTGCTAAATTAAGAAACAAAACCCTAACTCGTGGTGTAGCCAGAAACCCTATTTTGTGGGTCTTGATACCGAGAAACCAATTGAAAGGAAAAACGTCCGCCAGTCCGTCCACCTGTCCGTCCGCCTGTCCGTCCGCCTGTCCGTCCGCCTGTCCGTCCGCCTGTCCGTGAACGCCGCCCGCCTGTCAACACTGCTAGCACATAAACCATACGTACGATTTCTTCCAAAATGGATATTCTTCCGTCGGTGTGATTCAAGTCGACGCTTTGAGATTTTGAAAAAGATTCTGTAAAATTTGGGAGTACTTTACATGATGCCTCAGGATATTTTTAAAATTTTTCTCAAAAATGGCTCCAAATTTTTTTCTTAAATATCTTGTAAGAGTAGAGTAAAATACTCTTATTAAGCTTAACATGCTCATTTTCACAAAAAATTCTTGAATCTTCAAAATCTTTATTTGAAGTTATTTAAAGCACTTACACTCACAAATATAATAATGTTTACAAATTGCTGGTAATGTGCATATTAAAGATGTGAGAGATCTTTTAAGAAAATTATATACGTGTAATTTTTGAAAAAAACGAAAAACAAAATTTAAAAATCTCTTACATCCTTAATATGCACATTAGAGCAATTTGTAAACATTGTTATATTTGTGAGTGTATGAGCTTCAATTGACTTCAAATGAAGTGTTTTGAAAACTGAAAAATCGTCTCCTGTATTATTTCAGTAGTATACCTTTGGGTTCCGGCTCTCACACGCAACCAATCTTTATAAATGAGGGCTCTAAAGAAAGAGAACTTCACGGAGACTTGACGAATTCCACTTTGACTTTAAAAATATGGATGATTTCTTTAAAAAAACGTATCCAAATATTCATGTAAAATGCAACCCGCATCACATGTCAACCTATATCGGCAAATAACTCATAAACAAAGCGTTTTAGACCCTTAAAATATTAAAATTTTGAGGCCAAAGGCCTCAAAGAAACGTTTTTCACACTATAATCTACAAGATGAGACATTCTCCGATCCACTCAATTAACTTTTCGGTTCCACGCTTCGATACTATCAAGGCCACCTCAATATTTCAGACCTTCCTGCTGGTAGCAATTTTTGGGGCGACACGGTTAGAAGGCTTAGTTTCGACAATATTTACGCTTTCTGTTAACACCTTAGTTGGTGCAGTCTGACGAGGTTTATTTGCATAATCATTAATTCAAGATTTGCTCTCCAGCAACAACTAGAAGTACTATTATAGTTGCTTGATACGTATACCTATGAAGATTGTTTCTTATGCATGTAGTGAAACTATTCAATTAACGTTTTTTCATGGTCAGTATGTGCTGTGTACTTAATTGTGGAGGTATGTGGGTGTTCAGAGAAGAGTGAAGACAGTATTTGTGTTTTACCTGTACCAATATTTTCGTTATCATTCGATGATATTTTCAAGTCAACAGGTTCAGACACGTAGCTTTCTCAAAAGTAAAAAGCTAATATTTTTGTGACTATCACGAAAAACTAAAACCTAACTGACAAACAATATTGAATAATTACTTCAAATGTCTTTGAGTAAGTGTTGAGAATTGTTCCAAGCAAATTCTCCATGATATTGAATAAATATTTATTGAAAATTTCTTTTACACATTAGTTGCATTGTTTTTTATTTTTATTTGTAATTGTGTTAGTACATTGCAAGATTCCTTTATAGATTTTAAACAAATAAACACGTTTCGTTAACTACTTTCCCTCTTAGAATGAAAATAGAAGGATAGGGATGCGTGTGGTGTCTAACATGCGAGAGTTCTCGCACGGGTACGCAGAGGTAGTGGGGAAAAACTTGTGCTATGGCACAACACAAAGAAGAAACTTTTTAAAGTAGCTAAAGTAAATTAGCTTGAAATAAATGGAAAACAAAAATCAAAACGAGCTAGCCTACAATACTACGTGAATCAATTAAAAAACAACTAAATTTAAAATTATAGAAAGAATAGTGCAAGTCACCCGACAACTGCCAACGATCGCAGTCCAAACGCACGTTTTAAATGTTGGCGGTATCTTGAAGTTTTTACACCAACTGCCCAGCTGCAAACCCATATTGTAAATAAAACACCGTTTGATATTAAACTCAAGGTGTCGGTTGGTTAAGATATTAAAAATGCAAACATCGTTTGAGCAACATTCCCATGTACCGAAGTGGGCTTACTAATGCCTACTAAATTGTTTCTAATGCTAACAAATGGTATTTAGTACTCAAAGGTGAAAACATTAGTTTGATTATATTGTGGCTCGGAATTGCTTTTCTTGAGGTACGTAAGAACGCAGAAAATAATTCAATACTGTTTAGTAAACAAATAATTTTTGAATTTTCTCACCCCAGCAAGCTGGCATCCTGACTCTCCAACCCCCATCGATTCTTCATAGCAAATCA
Source organism: Acheta domesticus (assembly GCA_031308135.1). Lineage (NCBI taxonomy): Eukaryota > Metazoa > Arthropoda > Insecta > Orthoptera > Gryllidae > Acheta > Acheta domesticus. The sequence continues at coordinate 82,761,472 of JAHLJT010004567.1, forward strand.
AGAAAAGTTAAATAATATTGCAATGAGTAGGTCTGTTCTTGCCCGATCCGGTATTTTTGCACTACTTTACTTGGCTTTCTCAAGAGTAAAAACCTTTTCTATTATTTGACTATCAAGGAAAGCGAAAAGCTAACTCTCAAGGAAGATTGAAATATTTCTTCAAATGTTGTTTTAAAGAAGTATGAATTGTTCCAAGAACATCTCTCTATAATGTTGAATAAACTTTAATTGAAAATTTGTTACAAACATCAATTGCATTGTTATTTTGTTTGATATTCTGTAAGTACATTAGTAGTTCCTCTCCTTTATGAAAAGGATAGACAAATGGATAGAGAAAGGGTGGGATTTAACATGCGAGAGTTCTCGCACGGGTACGCTAGTGTTCTGTGAAAAAGCTTCACATTTCGCATTTTAGTTGCGCTTAAAGGCCATTTTCTTAAAAACAGCTACACATGTTTAAAGAAAATTGTCATTTAGGACGATGTTTTTTTTTGTTTTTAATATTCTAAAATTAATATTTCCTTTCTATCTTTAGGAAACCGAAAAATGAAGAAAATGTCAAAAAAATGTACTTTGGGTGGCGATAGATGGCATCGGGCAAGAGTATGTGGCAATTCCAAGTAACAAACCCATACCCAAGGAAAAAGAAAACTAATACGGTAAAATCTGTGTCATCTTGTAGCACCCCTAGTTTTTTCTTAATGTAGCAACTGGATTTATCCACTTTTTCGTTATCAGGGCTCGGCAACGATTTTTTTCTGGCGAAAATTCGCCATTTTTTCGCGCAGTATTACATAACTTTCCCTATACTACGTATATTACTCCGTATATACGTGCTGTAATAATCCAGGATTATTCCTGGGTTATTTTAAAACATTTTACTAAAAAGAACCTAGTGAAATGGGACTGAATATACCAAAACGGGGACTATATATGTTGAACCGAGTATAGAATATACAAGCGACGGCAGTGTCGCGTATAAACAGTACTTTTATTTACATAAACTCTCGGAGAAAAATGTATTTAGGCATGGAAATTAGATAGCGCACGATTAAAGATGAATTTTGAAGTTTGTTTTATCAAAATCGGACCACGGGTTACGTTGCTGTAGTAATTTTCGTAAAATGCATATTCGACGATGAACTTCCAATGAACAAACGAATGTTATTAGTTGTGACGTAATTAGAAGATCAAATTGGTGTTTTTTTTAAAGATTACGGCTTAAATTGAAGAGCTATATTAAATTGGAAATTACTTTGTTTGTACTAACTTTGTTTTGTTTGATCTGAGATTATCAAAGATCAGGGTCAACAATGAGTGTTAGATTCGGTTTTGGTGTTGCCTAGCATGCAGAAGCTGCGTTAGTAGCTGCTGGATTTTTGTGAAATTTTAAAGTTTATTTTTAAAGTTTGCAATTACGTGGTGCAAGGAAGTTTTATCGAGTGCTTGCGAGTGTTATCGGACAGAATACTTTAGAAATCTACTAAATCGGACAGAATACTTAGAAAATTTGTTAAAAAAGTTTCGTCTAAAGTTTTGCGGAGGAACTTAGTTCTGCGAGAGCTGTATGTGTGTTTACATCACAAAGAACCGGACTGGAATTTGTCGTGTAGGAGTGCGCGATATGTCAATAACAATTTTGTGCAATTTTGAGAAACGGTAACGAAACGAGACAGCACGGGGACGTCGCAGTTTGTGTAAGACAGAGCCAGCGAGCAACCCACTGGGGGAGGCTTATTTGAAGACGGTGAGCAGCACGTTTGGTGCCATTGGCCCACGCAGGAGGCAACAAAACAGGAACATTTCACGCATTTTTTGATTATTTATTTTCCGGAGAATATAAAATACTTGTTCAAGGCCAAGATAGTAATTATTTTTTTATGGGTAAAGAATGGCCATTCCAATCATTCTAATCATTTCAATCATTTTTTAAAAAGCATATGCATTGAAAGTGAGAGAGAAAATTCATTCTGTTCAAAGATAAAAGTTTGAAGTAACTTGCAATACATATTTGTTTTTTTGTTTTTTGTGTTTTCAGAGGATATTATTCTGTGTTGTTTGTATTGTCTTATGATGACGTGCAAGTAGATGGAAGAGTCAACGGGGTACAAAAATATTTTTGTGTCAATTAAATGGAGGAAGGCATCTTTGCCAACCGTGTTTTCTCTCACACATATGTTCTATTTGACTAGCTAGGATCCAGGCAGCACTACAACTGAGGTTAATATTTGAGGGTTTTTTTCGTAGGAAACAACCCGCATTTTTATAAATGTATGTAACGTACGGTAGAAAAGGGGGGCTAGTATATATTAGAATTGGCAGTGAAGATCCCAGTACGTTTACGTTGGCAACGCAACGTGTTGTTGTGTTGTAACTTTGATAAATAGGTAAGAAAGAAAGATAGCTAGCTATACGTAAGAGAGGGGAACCCGCATGGAACCGTTACAGTATGTATACGAGAAAGTAAAAAGTAACGTGCAGGGCCGTCTGGAGAGGCAATCCTGGTGGTGAGGCGAGGATGCACTTAGGCCAATCCAGCGAACCGCGAAGTGGCGAGCTCTTAGGGCACGGTTTGAAAACGTGCCCTAGTTTAAAAACGTGCCCAAGTTTCGATATCATGGCAACACCACCGGTGTGGAGCATCGCCCAACCCCGTTCCGAAGTAGTTTGATGTAACGTTTTGGATTGATGCAGCGGGGATGACTTTTTGTAATTTTATTTTCACCTTCAATATAATCAACTACGTAATGTTCACTATGTTCCTTCCATATCGCGAGAATAAGGTGATAAAATATGTAGATCTCAAAACAATTATTTATTTGTAGAAAATGTACTTAACACAATATAACGGTCATAAGTTTGAACGTAGAATGACAGAACATTTTTGGGTTCTCAGTTATTGGTGATAAACTTAATAACTTCGAAAAAATGTCATTTATGTCATTCCAGTTGCCTGGTTTACCGAATTGGTCTATCCATTGTTACTATGTTATATATGAAGATAGTATGGGATTGTCGAAACTACGATTCAAGTTCATTTTCATCATTCTCCTCACGGAGCTACAGTCTATGGCGGAACCAGGGGGCGGGAACATGGAGGCCATGCGCCCCCCCCCCAAAGGCCTAGAGTTTTCGTTTATTACCTTTTATTGGAAAAGTTGATTTAAATATTTATTTATGCTATAACTACAATATTATTTTTAAATAATTGCTTAAAGTATCATATATAAACTACGAAAATAATATACAATATACTAACAAATTATTATTAAAAAATCTATGGGCTCCTCCAAATGAACGACTGGATCCACCCCTGGCTGCAGCGGATAACTCAAAACACTTCTTACATCTTACACATGCGTACTAAAAGTTATTTTATTGTCAATCTTGTACCTACTTTACTTTTAGCATCGATGCTTACACTGCTTCTTTATAAACATTTTCCACATCCCCTGTTTTTCTCATATTATCATTCCCTGAATTTATCCTTTTGCGTCTCCTTCATCCTATAAAACCTACATCTCTCTCTCTCTCTCTCTCCCTCTGCCTATCTATCTCCCATATATTCCTCTTTATCGTCACATGCTCCCATCTATCTTCCTCTCCCTCATGCATGTCACATGTCCTTTCTCCCAACTTTGCGCAGTACTTACTGCATCTAACACCATTACTTAATCTACATCTCGCTATCCTTATCCTTCTATTTTCACTTTTATTTCATTTAGGTATGTTTTATTGTCTCTTATATCTTTATAGATCCCACCGTAACCAGAATTACGATTTTTTTTCAAACGCCATCTACTCTTCTAAACCTTCCCGTAAGATTTTCTTCACATTCTAGCCTCGCTAAGTTCCTATCCTTTTTGTCTCTTTCATATACTAATCACTTTCTGTGAAGCCGTAACTGCACCCAAGCCACTTGCGCCCGCGCCGCGCCGCGGCCGCGACGGGACGAGGCTTGGTTCCGCGATTCGCCACCGGAGGGAACGGCGCGCGGTGGTCTGAACAGGGTCGAAACGCGCGCATAGAATGTTAAGTTAAATAACTATTTATTTAGTGGTTTTAAAACGGTTTTTTTTAGTATGAATCTAACATAACATATTCTAGATGTGAAATAATAATATTCCACTTAATTTATATTGTTTATTTATTTATGTATTTATTATGCCACCTCTGGCATGACATCCAGCGCATCGACGCATGGACTGCTGACTGCACTTCCACAGAGAGAGGCAATTCCGGGTAACGAAATATTTTTTCAATTGTTCAGTTAATATCAAATATTTATTTCACGGAGATGTGTTTATATGTTGTTTTATAATTGCTCGTCAATGATCACTTAGTTAATTGAAATGGCACTTTTTTCAAAGGTCATGTAAAGTTTAAACTTACGCCATTTTAAAAAAGGCAGGCCAAGGTGACTCTTGTTAACGAAAATATATTACCAAATGTTCACTTAATAACATTTATTAGTTTCATGAAAGTGTGTTTAGTTGTTTTTGTGTAATTGCTCGCCAAAAATCACTTACTTTTGGTAAAGACGTTTTCTTTCAAATCTCGTCATGAAAACTTCAAACGATCGCTATTTTAAAAGAGGCAGGCTGAGACGGTTGTTGTTAACCGAAAAACATTAACAAATGTGCAATTAATAATGGTTATTAATTTCATGGAAATGTTTGTGGGTGTTTTCGTGTAATTACCCGTCAAAAATTACTTAATTAACGAAAATGACGCTTTCTTTCATACCTCGTCATGTAAACTTAAAATGGTCGCCATTTTAAAAGGGGACAGCCGAGGCGGTTGATGTTAAGGAAAAAAACATTAACAAAGGTCCATTTAATAATAGTTATTAATTTCATGGAAGTGTTTTCACTTGTTTTTGTGTAATTGTAGGTCAAAGATCACTTAATTAATGAAAATGACGCTTCTTTTCATTCTCGTCATGTACAGTTTAAATAGACGCCATTTTGAAAGAGGTTGGCCAAGGTGGTTGTTGTCAACGAAAAACTAATTACAAATGTTTATTTAATCACATACTTTAATTTCAAAGAGATGTTTTAGAGGTTTTAATGTTACTGCTTGTCAAATTTCACTTATTGCATGTTTCAGTTCTGCAAATCTCAATTTCATATGTTTAAATTTATTGAAAAACAATGAAATTTGGCAAATTAAAAGAAAGAATATGTTTGAAAAGAAACTGAAAATAGTATGCAATTAATGGAAATCCGAAAGTTGAGAAGATTAAAGAAGTAAACGTTCAAGAGGTAAACGTTTCAAGAAGTAAACGTTCTTGGTATTATGTCGGGAGGAATAATGCTCTTTCCATGCACCATTAACGTAAACTTTAAACGGTCCTAATTTTGAGAGGGGCAGACCGGGGTAGCTGATCTGAACTGAAAATTGTTCAATAATGTTCACTTAATAAAATATATTAATTTCAGTGATGTGTTTTTTCGTGTTTTTGTGTAATTGACTGTGAAAGTTTACTTAGTTAATAAGAGGTTTTTGCACACCTTAGTTACGTAAGGCTTAATTAAATTAAAAATAAAAATAATTGAAACTGCAAAGGCTTTAATATATTTAGAAGGGTATATAAAAGCGAATACAATTCCTGGAAGTGGAAAAGTTGATTAGGGAAAAAATTCTAAACAATGAAAGATAAGTGTATTTTCACTGCTTGAGTGGCTGAGTTTTTCGTCGGCTTAAGGGCATGGCTTTGAGGGTGTCGTATGGCTGTAAGCATTGATACAAATTATTATTTTTTCTGATTTCTAGTAATTTGAATTATATAAAATTGATATTTATCAAGAAATAATCCTTTTTCAAAAATTAAAATTTGGTGCCTATGCGCGCGTTTCGACCCTATTCAGACCACCGTGCGGCGTCGGTGCAGCGCAGGAGCCTCAGCTGCCAGGCGGCGTGCGCCCGCCCACTCGCCAAGCCCCTTCCGCGGCCAGCGTTGAGAAGTGGCGGCCGAGAGGCCGTTCCCTCACACTGATTCGATGCTTCGAAGTGTTGTTAATTGCAGGGGCGGATCCAGCCGATCATATGAAGAGGGCTATCATAGATTTTTGTTAAATAATATACATTTATTATTATTATTATTATTATACCCTCAACATCCGCGAGAGTTACTCGTGAATGTGAAATCCGCGAAAGTTGAGTCTATTTTTTAATGAAGAAAGGTGGGTTAGGTTCCTGGATATCGAAAACCTGTTCAAAAAGACAGAAAGAAATTCTAACAAACAATTGCAGAAGAATTGAGTAAGTGCTACTAAAACAATTCACAATTAACATCGCAAAGAGAAGAAATAAAACAATATTTGAAGTAATTTCAAAGTTGAAAGTGATTGAATATAGGATTTGTTTATTTTTTTGATTCATCACCCTCCTCATTGTTCTAATATCCAAACATGCAAAAGTCGCTTCTTCTATTTCTGTCTTAAATTTCGAAGTTATTTCCATGTTCGGATCACATTCGAATGCCCTTTCAACCAGAGCTTGTTGAAGTTTTATATCGCCAATAACAGCTTTAACATTGAAATTGGTCCAGGACGCAGATAATAATAAGAGAAATGTAATAAATAAGATGTAATAAATTTGTCAAATTAGGCAAAATAAATCTTCGTCAAAATGTTTCATTTTTCATAATTCGTATGTGTATTCCACGCCTCATTTAAATATGTTCATTAGAATAAATAAGTCACTTTTGCATACATTCGATGTTCATTAATAATAACAACTTTCTTAGAAATAATGTCTTCCTATGAAGCATGCACCGCTCCAAAATACCACTTCTTCAACGGAACCAATTGGTTTCACTAGAACTCTCTCAACCTGTAAACGAAATTCCCATTTAATCCATTTTATCCATATCTCCCACAATTTTCCCTTGTTAACTTCAGCTATTAAATCCAAGAATTTCATCACAAATTTTACACACTCCTCTTTGATGGCCTTCTCCATTATGAAACCTAAGAGATAGATGTTCTCTTTCACTCTCTGAGCCTTTCCTGAAGTCTGTTTTTTTCCTTAATCACATCATTTCAATTCAACTAAATCTAATGACTATGTAATGACTCAATATATCCGAAACAATACCTTTGTAATATCTACCTACTGAATCCCGACTAACCTTATTCCTTTCAAAAATTCTAAAACTTAATGATAATTCCCTTCAAGAAATTTTTTTTATTTATTTACGTCAAAAACAGTTAAAAACTGCGTGTGACGAGCTATGGGGAGAAGTGAATTTTGTGCACGTTTTCAAAATTCTGTGGTCTCCATCCTAAACCATATTCTAGTCGAATTTTGAATACAGAAAAGATAGATTTTTTTTCGAGATTTGTTGACAAAATATTCGCTCCTATATAATAAAATATATTTTCAAAGGTAAATTAGCTATAAATTCCTGCCCTGAACCCTCATGTTCTTCATGAAAGAATATTACTTTTTGCCGCGATAATATGAAAAACGATAATTTGAATAACTATATTTCCCACTGAAATTCAGAAGACGTGCACAAATAGTGAAGTTACATTTATGTCCAGAAGCAAAACAAGGGACCATCTCAGCATTTGCTCAAGGATCAGGGAAACTGGACGAAAAACCTGATCGAGATGGGGGCCATCAACCCAGAAACTGTGATACAATACTTGTTACAGGTTCTTGAGAATTATACAGTCCAAATGATAATAATTACATTAACTATCATTGTTAAAATTAATGCTACTTTACTTTTTGATGCTCGGTATAGTCTCGAATTGTATAGAAACAGTTATGAAGCAGAAAAGATTTTACTTGGGACTTAAACTTTTCTATCGAATTTAATCGTTTAATGTCTTCTGGCAAAGTGTTGTAATGTACATGAATTGTATGTGAATTTTTTGTAGTGAGCTGTTGATACTGCCACTTGGTGAATATGATTACTACGTCGTGTGTTATACTCATAGGCATCGGCGTTTGCTGAAAATATATTCCCGCCCTTAAGTAAGTTATTTTTGACAAAAACTACTGATTCGTAAATCAGGAGACAAGGTAATGGTAAAATTCCTAGATTAATAAAGAGAGACTTACAAGAATCACGTGGGTTGGATTTGCTTATTATTCGTACAATACTTTTTTGTAATCTGAAAGTCTGGGAGCTATAAGATGTGTTTCCCCAGAATATTATGCCATATCTCAGGCGGGAGTGAACATTGGCAAAAGATACACAACGAGCTGTAAGAAGGCTGACGGAATTTGAAAGAATTCTGAACGCGTAGCATAATGAACTTAATTTTGTGTTCAATTCATTTAAGTGGGCATTCCATTTGAGGTTTGACTGTATTGATAGACCTAAAAATTTTGTTACATTAACATCAGTCAATGGCTCACCGTTCATTTTCAATGGAGTACAGAATTTTTTATTTGATATGGAAAACTGCATTGAAACAGTTTTCTTTTCATTTACTATTAATTTGTAATTACGGAACCAATTTGAAACGTCTGATATTGTACTATTTACGGTTTCTTTGTTGCAAAGAATATTTGTATCATCCGCAAAGAGAACTGTTCTTCCGTTTCGAATCGCTAAGGGCATGTCATTTACGTATAATAGGAAGAGAATAGGGACTAAAATCGATCCTTGCGGGACTCCACATGCAATTGGCAAAGAACCGGAAAGGTGTGTACATAAAGTTCCATCATTCCAGTAAGGTATTTCTACTCTCTGAGATCGTAGTTTAAGGTACGAACACAGCCAATCTAGAGCAATACCACGGATTCCATACGAAGGTAATTTTGAAAGTAAAATGTTATGATCAATGACGTCAAAAGCTTTTGAAAGATCTAAAAATATTCCAATAGCTGCTTCGTTTTGATCCAATGATGAGGCAACATCCTTAAGAAAAGAAAAAAATGGCTGTTTCCGTAGATTTTGATTTCCGGAATCCATGTTGGCAATTTGAAAACGCGTCGTGTTTATTGAGAAAGGTTTCCATTCGCACATAAAAAAGTCTCTCTAATATTTTTGAAAAAACTGACAAAAGTGACAAAAGATTAAGACCAACAGTGTTCCAACAGTTGATGCAAACCGATAGTATGAAGAATTTTCAAAGTAACCTTTTATTTACCATCTTCTCCAAAAACTGCCACCATCCCATGTAACAATTATCCCTCACTCTCTGGATACAGCATGTGAACATGTGTTTAATAAGATCACGCTTTTTGCAGCAATTACGTTTCTGTACTTTACCTAATCGTAAGAAGAAAAAAGAAGATATGAAGAGAAAAAAATATAAAAAAAAGGAAAGTAGATGACAAAGTTTTGGTTAAGTGCATTTTTTATTCATTTACTTTTGAACTGAATTGTGTATTAGGCTACTTGTGTCATACAAGCACAGTTTTCTCTGTGCTTATAGTATTCTTTATTCTTGCAGATTATAACACTGCCGGTGGCCAGGCATACACTGATCCGATAATAGAGTTTGATGCATGTCGTAGTAATTAAATCAATTAAAAATTACTAATATATCAGATTAACTTTGATGATGGTATTAATTAACCGATTTTTTACATTTCAAATTCATTCATCACTAATCTTATTCAATACCAGTCATAATTTGGACATTTTCGGATTAATTCACTCTTTAAAATATCCTTTCATTTAGTTGCAATTTTTAATCGTTCATTGTTGTAATTTAACTTGCCTTCTTTGGGATGTGTGGCAACGTAGACAATCTCAATGTCTATCCGCATTTCGTGGCCTTCAAGAGGAAGTGCTGAGCAACAATATCGCAACAAGACCACGCTTACTCTCGTGTAGCTCTCAGACAACGGATCTGGCATGGATTCCGGCTGCGGGAACTTCCGTTTAAAAGCTTCTTTATGTCTATCTCTGTCTATCAACCTTCCATTGGTTTTAAAATACCGTCATTTTATTCGACTCTAAATCTTGGATGGGAGAGAGGGGTTACATGTGGCTCGTGAACGGTTGTTTCAGGAACTTTCTGGCATCCACCTGGAACTGATAGGTGATAATGACCAATCAAAACATACAATCTCTAGAATTTTCACCAACGTCAATGTCATCCTAGTTATCATTCCGTGGTTTCGGAAATCCGCCACTGTCTGGACAAGAGCATAGGACCTCTTCGTCTCCAATTGAAGATTCCCAACTATATTCGTTAACACCGCCTGTTCCGAGTGAAAAAACCGTATATATTTGGTTGAAGTTATTTAGGTCAGTAGTCTTCTATGTGAATCTTTAGGGATAACGCCGAAAGTTAACCGGCGAAGTTCTTAAAGTCTCGGTGAGGACTAGTTACAATTTTACAATAAGAAAAATCATTTTAAAAATTATCTCATGAAAAAATTATCATTTTAAAAAGAATAAAATTTCAAAATAAACATTTTGCAGTATTCGCTTTGAAGATCTCCTATAGCAAAGCGCCCTCTATGTCTAGCTCTGTCTCAGGTCATAATTGATAGCGTCGATAGCTGGTTACTTACTGAAATGTCAGGGAGTTTCAAAACAAAACTTGTAGGAAACTATAATTTCGTGCCAGAAGGCAATCTGAATTGAGTAAAAGCCGCAAGCTCTACTGCAGTACCTCGAAATAAATCTACTTATAATAAAACTTATGTTTTTGTTTGTTTTTTAAAAAAATAAGTTGTGATGTATAAATGAAGATATTGTGAGAGCGATTAAGCAATTATTATCAATGAAATTATTAATATTTTTTCCCTATGTTTGAATGCCAAAATGCATTAAAGTATATGAGAAAATTGACATGTTCTCAGAAGATACACATTTTTGTATCATGTTAAATAATAAAATACTAATTTAAAAATAGTATAATTTTAATATCTGTGAGACAAAACAAGATTTGATATAAATTATCTTTTCAGATATTCTGAAGGATGCTGTAGTAACGAACCCGTGATTTAATAGCAATTAAATGATGTAATAGAAATGCAAAAACTCTACACTTAGACTCCACTCAATTGTAACGCCCGCCGTACTATTTAACGCCCGATATTATGGATTTAATTCATCGTTTAGAAGTTTCATTGTTGTAGATCTAAGTGCGTTCTTATTTACTAAAAGCAACCTGGAGTTTCCGTGGTAAAGGAACATGAATAATGACACTGAATTTAACGACATAAAACACGATTCTAATACTGACCTCTCTATTGGTTATACTGCATTAACCAATTTGAAACTCCCCAGATGATACGTTGAATACGCTACATGACCGCCAGTGCTGCAACGACTCCAGTGCGGCCATCTCTGTTCTTCAGGATACCTCTTCTTTAGTACGGCGCTTCGCCGCCAGAGCGTTCGCTTAGTTTGTCCTTTCGCCGCTAGAAAGCGTTCGCAACGTTTAATCAGGCCTTCGGAGCGCGAAACACGAATAGCTAATGGAGACCGTACACAGCTTCGAACTCGAAACCGAGGTGTCGTACATGGGATACAAATATAAAGTTACTAGATCTATGTTAGGAAATGTTCTGATTGTTTCTATTCTTTTTCTTCTTCTTTAACCCTCCGGCGGGCGCGTAGCGGCACTCAGTGCCGCATTCTTACATTTTTTCTGATTTCGTGTAAATAATTGGTGTCGCACTATTGAGCTCATAGTTATTCTTCATTCATTATATTTTCAACCTCATGACACTCAAATAACGATTTTAGGCACTGCCGATCGACCGTTATTCATTTGTAACTCAAACTCTGCAACGGTTGTGGCACCGCAACGGTTCCGTACCGCACGCGCTTTGTCATGTAAGTATAATATTTGCGTATTTTATCCACTAGAATTCTTACTGCTGTTTTGTTATTGAGCTTTATGACACATTTTGGAGTACTAACTACTCATTCAAATTTCAATCCGTTGTTTCCGAAAAAACGTTAGAAGGCACGTTTTCATTTCATCAAAACGGCAGAAGGCAAGTATTCATTCCCATTCATGTAACACGTACCAAGAAACGGATGGAGCGAGTAATGCATCAGATTCTTATTAATATTGTTGTTTCGTATACTATTTAGTTAGTTATTATGAAATACAATGTATCAAAACATAAATAAAGAATATTTCCTTCACATTCAATAACAAAAGTAACAACTATTGACACGGCAAATCGAAGTTGAAAAATGCGGCTCGGAGTACCGCTCGCGCCTGCTAGGAAACGATGGGATGCGCCCGCCGGAGGGTTAAAAACGTGTTGAGATTTGAATTTACGCGTGAATTACAATGTTAACAATTTTTTTAATATTCAAGAAGCGGTTAGAAGTTAGTTATAAATATAGTTATAGTTTTTAATAGTATTAATTTAATTTGTAGTTATAGTTTTTAATATTCACGAAGCGGTTAGAAGACTGAAAAATGTTTCGCCAAATCTTCAAACTTCTGAGAATAATTCGTATGTATTTATTAGGATGAATTTCTCAGTAAACGTAACTTCCAGGAAACCATGATAAAAGTGCATTACAACATCAAGATTAAGTGCATCCATGAAGAAAATTTGTAATAAATCGATGCGAGAAATGAATTATTGGACCAACCTGTCATGCAAGACAATGATAATGGTAAGCTTAATATCTCTTTCGTTTAAATCTCATACCCACTTCATGCTTACTACTTCTCTTCATTAATTTAAATTGGTTCATCTTAAGGTTACTTAATCAATTCTGTTGCATTGCATCAAATATTTTAAAGCAATTTTTCAGTGCACTTCTCTGCGTTGAGCAGTAATGATTTGATGATTCACATCAAATATTCATTAATCCACGGTAAACTACATATTGATCTTTCTGTAATGCCTCATTCTTGTGTACTGTATGAAAATGTTACCATTTACACATAGGAACAATTAATTGGCTTTCTTAATTTTTCTGGAGCAAAACATATACTTATAAACTAATATTATTTTAAGACAAATCAGCAATAAAACTGATTTACAAGAATGAAAATTATAAATTCTTGAAATGTTTTCATAGTATAACACGATTAACTTGAGTTGAACGAGAAACTGTCATCCTGATACGTTTAGATATATTTGTTTCTTTTGAATATCATGCATTTTAGTGAGAATTCAAACAGCGTTTACTGCCTCGGCGTCTGGAGAGGTTGCTAAGCATGACTGCGTCCGGCAGAGGACGTGGTGCTGACCCAGTTGACAAACATACCATTACAGCTCGAGATAATCATATCAAACCGCCAAAGCTAACAATAGAGCTCGCTGCGATCTATTGGGTAAACAAGCCCAACATGTCTGTTATTGTTGAAATTCGGAACCAGGTAGGAACCGGAGGCGAAGAGGCTCCCTCTTGAATGGAGGGAGCAGCACGGGCAACATTTTCACGACTCTGTCATGGTATCGTTTAAGCAAAAATATAAAATAAACCGTTATTTTATGTAACATTCTCTTTTCGAAGCATTATGACAAATTTTCAAATTTGTATGAAAAATGTGAAAATATTTTTGCACTGAGCCAGAGTTACTGATCTGAATATTAGACAATGAATGTTCGAAAACCAGAATGAAAACCGGCAACGTGAATAATGCTATTTTTGTCCTCTCTTTTCTGATTTTTCTGAATACTCTTCATTTATTTGAATCCTTGTATTAAATAAACAGAATTACTATGAAATTAACATATTTTGGAAGAACCCACAGTGATTGGTTTCCCTTTTTTAAGATGTGGGATCGTGAGCAACTAAGTTTCAGATTGCTCCATTTCGTCTGGTACACTCTTGGCTATTTCGATGCATAACGTCCATATGTAAACAACTCGGAAAGATTAATTAAGTTCAACTTTTTTTCGATCCTGCCGTACACATATTAAAGGTTTCTTTACGCATGGTATAATTTCTGGTATAATTTCTTCACGCATTCAAATCTTTAATATTAGCCTAAAAGGCTAATCATTTCTGCTCTACTTTATTTCACATAATAAAAGTTTTTCGGTAATTTTGAACCTTGTTGTTAATATTTTCACAAAAAAAAGCATACCAATGTCTCAAAAATTATTCCAAAGTTTTTAGCTTAATTTCCTGTCCGGATAGGGCACAATTCAGTAAATTATTTGATGTAAGGGTCATTTTCATTAAAACGTTAGAATGTTTAAAATTACGGTACACGAAAAGATATGCTAGAACAGATAAAAGTGGGCAAGCAGGATGGGAATATATAAATTTCCTGTCTAATAGACGATGAAAAATGAGTACTGGAGCAACGCGGAGACTTTAGTTTGAAATAAGTACAGTAGATTAACAGATATCAGGTCTGTCCACCTAGCGGCCCAAGGGGCTATTTATTGTAGCCTGCGATAGGTTATTAGTCAAAAGTGAAAGCCCTTGCATTCCGAGCAAGAACATCGTGCACCTAGAGCACGCTTCCTGTCGGGTCAACGCCTCTCAATGTAAAATAGGTTAAGTTTAGATTTAAAGATTTTTTCTACTAAATTCAGAAATTTCAAACCACCCCAAGGAGTTTCACTGCGTTACGTATGGTACAGCCTGATATCACCCATGGTTCCATCCCCTCACGGTTTCAGAGCACCCGGGCAAATTGCAGTGATCAACATTATTGGAAGTCAGCTGTGGATCGACCGAGTAATGAAAATATGGCCCCGCATTTAAGGTCTTTGCTGTGTCTCTTGAAGCATTGCATTTAGACACCCCTGACATATATAATTAATAAAAAAATAATTTGATTATTCTTCACATTTTTTTACCTAAACATGCGAAGAAAGTGCAGATATTGTCTTAGGTGTTAGTACTCGTATGACACCTTTTCACGTCCTAAAATAAGATAACATTTATTTTGCGACTTTTTATTCAACAGAAAAGAGGTTGTAGTTGATAAAGTAATAAGGTGAGTTATATGTTTCAGAGAGTATTTAGTGTGAAGGGTTCAAATTAGATTTTAGTACAATGCACAGAACACTATGTAATGCCATTGGAAGTTACTTACGTCTTGGTACAGACTTTGTTTAGATAATTTGTAGAGACAAATGTGTATTTTTGTGCCAAAGTTCCACACAAATCCTGAACAGATAGCGTACATCTCAACGCAGCGTCTTGCAATAATAAACAATGGCACACAACACACGCACCTGGCGATCTTCCCAGAGAAGCTTGCGGCGGAAAATAACGAATAGAATAGGCGCCGAACCAGGGGATCAGAGTTCGATAGTGACCGAAAGACCGCGTGAAGAATTCCGCCGGCTTTCGCCGAATCTTCCCGAGGGCCCTAGGCCCTAGTCCTCGCCACCCTCCGCACCTTCCGCTACATCTCGTCCGGAAGCCGTTTTCTCCGCTCACGCCTCCTCCTCCTTCCTCCTCCACCGCTACTTGCTTTTTCCCCGTCTGCTCGACTTCCCTTATCCATCTCCCGCGACTCGTTATTTTTCCGAGCCTCTTCTCCCTGTCAGCCCGTTTTTCTCGGGCCGCGAGCGCCCGCTTTCCTTATCCCATTTCCCTGAGGCGCACAGGGACGGTCGGGCGCCGAACACACCCTCTCCCTCCTCCTACCCCTCCCCCTTCTCCTCCCCCTCCTCCTGACTGCGGGCGCCTTCGTGGCCACTGCACCGGAAAACTCTGTCGCCTTGTGCGCGTCCACGGCCCGGTCTTTGTCGCCTTGATACAAAGCCCTCCCGCGGAGGACTTCTAGAAGGAATTCAGGTTATCGTTGGTCACATGGTTAACTCCCTGGTTATTTTCGATTGGCGACTTATGGAAGAATGCTTACCATTCCAATGTTTACAGGAGAATTAGATTATTTTAAAGATTTTGTTTCATAATTTTATGAAAATGAACACAGATATCGCCCAACTTCCATAATGTAATATTCATTCCGACTTTTTCATTATTCATTACCGAACTATGTAATGATAACTTGTAATATTTAGGGCAATACTTTCATGAACTTTATTATTTTATTTGAGGGGAAATATTTCTTTAAAAGTTCTTAAATGATATGCCGTAAGACATTTTCAACGCTTCTACAAGGAAAGTGTATTTAGAAAATGTCACATGGCATTTACAAGAAAATTATGTATAAAATACTTTGAATAAATTTTGACACTTCAAATACTTATGTTTTATATTTTACATATACTACCGTAAATTTTATATCGATATTAACAAAAAATGCCATTTTGTCCTTCTTTATATTAATAGAAAGGAACTTGAGAGGCCAATATCTTCAGGAAAGTTAAAGAAAGCAAACATAATACTATCAAAAGAAATCATTTTATTACCAGAGCAATTTACGTCAAATCTTTATAACAGAAAAGTATCAGGATTACACGCTTTTCGAACGCATTATGAAAATTCTTTTGAACTTCCAGCTGAAGGCCACGTAGTCCCAGAGATGAATAATACTGGGCGGAGATGCCGTGGCAAAACCCATTTTCCTCTGTTGTGAAGGAACAAACAAGGGGAACTCAGTCGTTTCCTGAGCGACCGTCAGAAAAAGGGCAGGAATACCTCGAGCGAAGATGCGTCCATTGTCCGAACGTACCCACGCTCGCAATTCAAAGCCAAAGAAAACCGCGACCGCTAACGCAGCGGATTTTTTTCTCCGCCTCTGCACCCGGGAGGAACTGAAAAGTCGTCCCGCAGGCACGACCATGGCGCATGAACAACGCGTGCATGGGGGTTGGGTAAGGGATAGTGAGGACGGAGCATTGAGAGTTAAAGGGGTAGGGATAATGATGATAACTGGAGTCGAGGTATTGAAGGCAGACACTTCGAGGAATAGATGACAAGTAAGTTGAACACATCATGTAGAGTGGTTGTGTTGTTGGGGGATTAGGAAACGAAAGAAGATATGAAATGGCCAATCTTCAGAGGTACTTAAGCAGATTTATTTGAAATGGTTTGGAAGGAATTAGGTAGCGCGTTTCGAGGCGACGGTAGTTCGAATTTGTAGAAAGGAGAAGTGAAAAGATTATTTCATGTTTCAGGGCGGGTCAACGTTTGCATTTGCTAGTCCCGTAAGTACAGTATATGTTTCTATTGAGAAGTGGACGTATTCTTCCTCCGCTGGATGGTGAGATCCGGCACTGACGGATTGCGGGGTTTTCCCCACCCAAGTGTCTCCCACTGGTGGAGCACCGTCCCAGCCGGAAAAAGGTTTACGCTCCCGACTGGACTCTCGACATGTGCGGTAGTGTAATGCATGTACATTTAAGTGCGTGTCTACTGGTGTTTGTGTGCATAATGAGACCTTTCTCTCATTTCTAGTAGCAGTATTCTATTTCTAGTATTGGAAGGGGTTCGGAGCACTTTCAGTGAAATTTTGGGGAACCATAATGAAAAGACAGTGCTACATACAATCACAATTTAATAAGGCAAAATTATTACACAAAATAAAAACAGTAATGCTTCGACAATTGAAACACTCTGAAATTGACAAGCTCTTTGTGTCTTAATTCTCATTGCTAAGTTTGTGAAATGTTATAGCATCACTAGAAAAGTTTTCAAGGAGTAATGAAAACATGAGTTAGAATTCTTTCTTATCAAAAGTCATCATCTTTAAAACTAAATAACACTGGTGAAGCATTTTAGTTTTTGATCACTGATTTTAAATGCTAGCTTGGCTTTGATCTAAACAAAATTCTTCTTTATATTTTTTGGTGAAATAATAGATAAAATGTCCTTATGTACACCATTTCAAACACTAATACGATGACCTCAATTTTAGGTACATAACGTTACTAAAATTTCTCAGATTTCACACACTGTTTTACAACAACAATCCAAAGCACCAGAGTACTCTACCTTTTCCTGACAAATTATAATTTTCCTTCAATGTATAATCGTAGAGCAACTTAATTTTGTCTTTATCATGATGCATTCATGGTTGGTTACAAGTTCCAACTTCTAATATCTCTCCATTAGTAAAGGTAGTTATTTCAACGAGTAACTTCACACGCGCTCGCACGGCATCGGGCACGAGAGTTCGACAAACTGTATGAAATTATCCACAGGTTATATGGCGTCGCACATACCTTAATGTTTTACTGTTCTCAGTATTCAGGCGTTCAGGAAACTATATACCACTAATAGTTTGCTCCAATTAGTGCGCTTTCCCATCAGCCATCATACATTTCAGAGAGCAAGAGGACGGTCCCATATCCATCACCTACGAAACTGCACGGCTGACTCCCTCCACAAGCACTCGCAACCACCCCAAACCGTGCCTTGTTTATTCCTAGGGCTCAGTCGGCTGCGTCATTGCGGCACACTTTCACTAGGTGTCGTTGTCCACTTTCCGACGGCCATCGCGCATTGCCTTGTGCACGCGTCGCATGAACATTTTAATATGACTGTCCTCAGAAAGAAAGGGATGATAATAAGTCAAGGAAAAAGAAGGAAAGATCGCACGTAGTCTCTGACCCGTTTGTTAGTTTACGGCTTTGGTATTCGTATAGTACTGATCTGAGAAACCTCGGAAAACTACCGATCAGAGTAGCCGGCCGCTAGAATTATCCATGACACAGCGACCGAATGCAACCTAGCTGTATAGTTACAGTCGAAAATGTTGCAACCGTCGGGTCTCCAATCTACCGGTCGGGATATTCCGGTCAGAGGCATTGAAGTGACATCAGTTGATGCCCTGAGCCACCTCAGCCGGTGCGCGAAAATGATAAGTCATAAAAATGTAAAGAAGATAAGAGGACCGAAGATCGGAAGTAGAAAAGTAGGCAAGGAAGGAAGAAGAGAGGGAGGCACATGCATCAGTGGAGAGGAAACGGGCAGAAAGGGTGAGAATAGAAGGCTCTTTGAAAACAGTTTAAAAACAGGATCCAGAAAGAAAAAGAAGCGGCATGAAATGAGAAGAGCGAAGTGACGACGGACGTTTCTTGTGTCAAGATAATGGAAAACTGCGAACCAATCGTTTGGTGATAAAAATGAAACCATTCTTAATGATCGGGATGGGAGAAGGGCAAGGAGTTTTTGCACTAGAAGCAGCCAAGGCAGAGCGACAGGCAGCCCTCTGACTGTCTCTCCGGAGCGCAGCGCGTAGTCTGTGCAAACGGCGGAAAAGGAGGTTGCACCGCTGCCCGAGAGATGGCAGTGGGATAGCGATGCCATGGAATGCGGTAGGGTACAAACGCATTTCATTCACAAAAATGTTTTAATACAAATATAACGATGCAAAATGAATGTTACAGTCTTCTCTTCAGGTTTGTGTAATTTGTCTTCCTTTTTACGGAAATCAGTGAAGAAATATTTAATCCCTTATGACACAATAATTTCAAGAATTACGATACACTCTAGTTAATTATTGTAATATTTCATTTAAGTTAGGCAAACTGTAAAATGCTTTCCCTTTTTGTCTTTGCTATTTTGTCAGTCACAAGAAAAAACAGTGTACTGCTTTCAATACTACTTCTTTTATTATAACATAGAAAATATACCATCAAATTAGCTCGCATTACGTCAACACGTCATCAAGCAAGTCAATAGTTAAATGCAATTCCAGTTCACATCTTAAACTATCTTCACGGATATTTTCTTTTGAAATTTCTCTTGTTCGGACACAAACTCCGCCTGGCATTGATTGTAGAACACACGGAAAATTACCGATCGGAGCAGCCGGCCGCCAGAAATGTCCTCCAAACAGTGGCTGAATTGTACAAATTCCTACTGGCGTTGACACTCCGCCACCATCGGGGCTCGAAACCTAGGACTTTCTGGTCAGCGTCGCTGCAGCGTCACCGGGTATTGTGACTGAGCCATCTCAGCCGATCACAGCAGGAATGAAGATACGTGAAAATGTGACTAATATTTAAACTGAAAGTTTCATTAAAATGTATTTCAAAAAGCAAACAATAGAAATACATAATTTTTATTGAACATTTGTCTCTACTTTATCAACAACTAGGGAACTTAAATATTACTTTAAATATTACTTAACGAACTTATATATTATATAAAGAAACCGAATTTCTTTGCAACTGTTAACCCTGCCTTTGGAAAAGGCCCTGAACAGGTGTTGCCCTTGGTTTCCTGGCGCTCGTCATGCGGCGCCTGTCGCGCCAGAGGCCGATCGCGGGGGCGTGCCATCAGCGCTGCGGGCGGGTGAGTGGGCGGCCCGGGCGGGAAGCGCCTCGTGGGGCCGCGGGGCGGGGCGGGGCGGGGCGGACGGCGGGGGCGGGGTGGCAGCGGGGCAGTGCTGGGCGACCATGGCAACGGCCGGGCCGGGCTGGGCCGGGCCGGGCCGTGGGCTGGGCTCTGGGTTGGCCCCCGGCCGCAGCCTCTGGGCCCTTCCGACCAGCGCTGGAGCCCTTGCGGTCGCGGGAGCCGCCAGGTGCCTGCCAGAGCGCTCTCTCGGGGACCGTGGAGGCCGTCGTTCGGAGGAGGAGACGTGTAGAGACACTGGCCGAACACAAGTTTCTTTTTAGCTTTCTCCTCTTACCAAGGACTGGATAAAGAGAAAGTATTGTAATGCTACGGCAATGTCGGCTATTTGACAAAAAAAGGTTCATGCAGTATTATAATATTGCGAAGCCGTTACAAATAACGCGAGAAAGTTTGTAAACTTCAATTACTTGGCAACGAAAAAAATTAAATCCAAGTTCAAATTAATGAAAGGATATTAGACCAGACGGTATCTTATGGTGATTTTAATAATAATAATAATAATAATAATAATAATAATAATAATAATAATAATTCACAGTGCGGACAAAGTTGCTCGCGTTCGTAGTCCACAAGTGTCCCCTGTTTAACGCTAAATGAGCAACAGTGATTCGCTACCTACGCGCTTGACCACTAAGCGCGCCACCAAATGGCTAAATGCCAAGAGTGGGCGTTGAAATAAATATTATGGTGATTTAAAACTGTTAGGATCAAGTTCATAACATGATATATAAAGATAATTTATTAGATTCTAATGCGTAATTAATGAGATCATAACACAATTTACTAGATCCTAATACGTCGTGTATGCTTCAGAAGCATAGACCTCAATGAAAGAGATGACAACCGGCTTAAGATATTTGAGAGGAAAATAATGCATAAAATGTACGGTCCAATGTGTCCATGTGTCTCCGGGCATAGAACCAAGAAATTGAAAATTTAATACACAGTGAGGATATAAAACAATTCATTAAAGAACCGCGAATAAAGAGGATAGGTCATAAGCAAAGAATGCATAGCAGTGGGCTCCCAAAGACAATTAAGGTATGAGCACTAACAGGCCAACTAAAGAACGAAAGAGCAAAAGCTCGATGGATGGATGGACGACGTGTGCCAGGATCTGAGGGCGCTTAATGAAAGAAAGTGGAGAGTGAATTCAGTGGACAGGGAAGAATGGAACGATATAGTCCTGAAAGCCTACAAAGGGTTGTAGTGCTAATGAAATATGATGTTGACGAGGTAAGTCGGATCGGCCGTAAAACCTGTTCATACCGTCTCCGATTCCAGCTCTATTAATAATCAAGAATATATGATTTAATTGGGTCAATAGGTGGGAAACAGTTATTAATTTGTGAATTACATTTACCAAAAACCTTAATATTTTTCGGTCTTACCTAATACACCGATGCCGGGACAGTGCGATCGATCACGGTTGGGTGATTTGAACACTACCGAGGCTAAAAATCACTAAGGCAATCTACTATTTTGAAAAAAACAACAACATAAAGGAATACTTAAAACAAAGACCATTTTGAGAATAAATTTAATCTTGGCTGAATTCCTTTGAATGGTTTGAATTTTAGTAATGTACGCATACAAATGATCTTGAAAGTTCGGCAAAGCCTTCTTGCGCTAGAAAACTGTCCTCGTCTCAGCGTCGAGGCGGGGCAGCCCAGCCTGTCCGCGAGGGCCCTGAGCAAACTAACGGGCGACGCGGCGGGACCTTGCCCGCCGTTAATTACTCGGTGCGTGGGCGTAGCGTCTCTCCCTTGGCCGTTTATTCTTATTCTCTTATCCAGGCCGCAGGATGGTGACGCGCCTCGCCTCGCCCGTCCCCGACACAGCCTACCTCCTCGGGTTGCCACCAGCGGCGCTGCTAATTTTTCGCCTTATTCACCATGCCACCAGACGTCGGTTAGTTGTAATTATTATTTTTAATTTCGATTGTATTTTTATGACGAACTCTCGTTGATCCAATGCTGACTTAAAGCAACTGATAAACGCGCGTCGGTTTTTATATTTCACCTTCCTAAGAATTCACGGAAATCAAGTTTTAAATTGGCTAAAACGTAATTAAAAATAAGATAATACGCTCAATATTAATCATTTATTATAAAACGCATATTTCTTGATAATTTCAAATTATTCGTTAAGATCAATATAGGCTACTCTCGTTCGAAAATTCAAAGTTTTCAAATTATAAAAATAATGGAATTTGAGTTTATAAGACAAGAAGAATGCTGTACTCGTATATTGCAGTATTTTCAATAAAGTGTAGCGAATAAATGACTGAAATAGTTTATAAATTCATGTTATAGAAGGTTATAAAATTCATGAATTTTAATTTCACTTACATTTGTTAATAATGATATAAATGTGATATAAATTTGAAGTATGAACTACCATGGACGTATCATGTCAAATACTTTTTATAAACTGCATACTTTCTGAAGGGGTAAATGAGATAGACTAAGAAGTTAACTTTTTTCAAATTAGGTGTACCAGGATTCTTTCTAAGGCACTATCTACCCATAAGTAGTATAGATTTCTCGCCAGATTGCAGAATAACATCTGAATGGTTTGTTTGATTCTACATTGTCATGAATGTATCGAACAAACATTCAACGAGCTTTATCTCAAAACTGAATTGATATGGTATTTTATTATCTCGCCAACACTATTCATAAAAAGAATTAACACTTTCTTTTGTGTAAACTTAATAAATAATACATTGAAATTTGATTGAGAATAAATAAAAATAAACATTAACTTTGAATTTAACCCTTTGCAGTCGTAACAAAGAGCATAATACATCTCCTACAGCTCCTACAGCATGTCCCTCATGCATACTCCTACAGCATGTCCTCCATGCATACTCCTACAGCTCCTACAGCATACTCCTACAGCATGTCAGAGATGCCACGAGAATAATGGCTAGTAGCTCGTAGCAGTATGTAATGTGACACGTCCTACAACTCGTAGGGCATGTGTCAGATGCCACACCAAAATCCCTAATTAACTCTCAGATCAGGCCACAGATGCCCACGTATTTTCCGGGAATAAATAAAGTTTTCATTGTTGAATCGATCCGAACTACTATTCTATTTTAAAACAATGTTGAATCAGTACTGTGAAAACGAGCTGGAATGGGGGAATGCCGAGTATCGGCTTGGAGCTGTGCAGCCTTTTTTCATTGTCATCTTAGATATGCCTTACGAGTTGTATGACCTCGCAGTGCTCAGAAACCTCCGACAGCAGAGAGCATTCATGGGTGGCATATCACATATGCCTGAGAGTGCCCGTAAGCGTAGTACATGTTTTTCTCTAAAGATGGCGGAGATATGGATGGCGAGATCCGGCGCCGACCTACCGTCGGCTAGCGAGGTTTTCCCCAACCAGATATCTGTCACCAGCGGGACAAGCGTGCACCGCCCCAGCCGGGACAAGCTCTAAACTCCCGATCCTGGCATGAGTGGTTAGTGTAGTGAATGTTAAGTGTAAGTAGTTTTTGTGCAAGTAAGGGGTGAGGATAGGACCAGGAAGAGGAAGGAAGAGCAAGGAAGAGAAGCTGACAAGCTAATGTCGAAAATCTAGCCACTGGCGAGACCTCTCGCTCAGAGACATGGTAGTGAGATCAGTTGGTGCCCTGAGCCATCTCTTCCGGTTTACGCTAGTCCTTTCGTAAATAAATTCGTGTTAAAATGCTCGTGTAATTCACCGCCCTCGTGCACCGCTTCCTCCTCTGCGCTCGCCTTGGCGGCGCCAAGCAGAGGAGGGGGAGGAGCGGGGGGGAGCACTTCCCGGCGCAGTGGGGCGTGTGGCTACGGGGTAATTCGAAACTCCGCGGGGGCGGAGCGCCACAAAAGGTTAAATAAGAACGAAGCGGTCTCCAGATATTGGAGTCTTTCCGTCCCCTGTTGACCGATATCGCCAAAGAGAAGCTGTAAAGGGAGAGGTACTCGCAAGTCCTTTCATCTGGTCGGGAGGAGTCATGAAAAGTTTCGGAGCGAGTAAACAAACGGGAGAGGCCTGTCGGTGGGGGAAGGAAGTGGAAGGAGCTGCGGGGTGGAGTGAGCAAATGCCGAAAGAAGAGGAAAAGAGGCGTTCCAAAAGTTACACGATTCTGAATTTTGCTGAACAAGCGATGTGTAAAAAAACTCGACTGAAGTCCTGTAATATGAATTTGGGGCCATTTGGAGCGACCCTTTTCATCGCCTGATTTTGAAGTGGAGGAAGCTCTAATGTGACGCAACTTATTCAGAGGAATGTGTTATCCATTATCTAGTCACCATAATAAATTCAACTCTTTGTCCTAGAAGCTGCGGTTGCTAACTCGTCGTTGTAAATAAAACTATTAGTAATGTGTGGATGTTCTGCCCAATTATTGTTATAATATTACGTAATGCCAAAATCTATGCACATTCATTCAATTTTGTGTCCCCTATAGGAAGCTCAATTTTTGCATTACCTTTGTTTGTAATATGCTGGCAAGTATATCATTAATATAATTTGCCATGTAAGCATACCTTTGTACATGTACACATTTGTCTGCAATACATTAGACGTAAATGAGCTTCAAATGCAGGTACGCAAAAAGTGAAGACTATTGTAATATAAAAATAGAAATAATTATTTATCCCTAGTAAAGAATTTAGTTCTCTTTCTGGACTGCACTAGCAAGGAAAAAATAGAAGTTAATCATAAATGACCACCTTTTCTTCTGGAAAGAAATATTATAATTTTGCATGACCTCACTTTCAGTACTTTCTTAGGCGCCCCTTTGCACTCGTTCTCCTTTTCTCAAACATGCCGCTCTTCAGCTCAAGCTCTAGGCCTCCTCCTTTCCTCCTCCTCAAACAGTGGAGATAAGGGTTCGTTCCACAAAAAAGGCATTGTCCGGAATAAAACGGGCGCTAAGTCCCCGAGGCTTGCAGCCAACGACCGCGGAGAGGAGGCGGCGGCGGCGGCGGCGGCGGCGGTGGTGGTGATTATAGTGGTAATGGTGGTGGTAATGGTGGTGGCGGTGGTGGTAGTGGTGACGTCAATGTTGTTGGTTTGTCGGTATCGGTGGCAACCCTGACTTCGACAGAGATCATACTCTGGTAGAAATGGCCGCAGTATTGGCAATGGGGATGGGGACGGTCCAGAAGGAACGGTAGTTGAGAAAAGCACCGCGGGGAGCGCTCACAACAATGACCAGACTAGGTTTTGCCATTTTCTCAGCAGATGGCTATTCTTAAGGAAAAAGAGTTTTACATCCATACGAGTACTTTGTTGGCATGAGAAATAACTTTTTTTCTGGTTTTCAACAGTTTTAGCCCTCCCATGGTGTAAGAAAATTCCTTTCATCGTAAGCTCATTACATTTTATTATTTATTATTACTGTCAGACATATTATTTGGTTTGGAATATAAAAGTATTGTATATAAAGGTTAAAAACTAATTTTTGAATCTTTTAAGAAAGAAATCAAAATTCTTTGTATTTGTAGGCAACTTCAATTCCTTTTGACAATCACATTTTGAAGTAAGCAAGCAATGTCACAAGTGTTAAGTAAAACTTTCACATTAAACTTTCTGCTCATGATGACAGATAAACATAACTATTCTCCTCACTCCAAGTCTTTAAATCTTACTGAATTTTCTGTGATACAATGAAGCAATATTAATAGAAAGCGCTGTTTGTTATACATTTTCTGAAAAAATCGGCGGGACAGATTGACTTACAAATGTTCTTATATCGAAATTAAAATTACCTGTCTCCGTATGCGTGCATGAACTACTTCAAACACAAAATATTGTTGCACTGAATATTAATAATTTAGTCTTGAAATACCGCACTTTCGAATCCCTGCTTGCTAGGGTTACTAGAGAAGAACTCTCTATTCTGCAGGCATTTATTCATCAAAGTCATCTAATGAACAAGGAAAGGAATGTTCTTTTACCTCTAGTGTGTTCACTCTACCCTGACCTTCACCGTGTTTAACCACCCTGGCCTCCCTCGTCCCGTATCTTTTCAGTCTCATACCGTCCCATCGCATCCGCCCACCTCCACCCTGTCCCTCTTTACACTGCTCCGCTCCAATTCACTCTGAACCGCCTGTCCCGCCCGGTCCCGCCATGTTTGGTACGATCATCGATGTAGCCACCATCGATGGTATGGGCAGATGCAAATAGCTTCATTGTTAAAAACTCACGGATAACTTCCACTAACAATTTGGACCTTCAATTACTCAAAATTTAAACGCTCTAATGAATCCAATGCATTTAGGGGGAAATTTTATGAAAAAGTGAACACTTAACTTTTTCATTAAGGGGTAGAAAAGAGGGAGATGGGGAAACGTTTACGAAATTTAATGCAGACATTAACTTTTTTCTTGTTTTGAAGGTCACGTATACAAAAGTGTATTAAGATTGGAATATAACGGTAGATTTGTGTGAAAAAGACAAACAACAAACATATTACTTATTTACATAAGAGAAAATAATAATCTGAAACAAGTAGTAAGTTTTGCCAGACAGAATCCTCTACCTTTCAGTGAAAACTACCTTGAATGTGATTTATTCTTTACAAAGGATCACCCAGGACAAAAAACATACATACAAAAAAAACTAATAATAATTGAATTGTTTTTACATCATTTAAGCAGTCATATGATATAATGAATAACAGTTCTTGCGAAATATCAGATGAACGTTCCAATTTTAACCAACTTATATCTGATGTTAGAACATATATAGGTAATGATACTAAATTATTTAGTAATCTATTATATAAAAATGGATGTTGGTTCGTTCTAAATCGACAAACTCCAATACCATTTGACCAATCTCCATGAAAGTTGGCACACCTATATGTTTTTTTGTGGAAAAGGTTTTTGTTCTGTTAATTTTGTTGTAACTCCACTCGACGGCACTGCAGCACAAGATAGTGCTTCAGTTAAATGCAATTTCCAATCCAACTGGGTTTTGTTGTTGTTGGGCGTTGCCATGTGACGCGGGGCGAGGCCGAGGAGAATAGGACAAGCGGGCGGGATGGGATGGCGAGAGGGCGATGGAGGGCGAGGGAGAGCGAAAGAGAGAGAGCGAGAGAGAGGAGAGTGCGAGAGAGCGTGAGAGAGCGAGAGAGAGCGAGAGAGGGCGAGAGAAAGAAAGGGAGGGACAGATGCAGACAAAGAGAGATAGTCAGGCAGAGAGACGAATAGAGAGAGAGACAGAGAGCCAGAAACAGAGAGCCAAAGAGAGAGACAGAGAGGGAGAGAGATAGAGAGGGAGATAAATAGGGGAAGAAGGGGGAGAGATGGAGAGAGCAGGACGTCTGCCGTGTTCTGCTAGTTTATTATATATTTATTTCTTAGTTCTTGGAATATTTGAAGAGAAATTTAATTATTTATTTCAGGGTTGTCATTTTTCATGTAATTAGGTATTTTAGGTGAACCAATGCTATTTAAACCGCGCAATAATTAAAGGAAAAATGTTGGAAATATATTTATTTAAATGCGAAGTCTACAAAGTAAATATAATATAAAAACAATATATTAACCTGAGTAATTTTATCTATCCATGGAGCGTAACAAATATTTCTTGTATGCGTTTTTATGAAGAAGTGCAATGGTTATACTATGAATGAAATGTTCACGCTAAAACTGCCAGTGCCGTGCACTTTGTACTGTTTTGTCACCTCAAATTAGAGAAAAAATGAATCACATACCATAAATGTTGCAGTAAATCAGCTGAGGATTATTATAAGTGTCGTGAGTGAAGTTAATGGTGTGCTGTTAGTTTTGTAATCGTTAATCGGAAATCGTGCGTAATAGTTATATTGTAACGTGGAAGGGAGGATAATATGCGGCAACACATATCAATAATCGGTGAAAGGAGAGTAGAGAAATTTGCGTGGTCAGACGGAAAAGCGGGCCTCATGGCCCGAGTCTCGCCACGAAAAAAAAGGCATTTACTAACTAATCTAAAATTTTAATTTGAAATAGTTTAACACTATCCTTTCATCACAAAAATCCATATATTTGTTGAAGAAACGTACTTCAATAAGAAATGCAAATTTATTTACATTCTCGATAAAACAATGTGCATTTTTCAATTGTATTTCATGCGATTCCTAACAAATTTTCATGTTACAGATTTTTTGATATATATTGATATGTGTTCATTTGATCTTTTCCATTAAAACTAAGTTGCTTATTTTGTGATTATTACCATATCTGTTAGGACTCATACGATGCCATTCTTCCCAATTTGCAAGATTTTTTTTTGTTCCTCAGTTCTTCTTCCTTGCTCGATAGATCCTTAAATCACTAGCGAAACCCACAGTTCTTGTCACTCAATATTCTCGCCAAATAATCTCATGGGAAAAAATGTCACTAGAACCACTCCTACAAACTCCGCTTGCATGGAATAATTTTTTCACTCTTTCACAAAATTTGTTCCTCAGAGAAGATAAGGACGAAAAAGGTTGAATTTGTACAATTTTTAGTGATAGTGGCGTTATCGCTTTTGAAATTGTTGACAAATAATTTGAGAAGGGTTATTTGAAATTGATCATGCAAAACATTTAAATCAAAATAAACGAAATGGCTAATCAACTGAAAATACTCAATGCAGTGACATTTGGAAGTGGAAGAACAGTTATAATATATGGGGTATTCTACATTACAAAAGAGTTGTATAACTACCGATATTATTCGACCAAGTCGCATGGGCATATGTCGATTAAGATAAATATTGACAAAAAATCTCCAGATTATTATGAAAATAATGTTGTAAAATCCGAAAACACAGAGTTTCCAGAATTGTTTAGGACTAAACACATTTTTAATAATTATTATAAATAATGAAAATACATAATTGATAAGGGAGTATTGTACTATTGTTAACTATTTTTTAAGAAATGCTAGATAACATGTGACATTATTGCTCAGCAGCTGAGAAACGAAAATGTTTCCATTTTAATTCGCTTAATTCGCTCTGAATTTATTGCTGTCTTTCTAGAATTGCCTCGTATATGCGGGTGGTGCATTCTTGCTAGACAGGTTGAAGTATTTACCATCTTCTCTTCCTACCTATATTACATTCCAACCCTCTACAAGAGCAGGAGGACAACGGAGTACAGACGACACAATTTGTTCGGCTACAAAACATGAAATGAAAAACCTGCTTGTGAGCGAACATGGAGATTAGAACCACAAACGGTACCGCGATGTTTATGACAAAAATTTGGACATACATCCTTGTTATGCACATTATGCATTTTAATTTTTTTGAGAGCTTTTATGATATACTTGGCCATTTATGTCCTCCATAATTCACAACGAACTTTATAGAGATGAAGAGGGCACGAGTTTGCATTCTGCACTACGTTATTGACTTTCTGGGTGGTGATACACAATAGACACGAGATACAATTTTGTTTAAATAATGTACAACAATTAATATCCAAAATAGAAGAGTGATAAACTACCTCACACGCTGCACTTTAACTAGCCACAAAATAGTTCCTAATTTTCTGTAAGGTATGCTAATTTTGTAATAAATGTTATTAAATTTCTTTTATCAAAAAGCATGTGTTCTCAAATTTTAACAAACTACAAATGCACTCAATGAATTATAACAAATTATTCCATATTATAGAATTTATTGTACAGATTTTATATTCAATCTTCATTGTGAATATTAGTCTGCTCTCTGTTACGCATTTCAATAATTTGAAATTATTAACGTCTTAAAGTATTAGCGAAGAATATTTAATGAAATATATGACAAAAAAATCACAATCCTGAAAAGAAGTAAAGTTGAGTGCGTACAATTTCAAAGAAATGTTTTTCTTTACACTGCACAGATCAGTCGTACTAATATTTCAACACTCTTTCAAATTGGAAGAACGTTTCACAGTGAAGATAAACATTCATAAAAAATACACCATCATACTTACACATCACCTCGGATAGCCGTCGCCAAACATCATTAACTTTTCCGCATCGGAAGTGGATACACGTGTTCGCAGCGGAGGATGAAACTAATTAATACCTCGCCTAGGGCCCACTCGGTTGCACCGTGGCCCGTGTTAGCACCTCGTTCCGCAGGTGCCGGGCCTTCATTTAGCCAGCGGGCTGGGGGCGGGGCGGCGCCGAGTCCGGTAGTGTGGGTGGAGCCGTTGGGAGGGACGCGACGAAGGAGAAAATGGGTACGTGAAAGGGGGCCAGCTGCATGAGAGAGTGGAGTTCGAGCTGGGGCAGCGGCTGGGGCGGGGTGATGGTGAGGGAACGGCAGCGGTGACGGGGATCCGATTGATTGATGTTTCCAGGAAAGTCGACTGCTAAGGTCATTAGTCCTGTTAGTGTAGTAAATGTTTTAACCTGGGAGTTCGGGGTATTCTTTCTCCACTGGATGTGGAATTTCCCCTTCCAGGTATCCCCCGATCCAACTGACTAGTCTTCCGACATGTGGGGTAGAACAGTACATCTAAGTGTTTGTATAAAAGATGAGAGGATTGGACAAGAAAGACGAAGGATAGATCGTGTACAGACCATGATCAGTTTGTTCGAGTTCTGCTCCCGCATTCGCGTGGTATTGATCGGAGAAACCACGGAAAGCTATCTATCAAAGAAGCAGGCCGCAAGAATTCTCCAGACAGCAGCTGCATTTGACCAAGCTATGTGGCTAGGGTCAAAAATTCACCACCGCTGGGACTCGCACCCTATGTCATAGTCGCTGCAGAACAGACGATGAAACTGACTCTCATCTAACTCAGCCGGTGGGCCCGATGGAAGAAGGAGCGGTGGAGGCTTTGGCGGCGGGGTGGCAATGGGGTTGGGAGAGAAGTGGCGGGGGTGAAGACGGGTGCAGAACACCCAGAGAAAAAGCCAGCAGAGAAGTGGGAGGGGTTATGAGGAACGAGATGTCCGTCATAACAATAGGGGAGGAAGCGTAGTGTCCACGCCGTTGGCGCCATGTAGGCGAGTAGCCTGGAGTAAACAAGGCTGCTGAAACGAGACAGAAAAGGAGAGAGAGTACGAACATCAACACTTTCGTGTACTTCTCCGTTTTCTTTAGGGCTGTGGTAAATGACGCAGTCTTTACCAGAACAATATTTACTGGACTTTAGACCTCCATTTTATGTCGTTTATAATGTTTCTTTATTCTTGGAAATGACAATATAATAATTATAAGGATAATAAATACTTAGACAAATCAGTTTTTACAGTTCTTAGAACAAAGGGATTAACGGAAACATATTGACGGTTAATGGTAGCAAGAAGTAAAAAAATCTTAGAATGCTATAGTATAATCAATACAATGCATGTACAGTACTTTCTCATTTTGCTGCGAAGTTTCTTAATGATTTTTTAGTAGTACGCTGTTATTCATTTTTCTGTTTGAACTGTTTTTAAGGACAGGGACTAGTGTACTACTTAAATGTTCTTGTTACTTCTACAGTACTATTTTTCATTTCAAACAACTTAATTACAGAGAATATCTGCGACTTGTTAACAGCTTTGGGTGCACGGCATTTGAAATACGATTTGTTATCAAAATACCTTATTATCACAATTCACAATTACTGTATTATCTATAGTGTAATGTAAGTGAAGAACTAAGGGGCACTAACTAAATTTTTATACAGCAGTAAAGGAGATGTGGACTTGAGCGTTACTTAACTTCTACGTGGCGCGGCTGAAGCGCCTATCAGTGATCTTTTATTCAACAATTTAATTTAAAATTCACAAAGAAAATGAAACCTACCAACCAGCGTTTATCAAAGGAAATGATTCCTTTCGATGCTTCTTTAAGAGAAGAGACAAGAAAGCTCTGATACATATGTATTCCACAACATAAAATTTCATTGTTCTCCACCCAACAAGAACGTTGCTATCGACCAATGTTACACACAACTAATGGAGGCAGAGGAAAAGACTGGACTAGAGATGACGTCAATGACAACGTATACGGGAACGACGACGAAGCGGCATTACACGTGTTCAGCCTGAGGTAAACACGCGCCCCTATTCCCTCGGCCCTGCAGTCTCCAAGTTTCCCCAAAGCCGGCGGAGCGCGCTGGAAATTGCCCCCACGCCGCGCCGGCCCTGTCTTCCGCCGCCGCCGCCGCCCTCGGCCTGGCCACCACCTCCGCCTCCAATGCTAACCTCCCTCCTGCCCTCCCCCCATCTGTCATCGCCGCTGCGGCCACTACCAGCACCACTGCCACCGCTGCCACCATCTACCCTTCTGCCGCTGCGTATTCCTTCGCAGCTTACCACCATTGCTACCATTGCTAGAGCCCCCACCACCCACTACCGTCACAGTCGCCACCTCCACTACCACCACCACCACCACCATCTTCCCCTTCACGGTCCCGTTGCAGTCCTACGTCGCCGCCATCTCCACCGTCACCGTCGCCACCATCTCCGCTGCCTCCCATCGCACCATCTTCGCTGCCGCCACTGACTCTTTCCCCATCGTCTACTCTCTCTCTCTCCACCTCTGCGCCGCCTTCTTTGCTTCCGTTTGCTCCTCCGCCTCCGCCGGCCAGCCGGAGCAAAGTCGCCTCCGGCTCTCCCCCTCCCTCGGCATCGCAGGTGCCTTATTAGCATGTATGAGCACGGCCTAAGGCGGCTCAGCAGGACGGGCCCTTTAGCCCCTGCCCCTACAGCCACGACGAGGCCCCGTACTGATCCGTCAATCGTGGTGGCTCCGGTTGCGGAAGTAGAAGTGATCA
Source organism: Acheta domesticus (assembly GCA_031308135.1). NCBI lineage: Eukaryota > Metazoa > Arthropoda > Insecta > Orthoptera > Gryllidae > Acheta > Acheta domesticus. The sequence continues at coordinate 82,794,336 of JAHLJT010004567.1, forward strand.
CCTTTCCGGTCCTTCTAATACCGCGCCGAAAATGAAAGGTGGGAGGGCGACTGAGCTTCAAACACTTGGTATCGTGATGTAAGTTCTTCCAAAATTAATAAAAATAATTAAGAAACCAATGAAGGAAAACATTTTAAGAGCTAATTTTTCATATTCGACATACATGTTTAGAGTAGTATGTTCGTAAAATCAACAAATTGATTGTAAGTTGATAAAATAGGCTACATAAAGGAAAGAAAAATACCCGTAACTACCTATCGACCGAATTCATGACGTCTCAGTGTCATGAACATGCGTCGTTCACAGCGAAAACTGCACCGAAAGGGGGTGTCTTGAAGAAAATGATTTCTCAACCTTGGCATTCTGTGATTCTTATAGAAACTATTTTTGTTGTTATAAGAAGTGAACATTTAATTATTTCTTATTAATGCATTAATACACATATCCTTCCATTCTTGTTCAGCGCAGTACCCACAGAACTTGAACACCTAGACCAAAAAATGATATTCACGAAATATCACTCTTATTACTTTCTGAAACTTTTACGCATGCAAAATTCCAGTTCTCCAGCCAATTTATTTAACAGATTGTAGAACTTCCGATTTTTCTTTCTACTTCCATTCTTGAAATATTACGTGTGTAAATAAATGTGAAATATATATAGAATGTATTTCGATTATCTTTTGCTTGATATAAAAACATAAATGTTTATCCCACATCAAGAAATGCAGTGTCTAAAACTTCAGTATTAACATCAAATGATTTTTTTAATATGATTTTTTTTGCTGAAGAGAAATTACTGACAGATGCATTGCATTGTATGTGATTTTGCAATTTCTTTAGAGGAAGTGCAAAACGTATTCTGCCTCTTTTATCACTCACTGGTTAGTAAATGCATAAATGTATTAGAACATTTATTTAATTAAATTTATATCAATACATATTTTATATGTCAACTCAAATTTACGGAAGACATTATCTTTGGACGCTGAGTATAAATTAACTGTTGTGCGCTTCGTGTTACAATGAACAAAGTAATCTACAATTACTTATTTATAGCTAAGTATCATTCACGCACAACGTTTCTCATATTATACAATATAAATTTGTTTCAAGGCAATAAAAAACAAGTACTACAATATTACTGAACCATTGTTAACTTTTTTTATTTTTTATTCGTAATTAACTGACGAAGACTTAATAGGTTAACCAACAATGTCATAAATAAAGAACATCCAACTGATAACAAGACTTTATTTCACACGCTTTCTAGAACTCTCTAATCTACCCTCGCAGTAACATTGCTGTCCATTTTCGTTCTGAAGATAATTTATTCACTCACAGAAGCCAATTTCATTGCTATGAAACAAACCAAACTGGCTTTAAATTTAAATCATTAATCCGCGCGGCTTTGGTTCAGCTTCTTTGCCGCGACCGCTGTCCAATTATGCTGCGCAATCAAAGACAGGCGGTGCGGCGTTCATTTCAGCAACGTGGTATGGGGGCGGGGTGTACCACGGTAGGGTTGGCGGCTGCACGGGAAATGTGTTTGTGGGTTGAGGGACAAGATGCTGCAAAAGCGGGCAGTGAGAATGGAAAACACAGGGCGAGATGGAGAGGTAACTGTTGAGTACGGGTAAGGCAGAGCGGTGGGCGAGGGGTATCATGGGATGAGGTGGTGTGAGGGGGCTGCGTTGGTGAGATATCGAGGGGAGGAGGGAATGAGGAGGAGCGGGGAATCGCTGGTAAGGGCGTGAAGGGTCAGGAGAATAGATGAGAGGAAGTGAGGAACGGGAAGATACGGGGGGAGCGGGGTGGGAACGAGAAGAAGCGGGGTAGGGCAGGGGTGAGAAGTAAGGTCGGATGAGGAGGAGCGACGTGGAATTGGCAGGGAGGAGCAAAGCGGGATTATGAAGGGCGAGGAAGGTCTCAGGAGAGATGAGAAAACGAATTGGCAGGGGTGAGGAGGAATATAGTAAGATTCGGAGAGGCGAGGAGGAGCGTGAGGAAAGAGAGAGAGGATCGGAGAGAGGAGGGTGGGGTGGCATTGCGGGAGTCGAGTACGGCAGGTGGAAGGGAGCGGAGCTGTGGGAGAGAGGGTGCGAGAAAGGACAGAACCAATCTCTCAGGATGGAGCAAGAAGCGAGGGCCTGAACGAAGCGAATCTGAGACACTAGAAAAATGACACACTGCTTGGTGTGCTAGGTGCCAAGGTGCCTTTGGGACGAGAATTACAGGACATAACGTACAAAGTCGGATTAAAACCAACTGAAGGCTATAGTTTAAAGATGAAATACAGGGAAAAATAATTAAATGGCGAAGAATGTGTTTCAAAAGGAGCTGAATAGAAACAACCGACTGCAAAATGGGGTTAGCATCTAAAAATGCGAATGAAAGAGTAGAAATGGGGGAAAATGCTGCATGCGCGATGTAGAGAGGAAGCTGGGGAAAAGCAGAGTAATTTGTTAAATATTATAATAGCCTATCATATGTAAATTACTTGTGTAGATGTAAAATATGTTTGGCGATATCACACAATGCGAGACATAAGTCAGTATAGATGGAATTGAGTACCGAAGTTTGATCTTCAGATGCAGATCTTCTTTAAACTTTGTAATGATACGTATAGGATCCTACAATTGGTTATGATGATAGATTTTAATTGCTGGTGCGTGTATTTTATGAAGGTATTCTGCCGTCCTTCAGACAGCGACATTTACAGAGTACGTGTCTCTAAGACCCTTTCAGGAGCTTTATCCCGCATTCTTTGTAAGGTTCAGAATACTCTCAGATCCATGAGATTTAGTCTTTTCTCTAGAAATTCGCTTCAGAACTGTCATTTTCTCTCACGTACAGAAATATTCAAATGATATAGTGGTACTTTCGACATTCCGCCTGTCAGAAATTGCACCTAAGAATTCTTTTTGAAGCCTCTTTTATGAAGTCTGTTCGCATGGAGAGAGCGAGTGCGACGAAAGAGGCGAATGCGACGAAATGCGATCTCTCTACGAATTCCCGAACGCGGGCGGGCGAGTGCCATCTCGGTAGGGCATCGCCGCCGGCTGTCCCCTGTGTTCCGTACAGCTGTCATAATGGACTACCGCCTCACCGTGGCTGCATCTCCGGTGTCTCGATGCGGACAGCGCGGTGGCGGAGTCGGTGGGGGCGGAGACGTCGGCGCGCGCAGTGGCGGTGGTGGACGCTGTGGTGGCGTTTGCCACGGAAACTAAGGCGATGGTAGAGGTAGCGGCGGCGACGGCGCCTGCGGAGGCTGAGGCAAAGGAGAAGTTGGTGGTGAACGTGACCGTGATAGTGGCGATGGTGGTGGCGAGTGCGATGAAAAGGTTGGAGGCAGTAGGGTTGGTGGCGGCTTGGTCGGAGACGGTAGCAGGATCGAACTTACTGAGACGGTGGCGGGGACGTGCGCTCGAGTGTGCGCGAAGGCGCGGTCATCGACGTGGGCATGAGCAATGACTGGAGCCTTTCGGTGGTGGCGTCGCGTCCGGAAACGCCGAGTAGGACTGACAGTGGTCACGGCCATCTGCCATATCGAGCGCCGCCAGCCGCAGAAGAGGGCTGCCTGGGGGAAGGGGGCGGGGCAGGGATCCGAGTCAAGCCCCGGCGCAAATAGAGTCGCGGAGCAGTTCGCTCCGCCGCGTCGCCTTCCGTGAGACGCAATATGGCACCTTGTAGACAAGCCTCCCGGCGCAGCCAGCTCGCTCGGTCTAGAGCAAGAAGCAGTGATGGTGGCGGAAGCGAGGGAAGTGGAGGTAGAAGGGAAGATAGGAGCAGATATGGTACCACCGGAGGTGGGACGGTAGAAGCGGACACGGAGAAACAAGTTCGAAACGGGGTAGAGCTGGTGACAAAGATGACGGGAAGGAGGTAGCAGAGTGGATGGCGTTAGTAGCGACGCCGTCGGGATCAACGCCAGCAGCGGGGGCAATGCGGCGCTGGCACGGCCGGCAATTGCAATTGAAGCACCAGAGGTGGAGATGGCGGCGATGGCGACAGGACTTGGGCACAGAGGAAGGGGGCGTGGAAGCAATATTGAGCCCGCCGAGGGGACGCAGGCACGCGGCGTGCATAAGTCTCCGACCTTTCCTTCCCGTGAAATGAAGCAGATATTTCCCTGCAAAGTAACTCTGGCGCAAGAGGCATGGAAGGCTTGAAAGATTCATCAATGAAAGAAAAGTTCTATTATTCTTGGGGTGTTTACTCGGGAAGACTTTTCATTCCCCGAAAAGACGGGCTTGGAGCTGTCGGCAGGTATCGTTTAACGATTCGGAGAAGTCATTAGGGCCAGGGCAATGCGTGCGGAAACCAAACTGTCGGTTGGCCCGGCTTTCGTGTCGGGACTCTTAGGCAGTGGCGCAACTTTAACGCACACGACAGAGATTTTCGGAAGAGGAAAGGTCAGAAAGGAAGAAAGGGAAAAAGTGGCAAGAGAATGAAAAAGTAATTGACTATCAAGAAAATCGGGAAAAGACACGCAATAATAAAATGAGAGTGAAAAGATAAATAAAATGAGATGAATGTCCAAAAAAACTGATGAACAATGAATATGAACGAAAAAAGATAACGATCTCAATGTACACAACAACCCTAGTACGCTATATGATGGACGCGACTACAGTCGTGTAAGTGAAACGTCTTTGGCGTGCACAGAAGGTGTTTAGACCGTAAGGTTACAGAAATGATGTCTTGAAATACTCCCTACTGGTATTGTGCCCATTTGTTTTGGAAGCTTGCTCTAATTGATAAGCTAATTGTAGCTCCGATTGTGTCTTCAATGTCGCCACAATGGCGCCAACTCCCGGGACACATGTGATCGATTCATGGCTTCTTTCCTCTAAACAGCGATATGAAAGAAATAAGGGTAATAAGGTTCCAAATGCGAATAATCGTATACAGCAATTTTAGTATAATTTGCAAGGGTCATAGAAGGGCAGGGTAGAAAGGGGATACATTATGCATTACATTCATACTTTTCCCCATCTAAAAGATTATTTTGATTAATAAATACCCGTGCAACACAAGATAGTTCAATAAATATTTAGAATAAAACGATGGCCTCAATAAACTAAGAAATCATGAAAAGCTTGAATGCAGACAAAAAATGACACAACAAAAGGAAAAAATAATTTTTGTTCTAGTTCTGCACTACATATAATCTATAGTAATAATCTCTTAAACTTGACCTTTAACTATTCCAGAACTAATTTGAATAATGAAAAAATTTAATTTTATGTAATACGGTATCTATAAAATGAAATTAGGATTGAAGTCTATCCTTAAAAATGTTTTTGAGAATAAAAATGTTCCACTAGAGATGGATTTAATTTCTAATCTATACATTAATAAACAATTTAAAACCACTCATATTTGTAGTAAAGAAAATTATGAGTTTTAATGAAGATTGATAGCCCTATTGATTATCATAAAGTACACTTTTCTTAATTCTTAGTAAACATTATATTCTAACAATTGGAGTTTTAAAAGCAGTAAACCCGTCAGAAATGAATTTATACATAAATATTATTGTTTCAAATTAGCATACTGTGATAGATGAAAAGTAAAATATTCTTTATAATAATGTGTAGAGATTGGTCAAAAACGAACAACACGATAGACGATCTCAGATACAATCGCTCGACAGACATGTATTTATTTGGTAAATAGTTTTTCGTATCAGGAACTCCATATATATTGTCGTAGGTCAAAAACCTTTGGAATCTAACTTTCGTGCGCTTACAACATTTTCTCTTCGCTATGTTACCTGTTACCGACATCAAAAACCCTTTAGCAATGCATCGAAACATCGATGTATTGATGATTTGGTCAAATTTGTCATCACTATCCATGGGTAGTATCTATCGATCGCCTAAGAATAGTTCCCATTGAAGTGGCCCCTCGCGTTCCCGAACAGCGAGTCTAGGTAGTCCATACGCCTATCTCCACGCCGCAGATTTATGCCCGAGGTAGCCCGAGGGTCCATCTTTACGACTGATAAATTCCGGACCCATAAATTGCACATACAGATCTCATACACAGTTACCGGTCATGGCAATACACTATGAAATGATGAATTATGAAATAGAGAGGATACTATGAAATAGAGATTACACATGAGGAACTGGAAATGCTCTCACGTCACGCAACTGAAAACATCCATGTCATAATCAGAATTCGGATCCGCAACTTTAGTGTCCGCGTACTTGGGCACAGTACCCTAAGACCCTCGCTACTCTCTAGACTACGGATTACACAGCTCTGAAGCGAAATGACTGAAAGGTAAGTTACAAGTGGGAGAATCATGAAAGGTAATATAGTAAATAGACTCCATCTGACTTATTGAGATAGTATACTTGCTTTCAAAACATTGTTCTCTGTTTCAGACCCGGATCAGATGGATTTTCCAAGGGACAGAATTGATAAAAAACAAAAAAAATTATAATTATATGAAGAAACTGATTGGAAACGGTCAACACGATGGACGAACAAAACGGAAGATCGAAAGATATAGATTTATTTGATATATAGAATATGATTTTATCCATTGCTCTATATCACGCTACTGGAGTAAAATAATATTCCGACTGAACTTCTCGCATTTCCAAAAGTCCTCCGGTATTTTGTATAATGACAGCTAATATAGAATATTAGCTGTCATTTATACAATATTAGCGGTCAGTTATATTTGAGAATATTAGCTCAGGCGGTGAACAACTGAAGTAATGAATAAACAGAACTGAAGCGGAAGATATAGCTATCCCCAGCGGCAAACATTAGGATCAAAATGAGTTGGTAGTTTTAGGAAATGAACTAAGTGGAGATGCAAAACACATCCTTTCTCTTATTATTTTTAACTGATTTGTTACATCACAACATATCAACTAGTACACTTCCACCGGGCACTTCCTACCAAAACGTCATCCATCTCAACTGTTTGTCTACTGATTATAAATGTCACATCTGTATAGTCTTTGAATGAGATTTTCCAGCAAATATTCATTGAAATACGTGATGATTATCCCCACACTACATGCTCTAGAAGTTTGTACCATTTCTTCTGAACCTCTCTTAATACTAGAAACAAAAACATTTCAATCAACTAGGTTCGTATTGGGGATAACCCAATGAAGCTTTCAGAGTGATCAGACGTATGAAAAAGACAACTACAGCCACAAAAAAAATGCGAATATACATATTACTTGTGAAAATATCACAAAATGTAGACTTTTCACGTAAGGATGTAGGCAGCAGGGACACGACACGAAAGCAGGTGTAGAGGCAGGTTCCGAGGCGAGGCGCATGCGAAAGGGGGAGGGGAAGGCCAGGGAGAGGGGAAGGGGGCGGCGGGCAGGAGGCGTGGAGGCGCGCGCAGAAAGCTGTCGATGCGGGGCATCGATTCCGGTCGCGCGCTTGCGTGCAGCCGTGCGTCGCGTGCCGTCGCCTCCGCCGCCGCCGGCGCTCGCCGCTCCCTCCCGGCGCCTCGCACGCTCACGTGTGCCCCTCATTGCCCCTATCATCCCCTCTCCAGCTACGAGCCTTGTCGCCTATTTACACGACGGCTTCGGCGTACAATTCCACTTTGTCTCTTTTACGGGTTTTAAAATATATAAAACTAGTGGAGCTAAAACAGCACATACTTTTTCGCCCAAACTTTCACGCAAAATTACTCAAATTTTCGAAACAATTGTACATGACCTTATTTCAAAATCTATCTTTAAGGAACAAATATCATTCAGGGAAAAATCTCTATCTTTAATATTTTAGTTATTGGAAGACTGGGAACAAGTTTGGAACTTTTTCAATTTTCGTATAATATGAGATTTCAGTGAACATGAGACTTGCATCATTGTCTTAAACGTTCTTCACACTATCCATCAACAAAATTTGATCAAAAACGCTGAAACCATTTCTTGAAAATTTTAAAAAATGTCCCGGAGACTTCATGTAAAGTACCTCTCAGAATTACAATATCAGTTTCAAATTCAAGGAGCCGCGATACAAACCACATTAATTGGGGAATATAAATTTTGGAGAAAATCGGCTGAACGGTTTAGACGCTAGCCTGGAAAAGAGACGGACGGACGGATTGGCGGGCGGACAGACGAACAGACAGACGTTTTGCCGTCATTCGCGCAGCATTAAATAACCGTGCCATTTTTCTCGCAGCATTGCATAACTTTCTCTGTACTCCGTAGCGAGAAAGTAAAAACCTTGTAGATAATTTACTTTCATTGGAAAATATAGTTTCAGAAACATCTTTTCGTGTACTATATCAATTTAACATTGTTTTGGAACAATTAGTAACAGCTTTTGTATATTTTCAAAAATTATATTTGATTGAGTGACAAAGAATCAGATGTTGAATGCATGTAAGATTTGGTCTTGATTTGGTGTGATATTGTAACGTGCATTCAATCAGTGAAATTAATTATATTTCTATCTAAATTCAAAATACGATCTACGGTAAACGAGTAAAATTATCTTGAATAAAGTTAGAGTGCAAGTCTTCAATATTTATAATTAACAGACGATTAACAGACGAGCATTTAAATGTTGCTTCACTTCCACTTAGCTTCTCGCATTACAAACAAATATTTTGTTTGTAAATGCAAATGGTAGATAAACTATTAAATTATGAACAAAATGGTAAATTTTAAAGTGAAAATGTGCAAACCAAACAACTTCAACATGTTATTCGAGAAATACAACGTAATAAAAGTGAGATAGAATTTTAACATATTTTATTTTTATTTTCTCGCATATAAAGTGCCTAAGCCTACTACCGGAAATACTACTTGAATATCACAAAGCAATCAACATAGAAAAAGTGTCTATCCTTTTAAGGCAGCCAAAGGTATGGCCAACGATCTTTCCTTCCTCTTACCCTCACTCCTTACTTGCACACACACTAACACGCACTACACTACCACACATTCCGGGAGATCGGTCGGGAGCTTAGAGCTTGTCCCGGCTGGGGCGTTACCCCGCTGGTGGGAGATATCTGTTTGGGGTAAACCCTGCTAACCGATGGTAGATCGGAATCAATCTCGCGATCCAGAGGGGGAAGACCACCGCCACCTCCCGAGGAAAAGTTGCACTCTACTTACGGGACTAACGACTTTAGCAGTTGACTCGCCAGAAATAACTAACAATCAATCAATCCAGGTCTAGCAAATAAATGAAATCAATTAAATTTGAATAACTATACCCAGACGATTTGTAAAACAGTTAAAAGGATGGAAGTTCGAGATAACTTTGTTTAAAATGTATCAATTAAACTTAAAAATACAACCTTATGTCAGCCTGTTTTAAATACGAAAATATAAAAATGGAAAAATTCTGTTTCTGGTGGCTGTTGATAACCTTGTTTTAAAGCGCCCTAAAATACATTTTAAAATGAAGCTAGAGATTTTTATTAATGAAATCTGCTCTTCAAAACTAGCTACTTAAATTATGTGATATAAAGTATGTTGAAACTATGAGTAGTTTTACGTAATTTTGAGACAAGTAATAACAAATTCAAGAATGTGTAAATAATGTCTCAATTCTGCATCCAATTTTTTTACTCGAACTTGTCCGATTTTGATTAAAACGTTTAAAGTTTCAAAAATAGCAAGTGTTCAGCTGTCTTTCTTGAAGCTAAGGGAAGTTTATTACGCCGAATCAGTCAACTGGTATTGTGGCCACGTGAATTTCTTACTTATTTTAAGCCTGAGTGCGAATCCAGTGAGGACACACATATTTGCGGGATGGAAATATGTTTTTTCGGGTTCAAGTAGTATCATAAGATTACGAAACTATATCAAATAATGCGAGAACGTACGTGGTCCTGTAGTAGCGCTAGATCCTAATAATCCTTCTCTCCGCGTCAAAGAAGGTAACAATTTTATCCAGCCATCTTTGGCGCACGAATTGGCGAAAACGTGTGTTCGCGTAGCGACACTTTGCCCTTCTGCACTTTGTCTGTCATTTTACAGGGAAACCCTGGAGATAGTAAGGATAATGGCATTGCACTTCGGCTGAGCTGAAACGCGTACTTTGGGAATAAGATCATGCGATAGCATTCATGGTCAAAACGCAACAATGGCTTCCATTACGGAACTTCACTTCTAAGCTCCGGTCATATAGCGCAGCCTAGTTCTACTAGAAACACTGTATCCCCGTGTGTATGCCAGTTTCAAATTGCTCTTAAGCAAATGGTTTTACATGTACAGTGAAAACTTCTTTTATAGACTAGTTCAATGTTATGTTTTTATAACGAAATTACTGTGACACGAAATTGTTAAATTATATGTTCTTATTCTCTATCCTGTTTTTCCTTGAGAAAAGTATTCGAAAAAAATTAAATTGCATTTCTTTGGTTCATGGAGGGGAACATTATAAAAAGGATCATAGGAAATATGGAGTCTTAGTGATGGTGGCTGATGGCCTGCAGAGAACATATTGCGATATATGAATTGCAGAGAACATATTTGCGAAGGATTTTATAAATCACATATTTTCGAAATTCATTTCCATAATCTAAATACATAACATTAAAAATAGTTGATTTGAGATTCCTTTTGCAATTGAAGTATGCACATGAACCATCACATGAGTAAGGCGGGTTGCGTTCCAAAAAACTATTCGTGTATTTTAGGACTGGCACAGGTAGAAAAGAAACCACTAGTGCTGTTGTAGCAGCACTAGTTAATTCATGTTTAGAAAAATATATTTTCCCCTCTTGAACTGCCTTGCTCATAAATCTACTAAAATAATGATTTAAATTAGTTAAGTTAGAAATTTGAGGGGTGAGCAATAAAATCATCAGTCGGCGTAAATGACGGTGTACACAGAAAGCATACACATAAGATGAAGGAATTTAGCCTTCTAAGCGTTACGTTACAAACAATGACGGCCTTCAGCGTCGAGGCCTGGAATATAGTTAGCATTGGATAGTATTGATAAGCGCCGGACAAACAAAAACGTAATAGAATGACCCAGAATATCTGATCTTGTAGATTATGGTGTAAGTTTTAAGGCTCTGGAATGCTTAGTTTAGAAGTAATTTTACTCCGTAAATTTTGACAATGCTATCGAGTGTGGCGGATTGCATTTGACATGCATATTTAAATTTTTTTTTCAACAAATCCTTCACATTTTTAAGTCAAAGTTCAATTAGTCACGCCGCCGTGAAATTTTCCTTCTTTCGAGACATCATTTATAAAGAGTGGTTGCACGTGAGAACCGCAAAAGGAATGTATTCTACTGAAATAATGTAGGAGACGATATATAGATTTCCAAAGTTGTGTAGTCAACTTCATGCAACGCTATGCAAATACTATAAAGACAATACAGGACACTTCGCAATATATCGAGAAACATCCATCTGGTGACAGAACCTGGTACAAACTCATACACCCTAACCTCAGTGCTCTGTTGGTGTTTGTTGTCTGCTTTATTTCTTTTCATTTGATTGTCTTTCTGGTCGATTTCTGGAAAACATATTTTACAAAACTGTTCTTTACATCATTCTATGTATGGCAGGAAACAATTCTGTAGTTTTTGGCTTTATTATAAAATACAGCAGAACTCGCGTTCGTTCTTCACATTTCCTCGTGATAAAACAGGTAAAAATTGAAAGAATCTTGAACATGAATGAAGCTAGTTTAAAACAATATGACTTCTCTTTGTAATAAAATGCATTAAAAACTATAACATTACTTAATTGAGAGACTACTTGCACATTGCCATTCCCAATGCCATGTGTAACGAACATTGCAGAAATGGATGACACTGAAGATACTCCTACAAGTTTAGTACAGGAAAATGCTGAGTCCTATGTATGTGGCTGGTTGTTTAGTACCGTGCCATATGATGGTTGTAGAAATGCTTAACAGAATTAAATGAAAAGTATAAATTAAGAAACTCGCATATTCTGATTAAACAGTATGTGAATGCCACGTTTTTCTACCCAAATGAATTCGCTATTAGTTTTCTAAGACGGAATACGTTTTCAATAAACACTTTTTAAAGTGTTTACGTCAAAGTAAACGTGACGTAAAAAACAATTAATGCAAATCATTAATATCCACTTGCAGAATATTTTATGTAAGGGGTGTAATAACCTGTATGAAAGCAGAGGTATCAATGTTTTGGTACAGTGCTTTTTAAAGGAAGCAAATGGAAAAAAAGGCAAATGTATCAGTGGAAGTGTTTAGGCAAGAAAAATCTTGCATTTGTAACAACGTTATTCGTGAAAATAATGTTCATTATATGTTCATTAAATGTTCAATGTTCTCATGTCCATTATAACACATTGTACATAATAATTTTCCGTAATTTGAGCCCTTCCATATAATTAAATCATAGCGAGAGTAGGTAAAAATAAGTCTTATTTCGTTAGGTAGATTAAAAAATATTTGTTTCTTCCGTAAGAATCACATTGACATTTCTATTTGGCGCTACATTACCAGGTTCTGACACTAGGATCGCTAGAGGGAACTTGTTTCCATCGGTTGCGTGGAAGAACGGGGAACTGTCCTGTATTGTCTCTATAGTATTTGCGCTATGAAAGATAAGCGATATTACAAAGTACCCTTTGATAAGATTTAACATGCAACGCTTCCCAGCAAAGCGAAAGTTATTCCATGTACCAAACCAAAAGTATTTCTCTTAAGTGCTTTTAAAAATCGTATCATGTATGTTTAACGAAAAGGATTGTACGAGTATTTTATTCGTTAGCAATGTATTTAAGCTCGTACTACATTTACAGTAATGAATGACATGTCTAATTTCATTACGTCATGTAACGGTGCAAAGAAAGCAAGGCATAAGGAGAGTACGGTCGTAGGAGAAATTAAAAATATAATTACGAAAACCCTCGCGTGGCAGGTTTCCAAAAACGTGCTTGGGGAGGTGAATGCCTTCTTGTTATCGTAACAAGAGAAAGAAGGGAGAGGGGCAGCCGGCGGCAGAGGGTGGCCTTGAGTGGAGGGAGAAGGATCCTCAGCGCGGGCGAGGGAGGGCAAACGAGCGTCAGTGGTTCCGCGACGCGACGTGTTGCCCGCAGCAGCAAAACGACGACGGGGGAGCGGGCGCTCGACCCGCTCGGGAGAAGGCGACATAGATGAGGAGGTGGCGGTGAAGGAGAGAAGGCGCAGAAGTAAGGACGTGGAAGCGGGAGTAGTGGAGTTGATGGGTGCACGAACTCGCGAGAGCAAGGGGAGCCGATGCGAGTCATGGGATTGGGATGGAGAGCAGAAACGCATGGAGGTCGGCAGGGATGTCGGGGGCGGTCGGTCACACTACGACAGAGTCGATAGAGGGCAGAGTATTGGGCGGCAGGGGTGTAGTGTGGACAGGGCTGTATGGGGGCAGATCTGCACGACAGCATATCTACAGAACGGTATATCCTGCACAGAAACAGGAAGACTGGGCGATAAAAGGGCAAGGCCGTAAAAGGATAGGGCGATAGTAATACTACTGAACGGCGAGGTGACAGGGCGACAGGGCGGACAGGGTGCCGTTATGGGGGATAGTGGCAAGGAGCGGCGGTAGGAGAGAAATTGGGGATTGATGAGTAGTGGAGGCGATGTCCGGGTACATCACAAGGCCGAGATCGGAAAGGTACGGGGTGCGGAGGCGGAGGGATAAAGCAAGGACGGGGGAAAAATCGGGGGAAAGGACTGCACAAAGACAGGGCAGGGACAGGGCAAAGACGGGGCTGGGACGGAGAAGGGTTGAGGAGGGACGAGGGCACAGACGGAGCAGGGACGGAGCAGGACGGGGGCAGGACGAGCACAGGGACGGTGGCAAGGACGGGGCAGGGACGGAGGCAGGGACGGGGGCAGGGGTGGACGAAATTAAGCGAGAGCGTGACGGGGAGCGGGGCACGGCGGGAGGCAGGAGCGGGGGCAATACGTCGTCTCGGCAGAGCACGAGCGAGAGTGTGGTGTGCACGCTCACGAACTGAGGAGAGCGACGGAGGCGCTGAGATTGGGGTGGAGTGAGAGGGCGAGAGCAGCAGCTTGTGAGTTGGGGGAGGGGCAGGGAGGTCCTCCTAACGAGGAGCGTCTCCCTCGCAATTCCGACAGGCGGCGGCGACCGGGGCGCAGGCAGCGGCGATACGCCCAACTCCGTACTAACTTTGTCCCCCAGCCCAGAGGCAACACGGGCGACCGCTCTGTGTGACGGCCAAGCGGATGGAAGGAGGGAAAAATTGACGGAATGTGTTCCAAAAGAAGAAGAACAAGAACAAGGGTAGGAAGCATGCAAGAAGCCAAAAAAGAGAGAAAATTGATGAGAATGTCAGTAAATGAGATTAAAGAAAGAAAAGGAAAACCAGAGAGGGAAAAAATAAGAAAAAAAGTATTTCAATGACGGGAGGTGGAAGAGAGTAGGCACGAGATCGGAAGGACTGAACCAATTTTTTATGTAAAGCTCCCAATATGAAATTATTGTCAAAAAAGTGAGCAGCAAAAACGCAAAATCTACCGAAGGGCATAATCCTACGTATGGAATAATGACGTGTTAATACCCACATTCGATAAAATATGCTAAAGTAAACAGGAATGGAATGAGTTAATTTCAAACAGAAACCATGAAATAAAACAAGATTTCAAAGACGAGCAACAAAGGGTTACACAAAATGCGAGAAAGATACTGACAACAAGCGACTAAGGTCAGCAAAGGCGAACGAATTATTAGTACAGCAGTAGGGTAGTCCACGGTATTTCGAAGTGGACATTGAGAAAATCCAGGTAAATCCAAGGATAGAAAATAGGAGACTAAGGGAAGCAATGTGCAACAACGGGAGATTTTAGCGAAAATAATTACTCAGAAACACGTATTTACTCTGCGCAAGTGGGTCGCCCGTTTCTGTCCGGGGATAAATGAGGTTGCACAAGAGTTGGAGAATTTAAATGGCGTCACTGTTAGTCCGGAAGCAGTTAGTGAGCTAGTATTGCTAGGAACGTTTGTTGAAAGTGAACCTAGTTTTTATGTTGAATGCAAGCTTTTGAGATTCTTGCTTTTCTAAATGAGAAGCATCGTGATTCACAATTATATTAAGAACTAGTTGGGCCATTTTGGAAACAGACGACGGACAATAAACAGCGTTAATAGAAAGAGTTGGCCAGTTTAAGTTAGAAAATTTGTTGTTGTAGTATAAGTTCAGAAAAAGCTACAAGGTTTTTATATTCTCGTATACGCACGTATATACGGAGTAATACACGTAAAGTAGAAAAAATATGCATTGCTGGGGAAAATAGATTTCTATATTTCAACTGATAATATACGTTTTGGGGTCCCCTGATACCAAAAAAGTGCTTTTTTTCAAAACGTCCTGCCGTCATCCGTCCGTGAACACCACTAGCACCTAATAATTACGTAGGATTTTTTCTAAAATGGGGATATTCTCCGATCAATCTGGCTCGGCTCGAGGACGCTGTGATTTTGAAAAACTTTCTTCAAAATTTGGGTGTGCTTTGCATTTTAGAGGAAGTCTCCCGGACATTATCAAAATTTTCTCAAAAAATTTTTTCATTATCCAAATTTTTTCTTTAAGTTTCTTGTAAGAATAGAGTCAAATACACTTATTAAGCCGCCATTTTGAGCGTTAACTTTGAATTTTACAAAGTTTCAATAGTTTGAATTTTTATCGGCGTCTTCCTACAAGTACAAAACTGAAGTTAGGGATTTTTCGTTCAAATAAAATGTGTTTTTGTAAATAGTTCTTTCATCAAGGTATGTACATTTTTTGAAACATTTGGCAGTTTTCGCGCAATGTTAAAGAATAACAAAAACAAGATTTGTTCGAGAAGGTATCCAAATTTTTTCTTTAAACTTTCGGAAGGGATAATGCAAAATGTACTTTATGAGAAGACATATACGCCATTTTGCACTATTCTTTTGTTTTTGCAAAATTAGAAAATGTAATTTTTCTGACTAGTCTCTCGCGTCGTTAATATTCACATTAACGGAGATTTGTTCACATTATTGCAATTACGAGTAACTTTAAATGTTGTCTAATAGTTTCTTAAAAACTCAATAGTTTCTGTGAAAATGATCTCTGAATGTCGCATTTTCAGAAACGCCCAAGTGCCATTTTCTCAAAAACAGCTCCAACAAACAGCTCCGTAGAATTAATTGTGCTTATTCTATGTTCTTTGTTTGATCTGTCTTGTTGCTCTATTCTTTCGTTTTTTTTTCAAGAATTAAACAAATGTAATTATTTTAAATATCTCTCATGTCACACGGTGGTCTGAACGGGATCAAAACGCGCACTTATGATGTTACGTTAAATGACTATTTATTTAGTGCTTTTAAAACGAGTTTTTGAGTATGAATCTAACGAACCATGTTCTAGGTGTAAAATAATATTCCACTTAATTTATGTAGTTATTTATTTATGTTGAAAACAAAACTGGTCTTTATCTGACACTATTGAAGATGAATAAAATCTTCATTATTTGTCCATAAGTCCATGACCATTTGTCCATTGTCCATAAGTCCATTTGTCAATAAGTCAATTTGTCCATGAATATGACGCTTTCTTTCAAACCTCGTCATGTAAACTTTAAGTGGTCATTTTAAAAGAAGCCATTCCTCGGCTGCTGTTGTTAACGAAAAAAACATTAAAAAATGTCCATTTAATAATATTTATTAATTTGAATGGAAAGTGTTTTCACTTTTTTGTATAATTTCTCGTCAAAGATCACTTAATTAATGAAAATGACGCTGTTCTTCAATCTCATCATGTTAACTTTAATTAGACGGCATTTTGAAAGAGGTTGGCCAAGACGGTTGTTGTCAACGAAAAACTATTTACAAAGGTTTGCTTAATAACTTACATTAATTTCAACGAGATGTGTTTAGATGATTTAATATTATTGCCCGTCAAATTTCATTTATTGCATGTTTCAGTTTTGCAGATTTCAATTTCATGTGTTTAAATTTATTGAAAAACAAAAAAATTTGGCAAAGTGAAAGAAGGAATATTTTTGAAAAGAAAAAGAAAATGTTAATTAATGTAAATCCTAAAGTTGAGAAGATAATACATTTTCAAGAAGTAAACGTTCCCGGTATTATGTCCGGAGGTAACAGCTCCATGCACCATTAACGTAAACTTTAAACGATCATCATTTTGAAAGGGGCAGATCGATGCAGCTGATCTCAACTGAAAAACGTTCAATCACGTTCATGTAATAACATACAGTTAACTTCGGGGATGTGTTTTTTGGCGTTTTTTGCCAGTGAAATTGCCTGTGAAAGTTTACTTAGTTAAAAGAATAAACGGTTTTTGCACACCTTAGTTACGTAAGGATTAATTAAATTAAAAATAAAAATAATTGACACTGCAAAAGCTTTAACATATTTAGAAGGATTACAATTTCTGGAAGTTGAAAAGTTGATTAGGGGCAAATGTAAACAATGGAATTTTTTCTCATCTGAAAGGCTTGGTTTGAGGGTATCTGTAGCTGTAAGCATTGATAAAAGTTATTATTTTTTCTGGTTTCTAGTAATTTGAATGTAGAAATGATGTTTATCAAGAAATAATCATTTTTCAAAAATTAAAATTTGGTGCCTATGCGCGCGTTTCGGCCCTGTTCAGACCACCGTGCGCCATTTGATATGGACATATCTAGCTATTTAATACATTATTGCATATGTAAGTGAAAGTTTTTCAAATCACTTTAAATGAAGTTTTTCGAACACAAAAGATTCATGTGAAAACAAGCCTCAAATTTCGCACTTATTCTAAAGTTTAAACGATTTTGTTTTAAAAGCAGTTCCAAATTTTTCAACTAAAATTTCCATGTAGGACGAGGATTTACTATTATTTAATATTTTAAAAGTAATACTTCGAATCTACCTTCATAAAACCGAAAAAAATTGAGAAAATTCCAAAAAAAATGTATTTAAGGCGACGATAAATGGCAGCCGCTAAGAGGATGGGGGCGAAACCGTAAAGGTTAGTGGAAACCGTAAAGGTAACCCACACCAAGGAAATTAGACAATTTTACTTTGAGAAATATGCCATTGTGTACGAGTCTGTGACATTCTGTAGCATCACTAGTTCGATATGTTAATACATTATGAACACGGGTCACTTGTAGCATAATACTTCATAAGTATTACAAACAATTTTTACCATGATCAGAGTAAATTTTTGAAGGAAACACTGTATTTTCTACATTGTAGTAAAAAATATCATAAACATTAAAATGAATTATATAAATAAATCATGGGGCACAAATGTAAGGCGGCCTTAAATTATTCGTTTTTTCCGAGTTATTACGTAATTCAACATATTCGTCAACACTCAGAATCCCAGTTAATGTTGGACAATCTACAATTATATTCCCTCTTATTAATACACGAGACTTGTAATATACAGTAAAATAGGAGAATCACTCATTTATATAATGTAAATTACATTCAAAATTTAAGGAATAATAAAATACTTGGAAAGTAGCTTGTTTACCTTAAAGCATCAGCAACAGTTTAAAAGTCGAGAAAGTTAAAATGATAGAACTCAAACATTGTCTCCTCTCACTGAATTTCTTTCGTAATACCTGAGGTTTGTCCAGGCTTCAGTGTAATGGCACTTACTGCCAAGTGCAACGTCGATACAGACTACGGAGGCCACTCGCAAATGAAGATGACATGATAACATGAGACAATATATTCGCTACTAAGGGAATTAAATTCTCAAAATAAAGTAATATTGCTATTGTCATACTTCATAACAATGTTATTCCATTAGGTGTCACGTGCCAGTCGGTAGTATCTCAAGATATGACATTATGATGACGGGTCAAAAGCTGTTGATTAGTTCCATATGACTGTGGGAAAATTTGTATTTCATGCAAGCATAACGATGCGGAATGTTGAGAGAACAAAATGAAATCGCTAATGTTTTTGAATCTCTAATTGTAATTTACGAAATAATTCCTTGTTAACTGCGATGACTAATTCTTTTAACTACACGTATTCATTAAATGTGTAATAATTCTACTTACTGGAAACAGCGAGAAGGAACTTCCCTGCTCGTTGTAATATTGGGTAAGGGAAAATCTAATAATGGAGTCGGGTTGGACTGCTTTTTCTGATAATTCATTCATCAATTTTCATTTGAAAATCTAAACTTCTCAACATTATTCCGGAAGGAAAGGCATTTGCCGGTATGTATTGTAAGTTTTAAAGATGTGAATTTATTTTTAGTGCGTTTTCGGGTCTCATCTTCAAAATACAGACACAAAGAGCAGAAATATAGCTTTCATAGCTTTAAAATTGTCCTTAATTCTATGGTAAAAAACTAAATATTCACCTCATTGTTCTTAAAATTGGTTGACATTAATTGTAATAAACTCATAAATTAAATAAACATGACACGGTTTGCACGCGAAATTAATCGTTCTAGGAATCAGAGTCAAGTATCCACTTTAATGGGGGCTATATAGCACTATAAATAAAAAAACTTACCAAGAAATGTTATTAATTTTGGAAACAAAAGTATCATGCGAAATAAATATTCCTATATTTCTTTTCCTCTAGTAATTTCATGATAATGATTGTAATAATATCAAACATTCATTATTCACGTAACATTAATTCATCTTCAAAACGAATTTTAGTTTTCTTCCTGAAAGCGAAAGCGCTGATGAATTTAGAGGAAGACATCTTAAAAGTGAGTGTACAGTTAATTAATTTCAGTCCACATCTATCAGTGTTCCAGCGGGGGGTGGGTGAAAAAAAGACAAATCGAATAATCTTCCCTTTCGCTACACCCATCAGCAAGGTCGGGTGGAAAAATAGAGTGAAAAAGCAACAAAAGCGCACTGCGATGTAAATTCAAGGACGGAGCGATGTGCCAAGCGCCTATCTCCTGACGGCAAAACAGTTGGGGTGCTTGATTCAACGGAAACGTTGAGCTTGATGTGTTGCTCTCTCACATTGAATGCAGTTATTTGGAGAACAGAAAACTTTGCTCAGGATTTCGTGTCTATTAAATTTTTTGTGTCTATTAAAATTCTAGAGAAAAGGAAGATTAAAAAGTTAAATAATCATGAACTAATTTAAAGACAATAGTGTCAATGACATAGTTAAGGATAATAGTGATATGCATCAGCAAAAATACCAAATAACAAATACCAAACTACATAAAATGGATTTTCAAAATGAGGCACGTATACGCTCAGAACTGACAATAAAATAAAATTAGATATTAATAGAATAAAATATTCTTTTATAATACTAAATAAATTAAATATTTAAGAAACCAGTCTTCATATGTAGTGCAATAACATATTATAGTACGAATATACGACGAATGTACGAATATATGTATATAATATATGTACGAAACATATTATAGTAGTCCATACCAGGAATATCAAAAATGTCCATACTCCATTATCCAGCACATACTAGCTAATATTTAATGACTGGCGGCCTCTTCTTTGGATCTTTGCTGTCGCATGGCATCAGCTGTGTCGTAAGGAGTGGCAATTGAATATGAGAATTAAGTCGTTTTGCGTTTTATGAGAATAGGTGGAATATCACAATCAAATATTTGCACTTCTCAATGCAAATCAAAAATGTTTCGTTTTGGGGTTTCCCCGAGTTTCTAAGTGTCTAACGACACCATAGATGTCTTTCCAAAGGGTAGAAGCTCCTTAGTTTATCATAATTTCTGCGAGCATTGGAAATTAGTAATTTATTTATAAAGGTTCATTAAATCTATGAGTTATATAAGAACTAAGAATGTTATAAATATAATTCATTATATGTAATAATAATGTCTTCTTGGTGTATGTCTTTATAATCTTTGGTGAACGAATGAAGAGGATTAACGACTTTTCAGGAGATCACAATGAGTTCTTGTACAGCTCAGTAACTAACGCAGTAAGAAAATCTAATAATAACTAATGTAATTAATAATAATAACTAATTTATCAATCACACACAAAGCGCAGTACGCAAATGAATGATTTTTATTCAAACCACATAATATTCTCTCCTTCAACGTTGCCCTAAAACACAGCGACAGGCCGAGCAGGGCCTTTCGAGACGAGGGGTCTTCCCTCTCGACTTCATATTGCGAGCGTTCCATAAAAGATTTCATAACGCCGCGCTCCAAACGTCCACCAGCCGCCCGCACCGAATGTTCTACAAGAATGGCGAGGGACGCGCGTAAACACAGATGTCGTGTGCGGGCGCGGCCGGGAGGTGGCCGTAGCGCGGCTGGGGCCATTCGAGCACCACTTCGCGTCCGTCAAAAAACGCTCGCCGTATTGTGCGGCAGTCGTGGACGTGTAAGCGACGGCGAGCGCGCAGGTGCATTCGCGCTTCCGGGCTCATAAATCACCGTCGGCCGCTGTCGGCGCCGGGCAGCCCTTCACAGCGCCAGGCGCCGAGCACGGGGATGGGACGAAGCAGCGAGAGAGCAATTGGAGGAGGAGGGCGGCGGGAGGAAATGATGGCTTTGCGGAGAGATATGAACTGGATGGCAAGAGAGAGAATGGGAATCAAGACATTGCGACGAAAGAAAAAAAAACAAAGTTAGGGCTACTTAAAATAATGCAGTAGATTTTATTGCGTTGATTATTTTGTGTTCCGAGCGTGTCAACTACTATGCTCATTAGTCTTGCAATCATAGTGCATGATTTTATCGTGGGAGGTGGCGGTGTTTGGCTAGATCCACCCCTAACCAAATATCTGCCATCACGGGGGACCCACCCCAGCTACCACAAGCTCTAGGCTCCTGACACAGCGGCAGCCCTTCACAGCGCCAAGCGGCGAGCACGAGGGACGGGCGCAGCAGCGAGAGAGAAATTGGATGGTATTATGCATCAACCGGCTAAGTGCCATTCTTGAAAAACAGGAGATATGGACGCCATTAGTTGCATTGGACCATGTTCTACGTGTACGCAAAAGTTTGGCTCCAAATCTGAAAAAATGGCCTTATAATTAATGAAAAATGTAAACGCCATCAGTCACATTAGGGATTTTATGTTTCGCAACAAACGGCTTTAAACCTACATCTTCAAATCTGCTGTTCTTAATTTCACATTATGCAGGTAAGCGCCAGATATTCTACTCACGTTTGTGTAGTTTGGCGCTTCAATGAGTGAAATAATTAAATTACAGTGTTTAGAGTTGAAAATGTAATGAAACCTTTGAACACGATTATCTCGAAACTTGTACGATGTCGCATAGCCGGTTGATGCACAACACCATCCAATTGGAGGAGGAGGGCGACGGAAGGAAATGATGGCTTTGCGGAAAGATATGAACTGGATGTCAAGAGAGAGAATGGGAATCAAGACATTGCGACTAAAAAAAAACAATGTTAGGGCTACTTAACATAATGTGGTAGATTTCATTGAGTTGATTATTTTGTGTTTCGGGCGTGTCAACTGCTATGCTCATTAGTCCCGCAATCATAATGCATGATTTTATCATGGGATGTGGCGGTGTTTGGCTAGATTCGGCCCCAACCAGATATCTCCCATCACTGGGACCCCACCTCAACTACCACAAGCTCTAGGCTCCCGACATGTGTGCCAATGTAGTGAATCGATGTGTAAGCGTGTATCCTTGTAAGTAGAGTGAAGATGGAACAACGAGGATGAAGGAAAGATCGCGCTAGGTCCGTGGCCCGTTTGTTAGGGAACTGCTCTGTCATTATCTTGGCGTTTATCAGAGAAACCATGGAAGAATACCAGAGCAGCTTGCCCCTAGAATTCTCCAAACAGCAGGGAAATTTGAACTAGCTAACAATCGTTGAATATCCGTCGACGTTGGATCTCGAACTCTAGAATATCTCGGTTAGAGACGCTGCAATATAAGTAGTTGTTACTCCTAGCTAAAAAAGGCGATGCTTTTATTGAATATGAAGAGCTTTAAGAGACGTTGACGTATCGGGGAAGACAAAAAATTCATCAGAAGTTCATACTTCTACTTTCGATAAAAATCCTTTTCCAATAAAAACAATCTGATCATTTTGAAATATAATAATTACTATTATATATTAAAAATAAATTAAGGTAAGTTATTTTCCGATTCGGGAACATGTAACTTTCTGTACATACCATGATTTGTAAGGAAAAATACTGGTGAAATGTAGTAGAAAAGTAAACCGATCGTTACTGCTAGAAAAAAAGAACAGATAATATTACACGCAGGTGATAAATAAGTAAACGTGACAAAACATGAATACGAATAATTGTTTGCTAGTGAAAGCTAAGAAGAGAAGAAAAGTTGTTAACAACAGAAATAAGGGAAGGATAGCAATGAAAAACAATTGGTCCAAACAAGTAAATGGAAAATCAAGAGAATCGGTGGAAAAGATAGGAACATGAAGACATTTAGAAAAGTGATTGAAATACAATTTGAAATTAATATATTACAATTAACATGTAGAAAATTCGGTAGATATACATGTAATGACAGTAGATGTACATTGAAATAAACGTAATTACACAAACAGTAACTGAAGACGTTATTGCTGACAAAACAGCATACCAAATGCGAAAATAAAATAAAAAGATTTTGGTGTACTCATGTAGCCAAAAGGAATAAAATTTGAAATCGTTACTAGTGAAGCCTTCAGAGTAGGTTGTCCCATACAAAGGGAAAAAAAACTCCGAACGATCAGTTAACTAAAGAATGGAGGGCGAAAAAAAGAGAGCAGCGAAATAGACCAACATTAGGAAAAAGAAAAAAAGGCCCGCGCTCAAAAGAGAACGATAAAATGCGAGAAAGGAAAAAAAACGCACCGTCGATTGGCAGGCGAGCGAGAGAAATTGGGCGGCGGGACCCTCGTCACCCACCTCTTATGACGGCGCCGCCTCCCCATTCGCTGTTCCTTTTGGAGCCCGGAACAGCGGCGCGCACGCCGCGACGTTCAGAAAATAAATTCGTCTCTGCCAGCCCGCCCGGCAACAGCCGCGCGCAGGGTGGGCAGGGGGCTACAGTGAGCGGGCGGACGGAGGGCGAGTGGCAATAGGAAGGGCCAGCGGGACTAGGCGGGCACGCGGAAATAGGGCGAGTCTGCGGGGAAAATGGTGGGCCGGCGGGAATAGGATGGACTGGCGAAGAGGGCGGGTGGGTTGGAATAGGGAAAGTAGGTGGGAATAAGGCAGGCAGGCGGGAATAGGGCAGGCAGGCGGGAATAGGGCAGGCAGGCGATAATAGGGCGCAATAGCGGAAATAGGGCGGGAAAGAGGAAATAGGTCGGAACGGCTATCCAGCCAGGTGGGAGGATGGGCGGGAGAAAAGTGGTGTCGGGAAGGGGGCTGGCGGGGGAGGACGGGGGGCGAGCAGAGGGAAAGGCGAGTGGCGGGGAAAGGGAGGGCGGGCGAAGGGGGCGGGCGAGGGTGGCGGGCGAGGGTGGCGGGCGAGGGTGGTGGGCGGGAAACTTGCGGGGGGCGGGCGGGTGCAGGCATGGGGCGGGCGGGGGCGAGCAGAGGGAAAGGCGGGAGAGGACGGTCGGGGGCGGGCAGGGGCCGGGAGGAACGCGGGCGGAGAGTGGGTGGGACGACAGGCGAGGGGCGTACGAAGCTGGAAGGCAACGGTAAATCATAGCTTATGTCTACAGGGTCAAATCTTTTGGTCCATTATATAAAACATTATCTCGTATTTTAAAGAACTATCAATGATTTCAACTCAATTAGGATTTCAACTCCGCAGGAACGGATTTGGAACTCAATTAGGGCTGGAACAACGAGAAAGACATTGGACAAAAAGGTAGTTTTTAGAGAATCATTAAAAGAGGGTGGATGGAGAGCACGCGGAGGGCAAGTGGTGGGCGGACGAGGGGCGACTGAAGGCGAATTAAGTGCGGGCGTATAGATCGTCACTTGAATTTGGTCGTCGTCCTACCTATTTTCAGAATTGTCAACGGATGTTGGAATTTATATTGTGAATACAACTTTAGATCGCTACTCCATCAATGGAGACCGGTAAAATTCTTTCAACGTTAATTATTTTACATTGAAAATTTTATATTCGTGTGCATAAATTGTCTGATGTACTCTGTTTGTCTGTTCGATTAATAAATTAGTAAAATAGAAGATTAAAAGATACTCAACACGGTCATGATATGTTTATTATCATGTATTTATTTAATTTTATCAACGATCAAAGATATAATAGCGGATTTATTGCAAACCCCAAAAATGTGAATTGAGCAAAACTACTTCCGTAGTTTGTGTGTTTGTGAAATACTTCAGTCATTTGAAAAAAGTTTAATCCAAATTTGAAGCAACACGAATTTGTTGATGCAAAATGTTGTACAAATATTTAGCAAAAATATATTTTAAAGTTAGATGATTTTATTGCATCAATATAATTTATTTTATACTGACGTAAAATTTGACTTTCCTTGGCTTTGGCTCGACATGGTGTGTTTATTTATGTTCTTCAAGAACACATGAATAAAAAAGTTATTTCGTAACCAGTGGTGGGGCAATTCAAGTGACTCATACTCGTACAAGTAATGATGGAAATATTGTGTGTTGCAATCTTATATGACCCACTCTTTTCTGAAAGAACTTCTAAGAGAAAACTATTTAGATTCCATAACTAATTACGAGTATAATGGTTATAAATAATGAATATTGAATTATCGAAATTAAATGGAAAACATTTCAGTGATGGATTTTTTAATGGAATTAAACGGAAACATTTCAGAAAGGAAAAAAATGCATATCAAAATAGGTCCGGAAATGCCTAATTACAGTATTATCCAAACTGTTAATAATGTGAGTTAATAACAATTTTGTGGGTGTGATTTCGCCGCCTCAATATGAAATTGCAAAATGTCCGAAATTTGTTCGGCACTGGATCTCGCTCTTCCAGCGAAGGAGGAACACCACTCCCTCTCGCGGATATAACATTCATTACCTTTGCGGGACTAATGGCCATCGCAGTTGACGCACCCAAGAATACAAATAATCCTATTCACTGCACATTTTTCACTATGTCACTCGAAAGTAATCGTCTTACAGAAGACGCCGTCACCTTCATTGCGATGAGGAGCGGGGGTGGTTGCCGGACGCATGGAGGTGTACGCAAAAGGGCGGGGGGCACCTCACACAGAAGGGAGGTGAAGAACCTCACACCTCGCAGGTGTCATGTGTATAGGGGGTAGTTGGAGGTGAGGGACGTGAGGAGCGGGGGTGGTGGCAGGGCGGGTGGTGGTGTACGCAAAAGGGAGGGGAAGCACCTCACACGTCGAAGGTCTCATGCGTGTGTATGGGGGGGGGGAACTTGAGGGTGGAAGGGCGGTCAACCGCACGTCCCCCAGCTTCCGTAAATCACCGTCGATGGCGGCGGTCGCCCAAGTGGTCGCCGCGCGGCTGAAGGGTGGGTGGGAGGGGGCGGGCGCTTTTGGGCCTCTGGGACCAGAAGCCGCGCCTGGCGTCCGCACACACGCTCCCACCCGCCGGACGTGCCGCCCTCCCGCGCGCGGACTCGCCAACGCTCCCTGCCGGTTGCAGGATAGCTGGACTCTGCTATATTTAAAACCGCGTCAGCCGTTTTCGCAGTTCGGAGAGCAGAAACCTCCGTTTTTTACGACTTCGGAGATGGACCAGTGTAGTAGATGACATGATCCACGTATTCTACTCGTAAATTGTGTCAGTAAACATCCTCCTTGAAATGACATCGTGAAAGAGCGTACTAACATAAACATAGATACGGTAAATATACTCGTAAAACAATTGAATAATCATGGCCGGATGCAATAAGTTGTTTTACAGCTAGGTAAAAAATAAATATAATGAACTCAATCAATTTTGAAAAAATATTAAAATGTGTGATATGCAGATCATTCAATTTGAAAAGCGTACCCTCAAGCGAGATTAATTTTGATCTATTCATCCTTATCTGAAAGTTTCTCAGTTCAAACATAAAACAGAGATATATCTTAAGTGAGTATTAATTTCATTTGTGTGTGGGTATTCAAATCTTATAGCAAATATTAAAAGAAATATTTGTGTTTCTTGACAGACGTTGAGCAGTTGAAAATTGCTATCGATATGCAGAACGGGTGATTAACAAACAACAATAGCACTTTCTATGCAGTGGCCTTAGTGTCGATAAAGTGGGAGAATGTTCTGCAGATATTGGAAATATATATGGAGGAAACAGACTGTGTATTGTCTCATTTATTATCATTAAAATCTGAACATTTTATAAATATTATTATTAAAAATTTAATGGGTGATGATAAAAAATAACAGTAAATTAGAATTGACATTTTTGGCATACAGATATGTTTTTCAGAAGTCATCTGTAATGACTTTATTGTAGGCGTAAAATAACCAACAACCTAATGGAAGAAAGGAAACTCAATACACGTGAGAATCGAATTCAGTTTCTAAGGAAATAGAAATTTCACGGTTTGATATTCCTAAAATAAACAGATGGGCATCCAATTTGTCCAGTTTCTTAGATTCTTTCTACATTAAAAACATTTATAATTACAAATGAAATAAAAGCACATACGCAAAATAGAAACATATACAAGCACGTGCAAAATAAAAACTGTTGGAAGGACTTCTGAAACAAGTTTATCTTTCCACTACAATTGTACACAAGATATGTTCAATTTACTTCTAAAAAATAATGTCAAAGCAAGCTTTCTAAGATTTTTGAAGTACATCTATCCTGGGTATTGAAAGAATGTAAATTTTTGCAATACAACTGACTACTGTGAATAAGAGATGACATTTTAGTGTCACTTTAGAATTGATATTTAATTACATAAATAATACCAACATCATTTGAATCTCATCAACCATATCAGAGAGTTAATACACAAAAAAGTACATTGAAGAGCACATTAAATTTACCCCACAACATACAATACATAATAGTACGTGCATGATATTGATTCGTTGACGTTTCCCAGGTTAAGTATCGAACTAAAAAGGAAGGTAAATGCTCAGTTTTTTATGCATGCAACAGACCCATTCCTGTTGGATTTTATCCAGTTAAGTTGAAAACTTCTACATTTGTGGTTTTAAGCAAACAGCTCAATATCCTTGCGACGTTGACATTGTGCTGAGATACAGTTGTCTGTAGGATAATCAGGTGGAACTTCTTGTGAAATTACTGTTATGTTATTATCATTATTTTCATAAAGTAATGTTAGAAATTCCGGCGACGAACGACTGTCATCAAATAAATTAAATTTTGGTTGACCATGATGATGACTAACATATTATATCGATATCATTGTGCTTGCAAATCAGCGACACCGATTTAGTTGTAAGGAATTAAATCATTTTAGGGCTTGTAAGTCTTCAAACAATGATATCGTTCCATTAGTGAAAGTAAGAAAATACAGTTTGGAAACTTAATAATCCAATTCCTGTATTTAGGTATCTAAACTTCCGAGACCACAAAGCTGTTCTACAAAATTTTCGAATGTCGTCTCTAAATGACAGAAATAATTAGTGCTAATTATTATAGCGAGCGCCAGCAGTAAAGTGTAATGCGTTCAATTATTAACGTAAAAACAACACAATGCGTTGTATTAAAATAGCGCTGGACATGTGTTCGACATGAATGTAAGGATTAATACAGACAAATGATTTACCACTCTTATTTTCTACACTTTCCGAGGTTACTTACAGATTCATTGTGACTCACAATGATACCTGTGGACACACCTAATAAATCTACAAAATATCCGTCGTTCCTATCGAGCTAACATACAAAACGTATAATAATATGCTATAAAAGATACAATATTTACAGAAACACTTGATCAGCGCTTGGAAACGTTCATAACACTCATGTATTTCCCACAGAACAAAGTAAACACATAAATTTTTTTGAGAGACATTAAGAACTGGAATATTTCGACTAGAGATTTACATGAACAGTAAATATTAAGATTTCCGTCTTTCAACGACTGTCATTCAGAAATATACTCTAGAAGCGTAAATTTAGTTTAATGTTTTTTTCCTGGAACACCAAACTTGAAAACCGGCTTGCATGGATTTGGTCTCATCGAAAAAAGTTCTAATAGATAAAAATATTTTTTTCATTGCATCTATATCTCTAAAGAATTTAATACTAGCAATGAAAAAATAATTATTTGTCAAATTATCCAAACTTTTCTCTGAGTTTTTCTCTAAAAAGTGACGCTCTATTGTCAAAACCAAACCTTTGGTTGGTGTGCTCATACTTCCGATATTTACCAGCCAGAAATCATTTAACAAGAACATAAAACACTTAAGGTAACGACGGGTAACATTGCCATGGCAATTTCATAACATAACAATTTCAAAACATTTAAGTAGCTCAGTCTGTATTGTAAATTTATTTCCTTGCTGAACTCTCATTGTTAGCTATCTCTCGTAGAAACATTATATACAATCGTTTGTTGCATTGGGTTACAGTTGCAACCTAAAATGTCAGTAAATATGTATGATGTATTGTGATGCAGCTAAATCTCATAATAAAAACTTCGTTAATTTTGGATTAATTGAGTTGAAATAAACGACATAGATAAGTAAATACGAGGCTATGTCCTAGGCACGCTGTTACGTAACTTACTAATTATTCATTATAACAAGACAAAATGTATTAATAGTATACAGGTATACTACTTTCAGGACCATACTAGCCCATACTGGCTTACATTGCCATACTGTCCATCTTGCTGGCCATCCCCAGGGTCCGCAAATTTGCCTTGCATTTATATTCTTTGAGAAAAAATTCTTACATTGAAACAATTGACATTTGTGAGTTTATATATCATTTCTAAAGCATCTGACTTATACATTGTAAACACTGATTAATTACATTTGATACAAAATTACTTTTTTGTTGTCGCCATACTTGCACTGTAACTTTGCCACGTAGACAAAATGTCCAATATCTAAGGTTTACAAAACTTCTGATGAAGTTAAAATCCACTAAGCAATGGAAAAGGTAAATAAAGGAAAATTAAGTAGGAAAAGGCTACTGAACTGTTTGGAATTAGTAGGTCCACTTTAAATGACGAGTGTTATGCCAAAATACGATATTGTTGCCGAACTTCCCAGACTAATATAAAAGGGAGAAAGTACTTTTCCCTATCGCATTTTATCACAACGTAAAACAGTTAATGAAACTTATTTTAGACTAAGTTCTCAAAGCAGTATTTATCCCTATTTAGAGTATTTAAACGGTCAAAACCGAAGACTAATAATGTCCTGATACACATTAATGTGTTTTTGTTTTCTATCCAGCTTTCACACATTTGAATATTGCCAGAAACTTGGAAATAAATAGAGGTGGTACTGTTTGACCCCTGCGCGGTAAAATTGCCACTTTACTCGCTTTTAAAAAAGTAATAAAATCTTTCAAATTAAGGAAACTATGACTTCAATATTTTAAAGAAACATTGTACTTTTGTGAAGGATTAAAGTGCCAAAATAATTATTGTGAAGATTGATGCAACAAATTGGAACTTCAACAGAAATAAAGACACTGTTACCCCCCTCGTTACTTTATAAAGAAGAATCAGACAATTTCTGTTCTTTTTTATTATAAAGTTTAAACATAAGCTTGGATTAAATTACAAATACATGTTAAACTAATTATGAATATAAAGAAAAAACAAGTATATAAAAGAAAAAAAATTGTCACCCCCATTGAACATGATCAGAATCGAACATTTTATTTACATTTGTCTCGGTAACACGGAATATTAAAGGGAGACACGAAAAAAGAGATACCATTATTTTCGTGAAGAATCGTTACTTCGTTACTTTACTTTCGTTACTTTATAAAAAAGAATCAGACAATTTCTGTTCTTTTTTATTATAATGTTTAAACATAAGCTTGGATTAAATGACAAATACATGTTAAACTAATTATGAATATAAAGAAAATACAAGTATATAAAAGAAAAAAAATTGTCATCCCCATTGAACATGATCAGAATCGAACATTTCATTTACATTTGTCTCGGTAACACGGAATATTAAAGGGAGACACGAAAAAAGGGATACCATTATTTTCGTGAAGAATGTATAACGACGTTGTCACGCTTTGAAAACATGAGTGCGAGGGAGGGGCGTCGGTGTGCAGGAGCACGGAATCGCCCATCGGAAGGGGCACGGAAGGGGAGGGGCGCGGAAGGGCTGGGAGGGGCGCGGAATGAATGGTGCGGGCGAGCGGCGGCAGGTGGCTGAGGTGGTGTGCGACGCCACGAGCATTGCTAGTGTCGACAAGAGGCGTTGAGTGCGTCGACAATGGCGTTGCTGAAGTAGTAACTGTGTGGGTTGAAGTGGTACGGAAATGACTTTACAAGATTATGTGTGGTTGGGGACACTCCGACTGAGAGTTAACAGAGAGGTAGCACGAGATGTCCGCGATGATGGTGAACGCGATTATGGTCAGGTGACGGTGAGGGACCATCAGAACGGGGAGGGACCAGTGAATGAACATTGAAGAGTGATGAAGTGACGGGGCACTGAAATGACAGTGGAGGTTCAGTGAGACCACCTCGAGATAATAGTGAGGGAATGGTGAGGGGACAATGAGGGAACAGTAAGGGGACGGTGAGGCATCAGTGAGCTGACGGTCAAGTAAGTAATTTATCAGAGTTTCACTGGCTGTGAATTGATTGATTGATAATGATTTCGAACGCGTCAGCAGCTAGGGCCATTATACTCGTAAGTGTAATGCATGTTTTTTCCTCCGGAGTTGGATGGCGAGAACCCTGCTGGATGACGAGACCTAGTATCATCTAGGGGAGTTTCCCCCGACCAGGTGTCTCGCACCAGCGGGGCACTGCCCTAGCCGGGACAAGTTTAATCCCCCGACCGGTCCCCTGTAATGTGTGGTAGTGTAGTGCACATTAGTGTGTGTGTGTAAGTAAGGGGTGAAAATGGGGCAAGGAAGATGGAGGAAAGGTCGCGCACGTTCTGTGAACCGTTTGTTTGGGTACAGATCCGTCATTCGCCTCGTGATGATCGGAGAAAACACCGATCAGAGCAGTCGGCCACTCGAATTCTCCTCCAGACAGCCACTGCATTCGACCAACCACTACGTAAAGTCGAAAATCCTGCAACCGCCGGGACTCGATCCTAGAACTTCCCGGTCAGCTGACGGTTATCTCGCAATCGCCTCACTGACCCTCCACTGCCATCTCAGTGTCTCGTCACTTCACTGACTCTTCAATATTCATTCAGTGGTCCCTCCCCATGATGGTCCCATCATTACCCCCTCACCATCACCTGACCATCAATTGATGCTCTGTAAAAATGATACCAAACTGAGACGATATCAACAGCACACCGCCGGCTCGCAGTCGCTGCCCGTAGAGCAACGCTCGCTGTGCCTGGGGAGCGCGTTGGGGCGAAGTGGTGCGCAGCGGGGGGGGGGCGGGGCGGGGCGGTGGGCGGCGGCCATGAGACGCCTCGAGGGGCGGCGGGCGCGTGACGCTGCGCGCCCCGCGGGTGCCTGTCGCGTGCAGGAAGGCGTGCGAGTGCGCGTACGCGGTCGATACGCGATTCCGTCCAAACCGGTGCCCCTCCGCCACTTACCGGCGTATAGTCTACGGGGCGCCTGCGGCCGATACTCCGCTGTAATCGAACCGCAAGTCCCACTGGCAGGAGGAAAGGGAATGCGAAACTCGGCCGGTAATGTCGAAGTCACGTAGCCTGGCATACACTGCATTATTAGTGAAGCTCTTACAGAGGAATAGATGATCGCAATAGTTTGTTATCTGTTTGCGATTTCTGTAGGGAAGCACCGAATTTTGCATAATTATTAAAAAAAATAATAAAATGGAAACTGGTAAGAATTTTAACGTACATTATTGCTATTTCTAAATAATTTCACAGTGTTACGCAGAAGTAAGACAAAGAGCTGCAAATGAAAAATAAGCTGAGGTGAAATGAAAATGTGAAAATGTGGAGTGTAAAATAAAAGAAAATTAACTCCTCTTAAACCCAAATGAAAGAAAAACAAACGCACAGAAATAAAATAAACATTCCATTTACCCTAATATATTAACGGAACTGAACTTTAATTACGATCTGTGAGGAGGGTTAAGGAGTCTTATCATAGCAATGATAGAAAACTAAACTTGATATAAAATTATGAAAAACGCTAGGATATATTACGTCGTAATTTTGAATTTGTGATTAGTATTCAAAATATTTTTATCAATACATATCTGATATATTTATGATATGCTAAAGCGATTTAATTGTCGAAGAACTAAACGGTATTAATTATTTGTTATGCAAGCTCCATATGAAAACAATTGCTTATTTGTTCCTGTAATACAGAGAAGCTAAATTGAAGAATAGTTAACAAAGACAAATGTACAATTTTATATCAATCGATAATTAATGATATTATTAATCTGACTGATTTAAATCAGTAATTGAGAATGAAGACAAGTATATAAATTAAGCCTTTAATTAAAAGGTTATTTCCAATTTTTTCCAGGAAAACAGACCTGAAATTACTTCATATGCATTATTACACTGCAAAACGTTCTGTAGATCAAAACCAAAAAAAATCTTACATTTTGTCGAATTTCCCCAAATTTTCTTGTGTATTCTTATAAGAAAATATTTCATGCTAGTGCGCAATCTTATGGATTATATTATCTATCTGAAAATATAATTTTGTTCTCAAGTATGATTGAAGAAGCAGATTTATTATTCAAATGTGGTCCGCAAAAATGAAAATCCTTCATAGCCTATTCTGTAGCATCTTGCAATATTGATAGGTTAGGTATAACTCTTAGAGGTCGGGAGTATTTTTAAACTTTGAGTTTTTATTGCTCTTCGACGTGCAAAATCTTAGTTCATCGCAGAAAAATTATTTGTGAATCTCGTGAAAACTGTCAATATAAAGTCGCTCACATTCAACTAATATTTGGTCAGGCTTTTTAAAGATAAACAAAAGCTATAAATGCGAAAAGATAGTTATCATTTGTCAAACTCTCAGACACTACACATTAAGAATTTGATTAGGGGTTCTTTTAAACATTAAATCTATCATTATCTTACCAATAAATTTTATTTTTGTACCCTTCATAAATTGAAGAAGGTTGATATTTGAGTTTCACAAATAGTTAAAAAAAAGTGACATTCGTGTCTGAGGTCATTAATTAAGGAAAGTCTAATGTTACTTGTATTGTGCCTCTAGACACTAATTTTGGTAAATCCTCTCAAGAGATTCAATAAAAAACATTAGACATTTGTTTTGATAGTGAAATAAAAGGACCTTGTACTTATTTTGACCCATGGATTTCCGCGTATTGTTCTACTACCTCTCAACCTATCGACGGTAAGGGTAACTTGTTTTCCGCGCCACTTACATCGTCCTCGTCCGACGAGTCATGCATGGTGGCAGTGCTTCTGCTCGCTCAGTGGTGACGTCAGCTTCAGCTAAGGTGTCACTCAGTGCCAACTACAAGGCAGCGAGGACGCCGGAATTGTCTTCATACATTTCAAAAGTCCAACTCGACATCGCACATCACCAAGTAGATGTGTCCTCACGAACAACACGCTTCTGACAGAGTACGCGACACCAGCACAGGGTGTTCTTACAGACGTCACCAAGCAGCCGCGCCGCTTCGCGTCCTCGTGTATTTCGACTGAGTGTACTTATCGACGTCACCAATCCGCCGTGGCGGCACGCGTCATCAAATGAGACAATAGGGCGCACTCGTAGACGTCATCTGTCTGTTGCGGCGGCGCCACGCGCCGGCAGCCGGTCGACAACTGGCGCGGAGCGACGGGGGCAGCGATGGTGGTGGAGGAGGCGGCGGTGGCGGCGGCGGCGGCGGCGGCGGCCTGGAAGCAGGGCTGTGGTCGCTCGGCTCACGCGAGCGCGCACGCCGCCGCCGCCGCCGCCGCCGCCGCCGCCTCCGCCGCCGCCGTCGGAAATAGCCACCCGCTTCGGCCGCCGACATCCTTCCGTTACGCAACCATCCCTGCGATTCACGTGGCCAGACGCAGCCACCCTCCCGTCTGCTGCAGCAGTAGGAGAGGTGGCGGCGGCGGCGGTGACGGAGGTGAAGCAGGAGGAGAGAGCGGGAGGAATAAATATTGTGCGGACTCCAGTTTCGAATGTAGGGGCGCGTATTGACTTCCCGGACGGAGCGCGCTTTCTCTGACTCGTGGGTTAACGCGCGCGACGCTCTCGCGTTCGATGAATCGCAGACTGCTCGACGACCGAGCGGTCGATCGCCGACTTTCGGATTAAAGGAAAGGCAGGGTAGTCCAGAAATCGCCTTGTTATTAATGAAATTTCATTACTCTACTTCAAGAACTCCTGCATTCGTTTCTGAAATTAACACTTGGGGCATGTGTTTGGAGCTGGTGTTTGAGGGTGATACAGATCTGCAAAGTAACCTTTACAGATATCCACGTACGGGAACTACGTACTCAGTTGTGCCTTTTCGCGTATAATAATAATAGTAACAGCATTAATAATAATAATAATAATAATAATAATAATAACAACAACATATGAATACTAATATTGATAAAGAATTCAAAATATAAGAGGTAAGACATTCAAGAAACTCTTTGATTTATAGTAGGCATTTCACAAAATTCTGGAGAATTTATGCTATCTCTTCTAAATACGTCATTCTAGAAAACAATGGTGTGGTGTCTCATATTAGGATTCAACAACCTTGAATTTACTGCTCCTGTAGGTCAAAATCATTGTTTTATTTTGAGAGAAAAGAAATGTAAAAAAGAAATATTATTATCTATTTTCAATTTGTTCCATTTCTACTTTGATAATCGACAATCATCATCATCATTCCTCTGGTGACCAATGTGAACAAAGTTTCCAGATCCAATTTCGATAACATGAAGTCTCATCTTTTTAACATGCAAGACCACAAATATTTCTCATAAATCAAACACACTCAAAATAGCAGGTATATAAATAATGCAGATATATAATAATTGCAGGTCATCACGATATCATGATGATACTGAATGTAAGTAGAAAGTTTATTTTTCAACCTGCCAACGATAGAACACGAAGATGTGGAATCTATGTCAGCTGAATGGAGACATTCCTTCACTCGCAGCAATGGCTTTTCCAGTTAAACCACATCCCATGCTCTGGACACAATAGTCATGCGAGATTGTCATGAGGGGCGGGTAATAACCGTGATCGTAACCGTCCTACCTAGACGCTTTGTTCATCACATCCATTTCCAATAAAATTTTTAAACTTTAGGAGGGAATAGCGACATTATCCAGAAATGTTCCTATCTGTCGGACACAGGCAGAGCGACATAGCGGAACGACCGAGGGTGGGCGGCGTGTATTCATAGAAATTAAGGCCATAAGCGCCGGTGTCCGTCGGCGGGGGTGGGTGGGTCACGGCAGGGCAGAGTGGGTGGGGCGGCTTCGGGGCAGGAAGCTTAGGTGGGAGTGGGGCTGCTGGGTTGAGGCGGGGTCGCAATTTGCGGGCCGGGGCGTGGGTGAGGGAGGGCGGGGAAGGGAGGAGCGGGAGGAGGGGAAAGGGTGGGGTGGGGGTGGTGGGGCGGGGTGGGGCGGAACGGAACGCGCTCAATCCCCGGGCCCATTTCCTGAGTTCGCGCATCGCCTCGCGGTTACGACAGCTGTAAAGGGCGGGAGTTTCAGGGGCAGAGGCCGGCTGCGCGCGGAGCGAGCGAAGCGGCGGGAGAGCGGGAGCGCTGGCGGCGAGTCCCACGGCGCCGGGCGGGGCTGAGCCCTCGCCTGCGCAGAGGGCACAGGCGACGGAGTGGCCGGGCGAATCGGGGCAGTCGCTCAAAACAAGGGACAAAATACTTTTCATTAATTTGCACATTCATCAAATATTATATGTATCAATGATACAGTAATGATATTGCGAACATGCAGATTTATCATTCTAGAATTTGGGGAAGGTACACATTTTTGTTACCACACAGATGTATGACAAGAACATTTGAAAGTGATACCACAGTTCAATTTAGAAAATGATTTGATGTATTTATATAATCTCGATAATAAATTCTTGAAATTACGATTTTGCAAAGTTTTTGTTTTCCAATCTCCACCTCCAAAGCTAGATCAACAAAAATTTAAATGAAAACTTGATTGTAATTGATGAACAATTTCTAGGATACATTACTTAGTAATTTCTTTGAAATCTGCAGTGAAATTCTATCACAAACCTACCAAAATTATTACCATGATTATTTTTGAACATTCAAATGTCTAAAACACAGTAGAGCATAAGGTACTAGGCAAATTTTGGACTCTTAAAAGTGGAAAGTCAATATCTCTAAATCTATCTCAATCTCTCTCAATCAATATCTCTAAATCTATTATATTGAAATGCTTTCTTCTTCTCTAGGTCGATGTTTCCGTTCCAACGCCCGGCGCTGAACGCACGGCAGGATCATTTACAAGAATTAACTTGAGAAATAAGTCATTAAATTCAATTATTGTGGTAACGCTAATAAGGCTTTCATAGTTTGTTTTAAGTTATCTTTCAACATGAATTTCAAAATACTTCGTATATAAATTTCATTTAATCTTTTCCTGAGACTTGAGTGCTGACACTAATGTGACTACCTTATATAATGATCTAAATAAACGTAGAATAGAAGACATACGAACGATTCACTTTTGACTCAGTGAACAAGCACAGTGAACATTTGTTGAACCACATTTATAATTATACGAAAAAAACTATTTCCGACTTATCTTTATGAAAATATAAGTAAAGGAAAAACGTATAACAGATATAAACAGTTTACATGAGAACAATTGAATGTAAAGTAAATGACCATGAATATAAATACGTACATGTTCTTGTTTAATTACTATTTCCATGCATTTCTTGTCTCTTGTTCGCTTAATTAGAATATTTCTACGCCTATATACAATAAAGATCAATTTACAATTTATTTTCGTATATATCGCATACGTGAATAAAAACTGTATAAGTCTCATTCTCAAATAGAAACAGTTGACATCAATCAATTGAATGTAACAAAAGCAACCACTCACCAGGGGTAATATTATTTTTCTTTATTTTTTTTCCAAATCACTTATAGTAATATTCATTAATTAATTCTTCTATTACACGGAAACTTATAATGAATATTTCAGAACAATGTACCTACGTAAACATTTCTCTTCTTTTGGTTCACATATTTCATATTTTGATTTCTATAATGGTCAAGCTATCATAAACTTTGTTTATTCGAAGTAAGTGATGTATTATTCTATAAAAAATAAAATTTTAATGTAACGTTGTGAAATGCAACTACGGTAATTTTGAATCTTGGTCAACCAAAAGTATGTGTCAAATTTGTAAACAATCACTCCAGTGGTTACTATTATTTTTGTCACTTGCCAATGTAAACAATTTTTACATAATAAAATATGAATTTTTAATTCTTCTTAACGTGTTATATCAGCAGTTCCATAACGTAATTCTCAATGTGGAATATTCCTAGGATTTTCATACCCTTTACTATCTTCCGCGAACTTTTGATATTAATGCTATTTAATCATAGTTGATTGGTTTAAGTGGACTAATTTATTCTATTTACGGACGCGTCTATTGCCAAGATTGTTAGTCCCGTAAGTGTTGTGCATGCTATAACTGCGCTTTCCGCAGTTTCCCCTCACTGGCATGGAAGAGATTTGACGCCGATCTACAAGCAGGCTTTCCCCCTTTTTCCCAACGAGTTATCTCCCACTAGCGGGGCAATTTCCTAGCCGGGACACGTTCCCGACTGGTCTCCCGACATGTGCGGCAGAGTAATGCATGTGTGTGTGGGTGTGTAAATAAGGGGTGAGGAGAGGCAGAGAAGTCGAAGGAAAGATGGCACGAGGTCCGTGGCTCGTTTGTTAGCGTTCTTCTCCGGCATTCACCTGTTGTTGATGGTAGAAACCTAGTAAAACTTTCGATCAGAGCAACTGGCCTTTACAATTCTCCCCCATTCTGCGGCTGACTTTGCTCCAGCTATCTAACTGGTGTTGGAAATGCTGCTTCCGTCGGTACTCGAATCCCAGGAACTCCCAGTCAGGGACACCGCAGCGTCATCATTTGAAGCTCTGAGCCCGTAATTCACAGTAGTGTCAAAGTATATGACCTCGTAAAGCAACGGTTACAAAGCACTATGCAACTACTCCTCAAATGCAATCACTTTCCCATAAGCTTGTCACTCAGATTATACTCAAACAATCCCAATCTTGATGCACATTCTGGTCACTATTTTTAAACGGCGATAACTTGTTTCCACCAAGTATCGATAAAAAACCTCCATGCGGCATCGGGCGCGGTGGGCCCAGGTGCGTCCCAGGGCTGCAGTGGGTGGGGGGAGGGGCGAAGCGGGGCGGGGCGGGGACGCCGCGGGCGTCGGGCGCGCAGTTAACGAGGCGGAGCGCGGATTAGCGTTGGCGGTTAATTAAATTGCGAACGACCGCAGCCGGGGGTCCCGGCGGCCCTTCGCGGCTTCGCGGAGATCCGCGCGCCTCAGCCGGGCCTCTGCGGCGCCGCGCGGCCGCGCAACCCCCGTCCCCCGCGCCCGGCGACGCGCCGTGACGCCCCGCGGCGCTGCCAGTGCCCCGCCTCCCCGCGACCCTACGTGTTGCCCCCGTGAGACTCCAGGACTGTCCCAGCAACCCTGTGATACCCCACGGTGCTCCGCGATGCTCCCGACTCAGCAGCAATACCAGGTGACTACCGGAGCAATCCCATAACAAGCTGAACGACACACCCCGTGCGATCTTATATCTACTTCCTATCCTTGGCCTCTTCCTCTCGCCGTATACTCACATTTAAATTTCAGGCCCTACACTAACTCACATGTCAAGAGTTTACAACTTTCCTGGTTGAGACGGTGACTCGCTGGGAGATGATACCTGGAAAGTAGGAAAGCCATCGGAGGACGACGTGTTCTCGTTCTCTTATAATAATGCTGATATAATTCATTTAATGTACAGAAGTAATTTTATTTTTTTCCAACATTTATCAAACATTTGCGAGGCAATATAGCATATTTTGCGCAAAAACATGAACATTTTACGTCTAATTAAACCTTGAGACTCGTGACAATCCGAGGCCATTGAGTTTCAGGCTGTTGTCAGTACGTAAAACTCAGATAAGCCATTGCTTCTTTGAGAAGGATATTTTTTTTAAAACTTGTTTTATCCGATCGACCAAATAGCTTTGCAGAAGTGAAAAACGCATTTACATTAATGTAATCTAAACTTTCTAAAGCTATTTCGAGAGTTCTTACTCGGCAAGTTCTATATATAAAATTTTAATTTGGTTATATTGATGTTGGTTAAATATTTGTATTTAGGGATGGAGTAGTATAGGTAGATTTTGGAAGGGTTTGGAAGTTTTTACTGGAGTTTTGATTTTAAGGTGGTTTGAAGATATATGTGGGGAGTCTAAATTTAATTCTGCTTGGGATGTTTGCCAGTTATCATAATTAAAAATGGGCTGTACTTTGGCAGGATAGTAAGAGAGTGAAAAATTTCGAGAAGACGTTAATCAGATGGTCTGTAATTAATGGTATTTGGAGTTCATAATGAATTTGTCCATTGGGTATAAATCCTGATGCGTTGTTAAGCTTTCGAAGAAATTTGTTTTGGATAGTTATTTGCTAAGGATCGTGTACTAACCTTTTTTCGAAAGGACTGTACTTCATTATCCCCTAATCATTTATTCACTATCGCGGTAGGTTGCGCGACAACTTGGCTAATTAGTAAATTATTTTCTGTGTCATTCAATTTCTTACCCATTGCTAATAAAATAAAGTTATTCTTGGCAGTTTATCATGACTGCCAATAATAGAATAGCAGACTTTATATACGTCTCCGTTAGCATTATCGGCGTGTCTGTCGTTGACAATTCCGTCGTCATCACCTCCACAGTCATTATGTTGTAACCATTAGTGGCATCGACAGCAGTACTGATATTATTATGGATTCCGTTACCGCACGCATCACTGCGTCATCGTTGCCAATCAAACTTGTCCCATTATCTCACACACAACACACACGCGTATTTTTGTAGAGTTGTCGTAATGCTTTCTTACCAGTCCTCAGCATCGTGGTCAATACTACTGTTGTAAGTCCCTAAAATGTTGCAAAACAAACAACTGCAAACAACTATTGATACTTAGAAGTTCCGTTGAAACTACATCTGGAGAGTCAGGACGTAGAAGTACCGACTGAAATTCCTCGCCATATTCTAAGATTAGTTATACTGTTTTTGTACCTGCAGGTGCGCAGATTGTTTCTATCTGTACAATGCCATTTACCTTTAGAGAGCCAATTGTTTCGAAAGTCTTCGTATAAGAAATTTCTTGAACAATATAATACTTCAATAATCTATTATTATTCAACAAGATTCCTACATTAATAATGTCTAAAATGATGTGATCCATCCAAAGAAATAATGAAATTTTCGTTAATGTTGATATAAGAGAGATGAATACAAAACACATTAAAAAGTGCACTCACCTAGTATTCGGTAATCAGAAATTTCAGCAGAGAATAAACTTGGAACTCACCTGTAAACAACGAGAAGAAAAAAACAATTAGTCTAAAAGGAATCCCACTATTGTCACAAAGCCTCAAATATTTCTTTATGAAGATCAGAAATGACATGTTTAAAAGTTATGTATTAAAACTGTTATTATTAATAATAAATTATTGTATGCTACATATTGTAAACAAATAATCCCAATCTAATGCCCAACATTCTGTAATATATCACATTAAGTCGTTATTAAATCAAATAGTAATTCCAATCACACTCGATGCGGGGAGACGTAAACTAATAATTCACTGCGGACGTACAGCAAATAGATGGATTTTGAACTCCTGATCATATTTTGTTCTGCTTAATATTTTTATGAGAAAAGTAAGGAAGGAAAAAAATCCTTCAGAATATATCTGCATATATATCTCTGTCTCTGTCACAATCTGTCCCTGTCTCTCTCTGTCTCTGTCTCCGTCTCTCTCTGTCTCTGTCTCTCTATACCTGTCTGTCTGTCTGTCTCTCTCTCTCCAACCAACAAGAGACCTGCGCCATTCTCTTAAACGCCCTTCAGACTATCCAACAACAAAACTTAATTAAAATTGTTGACGTCATTTTTGAAAATTTTTAAAATGATCCAGGGGCTTTATTTAAAGCACTCCTCAAATTAAATATTGGTTTCAAATTCAAGGGGCCACCATATCAGCTCAAATTAAAAAATTGCAATTTTTGAAAATTCAGAGTTAATCCTGAAAATCGGACCTATGCCACCTTGGACGGTTTTCAAGAAAGTTATTAAACACTTTCCTAGGAAATCACAAGGATCCAAATTATAAAAATATTGTAAAACATATGCTTGAAAAGTTTAGATAGCAAGGGTGTAATATGAGTGTTGAAGTACATTTCCCAGTTGGAGTTTTTTAGAAAATCAATCGTGGTTGGTCAATGAGGAGCAGGGTAAAAGATTTCATCAAGACTTCAAGGAGATGGAACAACGTTATCAGGGATGGTGGAATGTGAGTATATTAGCGGACTATTTTTGGTCACTGGCAAGAGATGAAAAAATGCCTTTCACATAAGGAAATTTAAAAAGCGTTCTTTTGAAAAATAAATTAGAAAATGTTAAGAATATTCAAATAAATGATATATAATGAAAGCGCTTCAAACACTGTTTATATTCAATATTTTTGTTGATTTATTGTATTTAAAAAAATAAATGTATTTAAATCGAAAGAAAATCTATACTTTTATTATTTATTATATTGTATAAAACTGACACGTGATGGAGCAAATTGGATTTCAAATTTATATTCAGCATGTAAATGTTGAAGTAATATTGTTTTAATATTCACATCGTTTCAATGTGTTGCACGAACCCGAATCACGCACGCATGAATGAGTCCTCCCCGCATCATAGGAGCAGCCGGGCAAGCTGACTTCGAAGGGGAAGCAGGTGAGTGGGTCCACCCTAGGATGGTTATCCCGAAGTTAAGTCAATATGAAAAGGGAGGCATGGCAACGTATTAAAATAAAAACCTCAGCCAAAAGGTTAAAATTTGCAAACCAGTGTAATCAGTGCTCAATTCTTTTTATTTGGCTGGATAGCGATGACTGTGCAAGCGCAAAAAAATGTTGGTCCTACAAGTTTGACAGTTTAACCATTTCGTATGCATGGTACCCTCTACCTGCCTGCCAACAATGATCGCAAATCCACGTCGTCCTTCTGGGTGCAGCTTTTTTTCTGACTAGTGTA
The DNA here is from genome assembly GCA_031308135.1 of Acheta domesticus. Classification (NCBI taxonomy): domain Eukaryota; kingdom Metazoa; phylum Arthropoda; class Insecta; order Orthoptera; family Gryllidae; genus Acheta; species Acheta domesticus. Next base: position 82,837,606 of record JAHLJT010004567.1, read on the forward strand.
TTTCTGAACTACTATTAAAAATAGGGACCAAAAACCTTGTTTGATACCTCTAGGATGAAAGTAGTGATTTCAAACGAAACAGATCACGCTGATTTCGAAAAACATTATATAAATCTTTCTATCACGCAAGGTTCAAAAGATGTAAACATATTTAGGATTTGAAATAAACAAAATCCTATACGAATTCCCAAAATGTCATTCCAGTTATGTTACATTACCACAAAATTGTATGAGCATGTTTCGTATGAGCTAACGAATTCCCAAAATGTCATTCCAGTTATGTTACATTACCACAAAATTGTATGAGCATGTTTCGTATGAGCTAACAACATGTTACAAATGTAAACTGCATATTCGTGCAAATAATATACAGACATTAAAATGTTTTGTTGGTATTCTCCGCAACATTGATAGAGCGAACGACAATGATGTGAGTTTTCCTTACTACCTCAATCTAAGTTTCGTTGTAGAGGTCACACAACACTGGTGAGCAGCCCATGGTTTGTCCTGATCACAAACACCATAGCTAATGTATAAAGAATGTGCAAGTTTTGTAATTTCATATATTTTCCTTCGAAGTTTGTGTGTAAATCTTTCACAAGCGTAACAGAAATTTTCAGGTTGATTCACACACTTACAATATGAAATAATGATTTGCATTTTATCGACTCGACTCAATTCTATAGATCATGTGGCGAATTTCACTTTATAAAAACCACAGAACTGTAATATTTTAATGTATTTGGGGCACATGCAAACCCACAAGAACTTCACGCTGACTGTGATTACAGTTCCATATGACACCAACTGACTTAGTATCTGCCACCCCAACAGTTGGATACTTGTATACTTGCAATAAGGTAAGGGGCTAAAATAATAGCTTTTGATGACTGATGCGCTACAGGAAATATGAGGGTGCACGTGACTTGTTTTCAAAACATCCACTAAGACCTCTACTCTAAATTCTAGTCGTATTTGAGCACTTCTAGACGCGAGACTAAAGAAGGTAATCTTCGAATATAGAAGGTAAAAAAACAACGAAGGTTTAATTTTGTTTATATCTCATGAAAGTGGCACAGGTGAACTGAACAAATATTTTATTTTTAAATACATTTTATGTGTATTGATTATACGTATCTTACAGGAGCAATTTAAAAGTATATGCATAAATAGCAAAATACTCTATGATACGGTACAACGATAAGGTATATTTAAAAACTGTGACGTGATATGATGTTTTTATTGTGATATTCGCAATCTACGTATAAATTAAGAATGTTACGCACTCTTAACTTCCTGGAATGTAAAATCGTGTGTAAATACTGGGTGTAATAAAAAGAGGATTGTCTTATGAGAGGGATTTTATAGGCAACATCATAAAAAGAGGATTGTCTTATGAGAGGGATTTTATAGGCATCATAATCACATTAGTTGAGAGCTGAATAAATTTCTCGAATATGTTAAATTTCCCGCTTCAAGACTTTTGATCTGTTTGCTCTTTGAATGCTTGGATGCTGAACCAAGTCCACGAAGCGTAACATCTGACTCGGATTATCTTAAAAGAGAAAACTCTGTCGACTTCAGATCTCGCTTAGAAGCTGAAGGTAGAAATATTCAACCATCTCAGATGATAAATATTGATCACAGATGATGCTATTATATGATGAAATTACATTTTAAATCAAAATGACGGGAAAGAATGTCTTCTCCCGAAGTGAAACAAAAGAATCCTTATCATTTGTATTTAAAGTTTCAATTTACCTCAATAAATGTCCGAAACAATATCCCCGACGAGGCCTGTTGTAGATTGAGATGGGATGAAACAGCGAGTTCTAAAGTTATGTTATGAATCGCTTTTATACCACCAACTGAGAAACAAAATTTGTAGGAGTAACTTTCTTAATCCTCTGTAGCTTAAGATTGAACTACTATAAGCCACAAGGGATTAGTTAGTCCAAGCAATTTCCCCATGAAATGTAGTCTCCTGCTTCTGTCACAGGGCGGATTTGTAGGACGAATATTACAGTATTATTTGATTGTAGCAATCTACAAATTTACTACTTTTGTAATATACTTGTACAGTGTAAATGAACGAACACAGTAGAAATAATAATAATAATAATAATAATAAATTAAATGAAAACAATTGTTCTAATATTTTAAATCTTTGCTCTTAAAATTAATGAAAATCAAAGTGATTTAATGAGGATGAATAACAATGAGTAAAGATATCCTGATTATAACAATAACTACTTTAAATCTACAAGATGTTTAAGTACGAACAAGCCCACCTCGCTTTGGAAGTATGTTTTCTCTCTGAATGCTACTTCACATATAAACAATTTCATCGCCAAATTATGTGTTTATTTTTGCCCTAAGTTACGATGTATAAGTTGAATTTAGGTGGTGTCAGATAATCGAAACATAATGAACTCCAAAAACTAAGCTAAAACTGAGGGAAAATGGAGATGTACATTCAGGTTTAGGGATGAAAAAATGTAAGAGGAAGTCAAAACTACTGAAGCAAGATTTTGGACGTAGCATAATGGATTTTCTGTTCGGGCTACTTCTAACCTAAGGGTTTACAGTCCACAATCTTTATCTTAATGGCTAAGCGAAATGCGACGAATGATTTGTTCAAATCAGTAAATTATACCCATATTGTGACCATATTGTAGTTGAATACATTATGTACACCTACATATTGTAGGTGAATACATTGTTGTAAGAATTAGTCCATTCTTAGGTCTTAATAGGATTTTGATAATTCTATTCATTGATTAATTTTTTACGAGCATCTGTCAACCATTTTATTATAGTTTCGAAAACTCGGTAGAAATCTCTAGACCTACCGGTTGCCATGAAACAAATATCATGTTAATAAACTGTTCAAATCATTCATCCACACATGGATCATAGATGAGTTTCGTATGCTCATTTGCACATTTATGTACAGGTCGGATAATACTATTTACTTGAGACTCCTGTCAATCTCGAAACGTTTTATTATTCCTTCAGAGATTATTAACGCTCAGTAGAAATCTTTGGGACATACTGCATATTTGTATAACGACAACTCATTCTTACTCTTCGTTCTCTTTCCACTTAAACTACACATAAATCTGAAATGAGCTTTACAAAGTCTATTGACAGCTCGAATATGAACATGAGAAGGCATGGGTCGTCAAAGCGTGCGCTCGCTCCCAACAGGTGGCGTGTCATCGATTGCAGTGCGGAGTTGCTACCGTCGCCACCACCACCGCCGCCACCGCCGCTGCCGCTGCCGCCGCCAACGCCGCCTCATCCGCCAATGCCTCCACCACCGCCGCTGTCACCACCTCTACCATCACACAGCCACCGCTGCTTCCATCACCACTGCTACCGCCGCCGCCACCTCGTCCACTGCGTCACGACGCCGTCACTCCCGCGGCGTCATCAAAGAGCTGTCCGGTGTCGGCGCGCGGCCAAGCCACAGCAAGAATGAAGTTTTAATGGCACTTCAGAGATATATTGAGATTCGTATACGATACTGTTGTAAGAGATTGGAGATAACTCAGAATTTTGAAAAATTATATTTATGTTGCAAAGATATCGTACAATATTTCTGATCGAATTCAGTCACTGACTCGGACCATCAGGCCCACTCTTATGTATGACCACGCAAATTTCTCTACTTCACCATCTAGCGGAGAAAGAAGGTACCGTCAGGCAACGAAACAGGCGATTTGAATTTAGCTCAGAGGTTTCTTTTAGGCTTGATCTTCAACATGCAGTAAATTTACTAGAGTCTTGTATCTTTATTCATGATTTTCAACATATACGACGCTTATTTTCTATCAGAATTACAATATGGATATTTTATATAATCTTTGTTTAGTACCAACACTCACTGACCTTACAAAAATATTATTAAAATCATTAATGACATTTTAAAGCATGCTTATTCGCTTTCGTATTTGAGAATCCAAATGAATTTGAAATACGGAGTAATATCCCTGGAAATTAATTGCGTACGTATCTGCTTTCACCGATACCAGAGAGAGAATTCACTGTAGAATGGCATGCAGTAAAAGACAAAGACAGTTTCCTAAGTGTGTACCAGATATGTTATAACGATGCGCCCCACAGAGATCTGGCAAGGTACCGTCCGCAAATGACGCTTTGCGTAACGTTTGCCCTGTAATGCGGCTTATTATTTATTACCAGGAAAGTGTAAATAGACTTCAAAGAGATAAAGTTCATGTGATAGTGTAGGTATTATTGTGTTGTAAATAAAAATAAAAGTGTGAGTAGGTGTATGAATAGTAAATAAGTTGGTAGACTTTGAAACAATAACTTCCCTTCAAAAAATTACATAAGAAACATTAACAGTAAATCTTAGATTGAGAGACAAAGGGCTGGCTTATTCAATATGCAGAGTGAGTCATTTGGGGTGGTAAGAAATAACACCAGTGTGCTCCTCAAAAGTAATATTAGTAAAAAATATTTTTTTGCCGTTTTGGCCTTGGACGTTTAGATTCACGTAGAAAGTACTTTGTTTTGGTTTGTAATGTTTTCTTTTGTTGCAATTCTTCAAGTCAGTTTATCACAGCAACATAGGCATTTACGAGACTCGAAGTGGTATTGTAGACTTTGGAAGATCGTAACTTCAATTATTACGAGAGCTCCTCTATTCTGGAGGCGTCGGTGGATTAAGCTTCTGTCAGAGTGAAATCGAGCTCTATCGCATGCTTGCGCGTGATACAGCACTATCGTCATTGGGATCCCAAAACCTCTCAATTCCAAATTTTTGTTTTTCGTTTTTTGTATCATTTTTTCTCGGCATTACTTAGAACTACCCCTAGATCTTCTATTAATCCTTAGATCATTCAATTTATCAATGTGTTGTTTATCGCACAATTCTATTAATTTAATAAATTGCACTCTGCACAGTCTTCGTTAGGATGACATGCAATTGTTTTAAATATGAATATTACGTTCTAATTAAGCCATTTTGTCTTGTGACAATGGCGTTCCTGTACGTTTTACTTGCTTGACTTATTTTGTTAAGGGATCAATTAAAGTAATTCCCACGAGAACATGTGCATTTTGGTCAATGTACTTTAAATCTTTTAACTACTCAAATATTGACAGTACTTACATGGGGTATCCTTTTCAATGCTCAATAAGCTCAAGACAATAATTTAAAGTTCTATGCACTTCAGTTGTAATTTTATAAACGCACGGTCTTAGGGGATCCGCACTGGAGAGCATAGACTTCGTACTCTCGGGCAGACCACATAACTAACAGGTGGCTCAGACATTTCTAGAGAGACGGGTGGTTAAGTCATTTGGGAAGAGATGTGCTGAAATTTCATGAGGTAAGGACAGCTCACAGATTTCATTTCATAACTTGCTCCAGAGATCTATCTCATGGCGTTAAATCGAAATTAAGTGTAGCAAGATCTGGTCATAATATTTACTCGAACAAAGTTATATATTTACATCGCGCTACTAATTTCCTCAGTTTTGCCATGCCGACTAATAGTTCTTGGCGCACCAATGCAATGTCAAACCAGATGCGGCGACATCGCCTGCCGCCGCTTCAGAGGCTCTGACCGGGATGTCATAGAGTTCGAGCACCGCCGGTGCCAGATTTTCGACTCTAGTTACATAGGTTGAATACAGTCAGTGTCTGGAGGCGAATTACAGTGGTCGGCTGCTCAGATGGTATTTTTCTGCGGTTTCTCCTCTCAAAACGAGTTGATTGACGGAGAAGTTTTAAAAAATAGTACGGATTACATGCGTTCTTCTGTTTCTCTTTTTTGTTCCCTCCTTTCTCCTTAAACATACACACACATACACTACAGTACCACACATGCCAATCGGGAATTTATAGTATTTCCGAACTAGGCAGATACCTAGAAAACTTTCCAAACAAAGGAAAAATAGTGCAAGAAAACATTGTCAAAAATAAATTCGTAGGTGTTTGAAAAACGAAAGGTTAATTTAAAAATAGTTATTGCGTTGTACACGTTATATGAGCAAATAATCAAACTGGAGATGTGTTGCCGACGCATAAACTAGGCGTAGGTGTTACTATGTGAATTGAAAACATTTTCCTACAGCTAATATTTGTTCACCATAATTTCGAGTTCTGAAAAGATTTCCCTATATGTACACGGTTCAATGTGAAAAATAGTCATAAGTAAAATGGAAAGCAGTGGCAAGAAAAAAGAATGAATATTTGAGTTCTGAGGAAAGGATAAAGTGTTATTAAAACTTAATTTAAAGAGAAAAGGTTTCACGCGTACAGGAATCCACTTCAAAGTATCTTTTATAATATGATTTCACATATCCCGACAGCTTCTCAATAGACAAAATGATCATTTTCACTTCATTCATTGCTTAATATTCAACTAGTATATGGTTTATAATTAACTGATCCTCATTGTATATTCTCCTGTCTGTTCATTTCACGAGTCTTCCTTTTGACTAATTCAGTGCCACTTCTAGCGCGGAGATTGATCTAATTCCGAACAATTCACTCTATGAAAGCGTTATCGGCACGAATATTGGTCATAATTCCACAATTAGGGTTACGTCGCAGTAATTATTCTCAAAAGAGGATATAGATGTGGTTTCAGTACATTCAATGAAACTATCAGCATTGTCCTTTACAGTATTGAAATCAATAATCTCACAAAGTGAGTTGCGGTTAATTAGAGTTAACTTTGTGCTACTGACACGGTTTTCGATTAAACGTGGAAATCAAAAGAAGATTAAGTTTATTTTATAAAGTGGTAATGTGCAAAATATCTTGGTAAGATATTTTAAAAAGCTTTTTATGGTACAAAAACGTATAAATTTGAGAAACAAAAATTGTTTTAATGTACGTACTTTCCACAGGCCCAAAAGTTGTAATAACAGCAAAGAGATCGCTCCAGATCGCTGCAAGGAATAGTTTGCCTCTGTGAACCCTATCAATAGAATAGAAAATAACGGTGTTGACTATTAATGTGAGTGATGAGTTATGTACTGTTTTTTACATGAATAAAAGAGTCTAAAATTATAAGTATCTTAAGAAGCCTCATCAACACAATACAATAACAATTAGATATAATTAAATGTTTTATAGAAGAAACAAATCATCTACCTTTTTATCAGTTATGAAATAAGTAGCTTCTGTATTTCAATCCATATTCTATTCATGGGTATGAACAATAAGGTCATAAAACTGAACATGTACAGTTGACAAATTATACTTTCCCGCACACTTCACATACTTTTTTGATGCTAAATAAATAAACAAACAATTAAAATAATCTGTGGAAGAAGAATTAAGAGCGCTTCAAAAGACTGTAATTTATAAATACACATAATGAAATAACCTGCAAAAATAATGATCATGACGCCATAATAGTCGAGGCTTCACGGATAAGTGCTTCCAAGAGATTTACATTCCCTTTTATACCCGTTTCGTCTGACTGGTAATTCTCCTTATCTCACTGTAGGTCAGCTCACTGTAGCTCCTAATATATTAATTTACATTGTATTAAACATTTAGGGTATTATTTATCGTATGGTACATGTTACTTTTCTAGTCACATTATGCGTTAAAACTTTATGTTCCCAATGTTTAAATTTCATCTTATAATTGGTTAATAAATACTCCACAATATAGAAAATTTTGATAGCGTTAGTGCAATGATGCTCATTTATTATGAACGTAAGGTACGGTATACAGATTAAAATAAAGTGTCTGATAGAGATCGTACACTTGTAAAGTTTTGAAAAGTGATTGCTTCCCCATGAATCCATGCTCTTGCAACTTCCATGTACTCTAATCCCTCGTTTCCAATATTCTAAAATCCATAAGTTTCTAATTCTCCTTTTCGTCTAATATCCTGAATATATCTCTCCAAATCGAGAGCAAACACCGCTAGCTCTGTTTGATAGCCAGCTCGAGCAGCCAGAGGAATATTGCCTCCGACGTCCCTCTTTAACTTCCCTACACCTCAACTTCCTTCCCCAGCCCTCCGCGCGCCTCCTGCGAAATCCGCGACGCCGAGTCAGAGCACAAAGCGAAGCGGCGCGGTGGCGCTCACAAGGGCATCCGGCGGCGCCCCGCCTCCCTTCTCTCCACCCGCACCGTCTGCTCCGCCGTCGCCACTGCTGCTGCCGCTTCCGCACCACAGACCGCTTCCATTGCAGCTCCAACCACCGGCGCTGCCTCCCGACTTCGCCTCCCGACTTCGCCTCCCGACTTCGCCTCCCGACTTCGCCTCCCGACTTCGCCTCCCGACTTCGCCTCCCGACTTCGCCTCCCGACTTCGCCTCCCGACTTCGCCTCCCGACTTCGCCTCCCGACTTCGCCTCCCGACTTCGCCTCCCGACTTCGCCTCCCGACTTCGCCTCCCGACTTCGCCTCCCGACTTCGCCTCCCGACTTCGCCTCCCGACTTCGCCTCCCGACTTTGCCTCCCGACTTCGCCTTCCGACTTCGCCTCCCGACTTCGCCTCACTTTCGACTGCGCCTCCCACTTTGCCTCTCACCGCCGATTCCAAAACCTTGGTTGACGCCTCCGTGTTCTTCTACGATTCCGCTCCTGCCTCCGACGGCGACACTGAAGCGACGCCAGTACGAACATGGAATCCACCGTCGCTCGCCCACTACCACCACCTCCCCTCTCTCTCCCCTCTCACCCCCACCACCACTTTCGCCGGCGCCGCCTCTGTGGAGCCATGCAGAGCGCGCCTCAAATGAAGAAAATGGCCTCGTAATTGGGCGCGAGGTCTGCAAAGTGCACGCTCGGCGCGAGAGGCGTAGGGTTTGGTGAGGGCGCACCTGCGCGCGTTAAAGGTACCTCTGGGTGCAGCAGCCTCATCCAGCCAAGAACAATGGGCAAAAGACTGCGTCGTGGCTGGAAGGTAGAAGAAAGTCAGAACGACATGTGAAGAAATGTAATAGATTATGACCGAGAACCTAGGAATCTGAATTAAATTGGAAAAGTTGGATTGAGAGTCTAAGGGCCGTATTCATAGTCGTCACTTATAATAAGGAAAACCTTAAGGAGTTCCTTATAACGTTTTTCAGTTCATAGTGGCATCTTATCCGCTTGCATAAGAAACTTCTTATAGCTATAAGGAAGGTCCAGCTTCCACTTATAGCTATAAGTGAATCGTCTCTTGGTGGGTTGAAAATAGTCGTAATGTGAAAGAAATTGAAATGGACTACGATTTTGAACATTATAAAAATGTTTATTACTGCATTGTTCTTCGTAGCAACTATATTTAAGTGATATGTACAACCCTCCGGAAATGCACAATGATCAAGTATATTTAAGAAAAGGTAGCGTTTTATCCGGATGAAAGGACGTGTTTTGGACAACGTTGGTGGCAAAAATCAGCTACAATTAACTGAGGTTTACCGATTTCCCACATTGTTGTTCCCACAAGACATTGTTTAAGTTACTACCACTATTTAAGTTACTGTGTAGGTTAGGTTACCACACGGATGCCTACGGATGCATCCATAAGAATAGTTCACGGCCAGCTTGATGGGACGTTTCAGGCAGGATTCAAGTGGCTGTGAACCACCCAATGCGCTGTTGCCACACAAGACGCTGCTAGCGTTGTACTTATGTTAAGTATCGTCTATGAATACCAAATGTGCATAAGCATTTCCTTATCAAAAGTAACTTCTTATAGCTTAAGTATTTTCTTATTCTATAAGTGACGACTATGAATACGGCCCTAAAAGAATTATATGCGACTAGAATTCTTTAAATTAAATTAAAGTTCAATTTTGAACTTATAAGTTAGATAAGTATATAAAGATGAAATTGAAAACTCAGTAAATTTAAATAAAGCACCTAATTGGCAAATACAGATGAATAGGTAAGAACTTAAAAAATTCATCTACCCTAAAATGGTGAAATACAACATAACTTAGCAATGACGTAGACACAAAAATTTTTGGTCGTGAAGAAATCTAGCAACTGAATATTTAGAAGGTCGGGTTATTAAGAAGAAAATGCTTGCAGTACGTGTCTGAGAATTTATTTATTCATACGAAAAATTGTTTATAAAACTCTCCAAGATACATGTATGCTATGAAAATAATTCAAAGAGTACTGAATGATTCATAATACAAACACTAAGGCGAAAAATTCTCATGTGATTGACTGTCATCTTGTATATACCAGAAAGCATGCAGTCGTAAGAGAAATACATTTTAAAATCTTTCATTGTGCCCGTCGAAACGTTAGTGCTATGAAATGTCACGTGTTCGCGAATTGCCCTCTTACTCAAGACCAGTGCGAACAATCGAACATCGGATTCAAAGGAACAAAAGAACTGGAGGAAATGTGGCCGCAGAGATCTCATCACAGTTCCCTCGACATCCTCCAAGTTGATCAAAGACAATGCAACGGAAACACGGGTTTTCCACAACGGAGCTCAAAGGCCGCAAAAGTTCGGTGTGGGGCGGGGCGAAGTGGGAGGTCGAACTAGGATAAAGAAACAGTCTGCTAAATCGTAAAGCCAGGCCAGTGAGAGGCGGATTTATGAAAGGCTACGGCGGCTGGTAAGTAAATTCTCACTAAATCTCGACACATTTAACTTCATGAGTAAAATACAAACTACTTATAAGTAATACTTCTTCCGATTTTATATCTTTTTTATTTATGAATGGATATAGAGACTGGTAAAGTAACACTCTCGAAATTCTGACAAATTTAACTTGATCAGTAAAATACATATTACATTTAAGCAATAGTAATTGGGATGATAAAATTGCGAAATGAAAATACAAATTACTTTACCAAAAGATTACTACCAAGAAATAATACTTCTTGGTATATTAATCTTTTTTATTTATATATAACCACGGAACTGCTAAAGTAACTCCATCGAAATTCCGAAATATTTAACTTTATCACAAAAATACAAATTACTTTCAAGTAATGCTTATTGGGATGTTAAAATTGCAAAATTATTTTTTTATAAAATATGAAATTTACTGAAATTAAAACATTTTCAATTAGTGCAAGGGGTATATGGTATTTTCTAAGATTTTTATAAATAAAATTATTTTTTCGACCCGAAATATAAAATAAAAACTAAGTTTGCCAGAACTACAGTTGCAACTTTATTTGTGACTACATTACATTACCCTGTGTAGAATGTTAAGATGAAAAAAAACATTGCGGATACTAGCACATGTTTAAAAATAACCTTTTGCAAAAAAATTTCTGCACAATAGTGCAATAGTGTAATAGTAAAATGGACATAAAAATTGTTTCAATTTATTTTATGCCATTCTACAATGTAAGTGTAATAATTTATCTACATGCAAACTCAGAGAGTGCAGAATAATAATCGTTTCCTATATTATTTCAGTAGTATACCTTTCCTTTACAGATCTCGCACGCAACCAATCTTTATAAATAAGCGCTCTAAAGAACGAGAATTTAACAAAGAATTGCAATTTAAAAATATGAAGAATTTGTTTTGAAAAACGCATCTAAATATTCGTGCCAAATTCAACACGCAACACTCGCCAATGTTTTTGAATCTATATCGTCAAATAACTCCTAAACAAAACGTTCTAGAGCCATAAAACTAAACGTTAGCAGAGGCCTCAAAAAATATGCTCTACATTTCTTTCAGGCCAAAGGCTTCAAAGAAACGTTTTTCACACCATAATCTACGAGATGAGACACCTTTGGACATTCAATTAAATTTTTGGTTCGTTTCAATGCTCCCAATGCCACCTGAATATTTCAGCCCTGGTTGCTGGATAGACATTGTTGTGATTACACGCTTAGAAGGCTTAAATTCCTCCGTCTTATATTTGCGCTTTCTGTATACTCCGTGGTTTGTGCAGTCTGACGAGGTTTATTTGCATAATCATTAATTCAAGGTTTGCTCTCCAGCAACCAGTCATACAATAATAGTTGCTTGATACCTGTGAAGATTGTTGTTAATGGGAGTAGTGAAACCATTCAATTAAAGTTTTGCCGTGGTCTATAAGTGCAATGTACCTAATTATGGAGGGATGTGGGTGTACAATGAGATGTGGGTGGAAGTATGTACATCAACGCTGCGAACTCATATTGTAAATAATACACTGTTTGATATTAAACTCAAGGGTGTCGGTTCGTTAAGATATTCAATACACAAACATTCCCATGTACGGAAATTAAATCTAAGCCTGCTAAATTGTTTCTAATGGTAACAATTGGTATTTAGTACTCAAAGGTGAAAATATAATTTTGATTATTTTTTGGCTCGGAATTGCTTTTCTTGAGGTACGTAATAACGCAGAAAATAATCCAATGCTTTTTAGTGCATAAATACTTTTTCAATTTTCGCACCCCAGAAAGCTGTCACCCGGACCCTCCAAAACCCCCTCATTTCCTTATAACAAATCAAGGAAAGTTAAATAACATTGCAAAGAGTACCGGTTGGGTTGTAGTTGCCCGATCCGGTATTTTCGCACTTCTTTACTTGGCTTCTCAGAGGGAAAACCTTTTCTAATATTTTAGTAACTATCAAAGAAAGCGAAAAACTAACTCTCAAGGAAGATTGAATAATTTCTTCCAATGTGTTTTTAAAGAAGTATGAATGGTTCCAAGAACATCTTTCTATTAATGCTGAATAAACCTTTATTAAAATTTGTTTCCAACATTAATTGCATTGATATTTTTGTTTGATATTCTGCAAGTACATTAAGAGTTACATTTATACATTTTTTAAAGAAATAAACACGTTTCATTAACAACTTCCTTCTTAATGGAAAGGTTAGACAAATGGATAGGGGAAAGGGTGGAGGTTTAACATGCGAGAATTCTCGCACGGGTACGCTAATGTATACATATTTTACATTTTGACTTCCACATATTTGAAAGGCCCACGAGTTTTCTAACCTTTTCCGACGGTAATTACCCTCGGTTGATGTGTAGTCTTCTGCTCGTCTACTTGCGAAAGTTGGAAGGTCGGGACGGCGTGTGGGCGGGAACCGAGGGCTGTGTCTGCGGCCCTGCATTTGGGACGTGTTACCCGGTGCATTGCGGCGTGGGCAGGAAGGGAGTTGGGGCAAGGGGGGGGCCGTGAAAGTGGAAGAGGGAACCGAGAGGTGGGGACGCAGTGCAAACAGAGCGTCAGGAGCTGGACGGGGGGCAACCCTGGCTTTGTCCGCTTCTACTCATCACGCGAGGAAATTGCTTTTTCGGACAAGGGTACCCTTTCATCATAGCTAGGCAGACGTGCACTCAGTGGACGTCACACAGTGAAATACACTGCAATTTTGTAAAGAAAATGTCGTTTTTACGTTTTTTTCTATTTTTTGTTCTCAATTAGATTTGAATTGAACGATACGATGATCTCCCTAGTGATATGTCTAGATTTGGAGAATTCTTGGAATGAGAACAATTCTGATAGGAAAGTGAAATAGAATGCGACAAATGTGAAAGATTAGACGTGAATTATGAGAGGGTTTTAATGAAAATGAATTCTTAATATTGACATTCTCATGAAGTGGAGATATTTGCTGGTTCCTTTCTCCCTTATACGTACGAAAGTGTCATTGTGACAGGCATAAATTGTCATTGAGAGATTATAAGAACTGAAATGTTACACTTGTTTCTATAAGTATCTGATATAATGATCGGAGTTTTCTATGTAATATCTTTTGATTATTTCTCTCATGTATTTTCAACATAAAAGGTGTAAGAAAACTCAGTGGCAAAACGTCAGGAATTAGTCTTTATACGGAGAGAGGTAGATTACAATGTGGGTCTGAAAATGCTTAATTGTAGGTTTCAGTATTATTTGGATTTCATGATTCACATACCACAGCAAATGTTCAAAATGAAATCCACCTGCCTCATGTTGTTTTGCGTATTGAGTGTCAGACGCGATCAATAACAACCTTTGCACTGAGCTACAATGCACCAAAAGATAGTTCATCATGAGAAACAGTTGAATGAATTTGACCCATAACTAAAAGTCCGAGGGATTTTAATACTAAAATCCTTGACACAGAAAAATATAGATTATGTACATTTTTTCTCACATTTTCGTTCAGAGATGAAGACATTTACCAACTTTAATGAGTTCGGATAACAAATCAATAACTGAGTTTGGGCAACACTCTATTCAAACATTTTAGAAAACTTATTGGAATCATGTGTCTTTCTTCTGGTTGATGAATCTGTGGTATTAAGTTGTGTTACCATTCCTGCAGTCATTTTAATTAATGCTTTAAATCTGGATTATTATTTCAGAAACAAGTTTTCATACTATACACAGAGTGAGATTTGAGGTGAGAAAATACCATCTACTTCTCAATTAGAAGAACCAATGATTCTTGTTTCGTTTTGTCCCAGAAGTACTTCTTTCTTTTCAGCAGTTTATTGACGATTTCTCTTCTTCTATAACGTCCAAAAGGTTTTGATTAATGCGGAGAAAACATGCTGAAAAAGGGATCGCGACCGTGAGATGCAACACGACCTTGCCAACCTATCGTCAGAAAAGTGATTAAGGGCAGGAAGACCCCCCTGTACTAGCAATGTTAATTTTGATCTACTTTATGTACCTTTTTCTCCGAAACTACTAATTTTTTACTACTAAAATTTTTAAAATTAACTACTAAAATTTTGAAATTTTTTATAGATATATATGGCCCATTTCTACATAATCGCTGATTTTTTCGAAGCAATTGAATGAATAGGTGTTTAGTAATAATTGTTTTGAAAACGTATTGTTTTTTAGCTAATTTTTTGAGGTTTTGAAGTTTTTCTGCCAAAGTTATTTTACAAATATACACTATAAAACCAGCATATATCTATGAGATGATGCTTAAGATATGGTAAAAATTTCATAATTATATCACTAGTAGTTTATGATAAAAAGGAACATACATTCAGAAAATATGAGTTAGCGGGAAAATCAATGTAAAGTTTGACAGTACCTCAAAACATTCCAGCAGCGTATTCTGGACTCTCTGAATTTTCTTCTTCTTCTTCTTCTTCTTCTTCTTCTTCTTCTTCTTCCTTTTTCTCTTCTTTTCTTGCTTTTTTCCCTTCATTTTCTATTTCCTCATCACCTTTTTCGTCTCTAGATGTTAAAATTTCTACTGTGTTGTATTCCGGTTGTATGCCTAGTTGCTTCAGAACTTTTACTCTACCTCTACTTCCTTCATTAAAACTTAGCACAGCAACATAAAATTTAGTAGAAAGTGTGCCAAAACCTACAAATACTCTTTTTGGGATTCTTGTCCATATGACATTGTTGAACGATTCATTTGCATTTAGCGTTCGGCCATGCAGACATTTTTTTAATAACTCTTGATCAGCAAGTCGTCTATTAATTGGTTTAATGACATTTGCCACAGCTAATGGGAGGGATCTAGTATGTTTATAATCTTCACCAATTTCTTTTGCTTTAGTGTATTTGCACCATGTATCCATGTCCTTTCGTGCACAAACCATGCTGCGGATCTTCATCTGTGGACAACTTGTGGAAGAATGTTGCCCACACATCTCTTCGCATAGCTTCCAAGTTGCCTTTGTTTCTCTGGATGGTCAAGGCATAATAATTTTGTAAATTGTCTACTTCCTGTTTTGTCAGTCGTCCATGACCCATTATTGAAATGCCATCCTCTAGCTTTTTCCCATTCCACTCTTTGACCACTTTTCTACGTTGAGCACCTATCCTTTTCTTTACATGACCAACACATTCTAATTTTTTGACAGTAATGTCTAAATAAGCTTTCTAAAACTTTTAAAACTTTCTAAAACTATTTAAAAATCCCTTACATGTCCCCATCAGCCACGTATTCTGAGTACCTAACTTCAGTAACGTTTTTAGGGGTCTGTCAAATATAGCCACAGCTCCAGCTGACTCCATCCCACCACTTGCTCCTTCAAAGTTAACACTGCACTCACCACTAGATTTATGAGCAATTAACTTTTCATTTTCAACTACAAGTTTGGCAATACTTTGTCAATATTTCTACATCAACTACTTCCCTACTGTCTACACTTGTTGCTGATACTACACCATTTAGGCTCTAGTGGCCCCGCTTTTGCCATGTTCCATCTAATGCAATGGTGAAGTCACGACAACTCTCATTAATTTCAACAGCCTCTTCCACTGCTGCTTGCATGGATTCAATTGCACATTTCTTTACAGTTGCATTCAGTTACTGAGTATATTTATAAAAATGAGCAGGTGGCTTTGGCAAGATCACAAGATCACAAGATCATAAGAGCACCAAAATGTTTGTGCTGCTGCGAAGCCTTCCAAATACAACGCAATGCATAAACAAATCTTATATTAATGTCATAATTTTTTTTTGATTTTGCAGATGTAAAGAAATTATACACTTCACCACAATTTATGCAGAGCAAAATTATTGAAGAAGAACGTGCAGCTCTCACTTTCTTGTCTTCTACACACTCAATGGAATTTTCACTTCCACAAAACTTACATTTTACAAAAGATTTCAGAGAATTTGATAATATATTTAAATATATAATTAGGTTAACATTACATGCACCATTAGAATCTTCCAAGACATCTGAATACAAATCACTGAATAATTTTTTCCCTGAAGTACTTTCACGAGCTGTACCTCCATTGTCACAGGAAAGATTTTCTGGTGTGGAAGATAACCTCTCATTCCTTTCTCCCACAACAGAAAAGCTACCGTCACCGGGAAATACAGGCAGAATTGTTTTCTACATTTTTTCGACGTCTCCCAGGACCAGGAAGGGTGTTCTTCTTTTTCTTGAACATCACGTTGACTTCTCAGCATTTTGAAATATCCGAAAACACAATGACAACAACACCAAGTGCAGGGACGGCCAAACACCATATAAACCCGCGTAAAGATGAGCAAACAAGAAATAAATGAGAGTAAAGCAGGGCAGCCAACGCTCACTTAATTCCCCTTCAAGAAAATTCCCTAGAAAAATTCATCAGCAGAAGAAAAACATTCTGACAGAAAAAGGGGGCGTGACACCTGCGCATGACCGCATTTAAATTCAATTTAGAACCCTTTTTAATAACGATCTTTTTTAATAATACTTGTGTTGCATGCATACTAATAGACACTAAAGAACCTATAAATGTGAAAAAACAAAACTCAATTTTTTAAAACTTTTTGAGGTCTTTTTGCCCAAATCACGGTTCCCAAATAATGCAAATACCTCCAGGGTATTTCAATGGGGCTTTGAGTCTTCCAAACCCACATAACGTTCCAGTGACGTCAGGCTGTGCCAAAACCAGAAAATTGTAACAGCAAAAAGAGTTCAACCGGAATATCTGCTTCTGAACCCAAAACGATAAAGGAATTTGCGGAATTATGGCTAATATTATAAAACACATGCAGGTCTTTTTTTTAACAGAAATGACTAATCCTGTATTTAAAAGGATGATCTCCATTAAAACGATTCTTCAACTTTTATATTAACATGTCACTTCCATATTAAGAATGTTTCCACGTTATAAACGAATTTGGCTAATGGAAATCAAATGCTTCAAGATAAAATCATTGTTCTAGGACCAAAAATGGAGTACGAGCATTTTTAAAATAATTATATCGGAACGTTCATGTCTTGTCTTTACAGTCGAAGTCGAATTCTGAAGGGGCATACTTAAGAAGATAATAATCGACCTAAAGATGTATTGAACGCTAACAGAACGGGGTTTTGACATGTACAGCACATGATTTATTGCAATAATTGCCAGACTGTAAAGAGTGAGATGGATGTTAAACGTGTTATCAATGTGACATATGGAACAAAGTAAATGTAAATTATTCAGAATATCTTATTCAGATAAAATAAGACAATGGAGTTGAACTTTAAATATGACTATTCTCTAATTTATATCTCTTGTGAGTGTATATAGAAACTTGTTTTTTTAAACATGCACATAAACCCTTTAAAATAATGCGTAAATTGTTATTTCTGTATTTTAACACTATAATATTTTCCAGACTATAATGATTCCTACAACAAAGAACTGAATGCTCCTTGGTAACAAAAATAGAAGGGCTAACACACAAGTGAACACAGAAATGAAGAGAAATACGTTTTCAAAAGTTTTCTTTTCATTTTGAAACAATGTTGCAAATGGATGCATGCAGATATTGTGAATCTGCCTTTGACGCCCGCTGCAATGCCCTTTAGAAATGGTACTCGCCTTCAGATGTGGGGAAGCTGTTACCTTCGCAGTCACAATTCAGTCGTCTGGAAACACAATTCTTCGCAGTCACAATTCTAGCGGCCGGCTGCTCTGGTCGGTAGTTTTCCGTGGTTTCTCCTTTCAACACCAGGCGGGCAACGGACCGCGCGCGATCTTTCCTTCTCATTCCTTGTCCTAATCTATCTTTTATTTACACACATACACACACACACACACACACTTCCATGCACTACACTATCACACATGCTGGGGAACCGGTCGGGAGAGTAGAGCTTTGCCCGGCTGGAGGCGGTGCCCTTCTGGTGGGAGATACTGGGATGGGGAAACCCCGCTAGTCGACGGTAGGTCGGCACCTGATCTCGCCATCCAGAGGGAAGATCGTCACCGTCTCCCGAGCAAAACATGCACTGCACTTACGGGACTAGTGGCCTCCGTAGTTGACGCGCCCGGAATCACTAATCAATCAATCGCAGTGACAGAGAAGAAGGGCCCACAAGATAGGCCCAAGATTTTTTTCGATATTCGGAGCTAAAAAACCGAAGGAGTATTTTATTCGAAGGAGTCTGTATTCGAAACAAATATTAAGTAAGTATTTAACTGAAGTTTTTAACTAAACTTTCTTTTAACTAACTAAACTCAACCATTTCATTATTTACCATTTATGTTAATTTTTCATACATACTGTTATTATTACTTTTTTCTATTTGATTTTTAAAATTTTGTAATTTACACTGGCGAAAATCTTTGGTCAGCAGCGACAATGAATGAAAATTATTGCTCTAATATATTGCACTAAACATATAACCGAGATGGACAAATTGTTTGTAATTGTTTTCGTTTTAATCGTCATTAACGTGAATTTGTGTTCGTTGGCATTTACAAGATATTATTTTAAAAACGAAGCCAAATAAAAGCTTTACGAGGAAAACATTATGCAATTTTTTACATTTCAATGATTGGAATCTTTGATTGAAGATAAATCTGTACTCAAGCAATTACTTACGGATAAAGTAAATTAAATGAGTTTTTCATTTGTTTAAACTTTCTTATTTTAATCGCATTGAGAAGCCAACAAAATCTACGTAATGATTTTCTGATTTTTCCTTTGCGGATTCTCGAAGGACAATTATTAATATTCTATCGTTTATCTCAGATATTAAATACACTCTGGCGGTTTTGAATACTGATATCCTTCCACTAATGATGTATTGCTCAATTGCTTATTCTCGCCAAACTCCTGATCGGCAGACTTATCTTTCTGACCATCTTTCACTTTCTGGAAGTAGATTATTTGTTCATCGGCCGTGCGTCACCAGAATACCTCCACATCAAATATTCATAGAGATTTCAGGACAAATCCACGCAAAGCAACAAAGGCCTCTAAGCTGTCGAGGTAGGATATGTAGTTGTTTGTGCTCTCAAGTCGTTCTACACATATCATTCACAAAAATAAACTAAAATATAAAAGCAGAGTTGATTTTGAATTCATTCATTTGCATTCGCAATTACGTAACACTTTTGTAAAGTTTACTTCTCAGATAATCGTATATATCTAGAAAGAGCTACTGAAGACATGCACAGTGTGTATGAAGAAACCAACAACTCTTAAAATGATGATTTCAACCGGTCTAAGAGGAAAAAATGTTTATGAGATGTTTCTTTTACTGGTTTTGACATGCCTCTCCATCAACTTTACGGAAGGTAATCATCTACTCATTCAAGATATTAGTAACCATTCAAAATTTACAAGTCACTCTAGAATATTGACATCTCCAATTCGTGTTGGGTTAGTTACTGACGGCAAATCACCGGACTACTGTACGAGGATCTGGCAAGATTGGTTCGAACTACATTCTAGTATCTTGTTCACACTTGCAAAAAAGACAGGAAATATAAAGCACTGCGTTCAACTGCGACGTGAAGCCGAGCAAGATTACCGACTTGTCAGGAATGAAGTAGAAATCACAAGAATACCTGTGTATAGGAGTGTTGCAAGCAACGATAATGTGAGTTACTTATATCCGCATGATATAAACAATCTGTGCTTCGTGGTCAACAAGGCTCCATTCATCCAATCCAGTGTCCTTATAACTGTATCTTTCTACGTGTGGGTAGCTATAGCAATCTCGTTTCTGGCCGTATTGCTAATTTCGGTTATCTTCTATGGCCTGACGATTGGTGGTGCCCTTCTTCATGTGATTCGCTCATTTCTTACCGGATTCTTTGACAGCCGTCTTCGTCGCATATTTCTTTGGTTGAGCATCTTCGGATTCTTTATGGCAAACACTATTGCTGGATCATTCACGGGATTTATAGTTTCTCCAGCAAGCGATAAGGATATTAACACCCTTCATGATGTACTTACCAACATCAAAACCATCTACTGTGCAGGAGAATACTACAGAACTGTGCTTGGTATTCGCTCTGCAGGAGGTCTTGCATCTCTTGTGTCAAAAAGAATTGAATTTGCCAACTTGATGAAGCTAGGACGACGGATTCCTCGCAACGCTGCTATATTAGGAAACCCACGAGAACTCTATATGGCGGAACAACAAGAAGATGCATTTGAAGATGGGCTCAGCATGTATCACAGAGTGAGGGAATGTTTGGTCGACACTGGGTATTTGTCGTTCGCCGTAAGGAAGAACTGGCCTCAAGCAGACTACTTCAACTCGTTGCTGCAACGTTTGGTGGAAGCTGGAATCGTCCAGAAGCTGAAGCAAGTGCACCTGCTGAAGTTCCTGGAGTGGTTCCACCACATGCACTCCACCCGCATGCAGGGCGTGGGGCGCAGCGCGCGGGGAGGGCCGGCGGCGGCGCGCGCGCTGTCCGTGCTGCACGTGCGAGAGGCGCTGGTGGTGCTGGCCGTCGCCATCGGCGCCGCGACGATCGTCTTCGCAATGGAAGTGGCCGCGGGGCGGCGCTGTGGCATGAGACGCGGTAGAGTCCCTTTGGTCCGATTACAATAAGTTGATGATTGGCAGTTGCGAATGCATACCACTGGGCACAGTTTGCGTACCACTGGGACAAGCAAATAAACACTTGAAATAAATACTTAGTAAAGTAACCAAATCATACACTCATATTGTATGACGTTACAGCTTCAGAAGCACAGTTGTCAATCACCAACTTATTTTAATCGGACCATAGATACAGAGAGCAGCGCATTCCATTGTTCCATCGATCTTGCCATTTTATCTCCAGTTGTCAGGAAAATTGGAACTGCGTAATATTCCGTATGTTGGAATCAATGAATCTACCCCAAATCAATATTAATATTCTTGAAAATCTTTCATAATGTCACCGAATGTTATAATTTCCCCTCAGTTCCTGATTGGTGCCTGACGGGCTTGTCGAGTGAGTGGATTTTAAATGGCGGCGGTTGCGCTACTCTCTGTACCTAGGGACTCTAATCCGCGGCCGCTTGGAGGAGTCCAACGAGCTAGAATATACTTCATACAGTGGCCTCCATCTTTGCAGTAATTGAAGCCACGTTTTTTGCAGTCATAGCAGCGCCCTCTGGAGAAACAGAGTGTTCTAGTATTCCGTTTGGCGCTGTAAACGGCCGAGTAAACGGCCGGGCCGTGCGTAATATAAATCCTCTTGCCCTGTGATTCACGACCAAAAATTAATCATTTAAAAATGAAATCACAAAGTGAAAGGAGAATGAATTGTGAAACTTTCAAACACTTTGCTTCCAGCATCGGTTATTGTCATAAGAAAGGAAGCTGTTGAAATGTTATTGTAGTAAGCATAACAACCCAAATGTTATTGCAATGTTATTGCAAGAAGAAGCAAAAAACTTATTACAAATAAGGCGGCAAACTTGAAAACTGATATATTTGTAATTTTATAACTTCTATTTTTCAATTCACCGAGTTAAAGTACATTTACAGTAAGCCGAACATACTACAGGCATTGTGATTATTATTATTTTAACCACTAATATAATTTCAATACAGATTAACGAAAAGACAACAGATAGGAAAAAGATCTAATGCAGACAACACGTCTATTAAATACAACAGTTCTACACGCCACCATTAGTCACGTCGCACGATTTGACTGCAAAACACATGTGGTGGCCCCTAGTTCGTCGAGCGTCCACCGAGAGCGCAGAAACCATACGGTCAGCCACTCTATGTAGTATATTCTAGCTCGTTCGTGAAGCCTTGAGCAAGGGAACTTGCGGACAGCATAGCTCTTTGGCGACAACACAGCCACGCCGACAGGGCCAGGAATGTCTCACTGATAGCGTGGCTGCGATAACTTGACAGTCGCATTGTCCGCAGGTGAGACACCACGTGTCCTTTCGGCTGGTCATGCGACGACACGTTGTTCGCTGGCTTGACTGTTTCAAAATCCACACCATATTCTTTCTTGTCGTAGTGCTTGTGAAATTTGTCGTGAAGAATGCCGTATCAAAATCACAAATAACCGTTTCAAAAGTCACATTTGCTTTGAAAAAGCCACGACAAAATATTGGTACTCTTGAAAAAGCCATGATAATATATTCGAATATGTAAACAACGCTGAGAATGTGGCGTCACCCAAACAGTTGAGAGCAAACATTAAACAACGAGTCTGCGTCAACATGACGATCGCATGATATGGAGGTTTTAGGAATTCTTTGTTTAACTACTACCGCAAAAATTTCAAATGTTGTGAGTAAAAGTAAAAAGAAAATAAATGAATTAAATAGTTTGTAGTTCAAAAAAGAAATGTTAGTAATATGTAGCATGTGGAAAGAACTCTGAGTGGAATATCCATTAACAGAGAAAAAAAATATGTACGTATCTAGAAAGAGCTAAACAATTACTGCAGATAACTAGAGAACTGCATCACTGATGACCGTAAATTCTACAATTACTTTTCTCCACCTGAAATAGTGACCATCTAGTTCACGGACAAAAGTCAGATGTTTTCTACATTTTAGCATTTGTAAATTTCTTCTGAACCATTTTTTTCTTTTCTTTACTGATCATTCTTGCTGCCTTCTTATTGATGACTTTTTTTACTTTCCCGTATACGTAAGTATACACGGAGTGATATACGTAGTATAGGGAAAGTTATGTAATGCTGCGCGAAAAAATGGACAATTTTCGGCTGGAAAAAAATTAATTTCCGGGCCGTGAAAACGAATAAGTGGATAAAACCAGTTGCTAAATTAAGAAAAAAATCCCCTAACACGTGGTGTAGCCAGAAACCCTGTTTTCTAGGTCCTTGATACCGAAAACCCAATTAAAGGAAAACGTCCGTCTGTCCGTCCGTCCGTCCGTCCGTGTGTGAACACTGCTAGCGCCTAAACTATACGTACGATTTCTCTGAAAATGGATATTCCCCGGTCGATCTGATTCTAGTCAAAGCTTTGAGATTTTGAAAAAGATTCTTCAAAATCTGGGGATACTTTATATGAAAGCCCCACGGGGGTTTTCAAACTTTTCTCAAAAACGGCTCAAAATTTTTTCTTTAAATTTCTTGTATGAATAGAGGAAAATACACTTTTTAACATGGCATAGGTCCGATTTTCACGTACAGCTCTGAATTTTCGAAAATTGTGAAAGTTTGAATTTTTTTCGGCGTCTTTCTCCAACTACAAAATTGAAGATAGAGATTTTTTCTTCAAATAAAATTTGTTCTGCATATTGAGTTCTTTAATAAAGGTCATGTAAATGTTTTTCACAATTTTGGTAGTTTTCGTGCAATATGTGCAACATTAAAAAATTACAAAAACAAAATTTTCTCAAAAACGGCTCCATTCTTTAAACTTTTGGTAGGGATAGTGATAAATGTACTCTATCAATGACATAAAAGCCATTTTGGTCTATCGGTTGGTTTTTTCAAAAATTACAAAATGTAAATTTTTTTACTTGTCTCTCACGTCGTTAATATTTACATTATCGGCGATTTTTTTACATTATTATATTTACGAGTATATATGCTTTAAATAATGTCAAGTAAAGTTTCTCGAAAACACTACCGTTTTCTGTGAAAAGTAGCTCGAATTTCGGCATTTCTCAAGAAATGCTCAAACGCCATTTTCTCAGATGTGGCTGCAATTTTTTTCTTGAAACTTTTGTAACGGATAGTGCTAATTACACTCTTTGTATAGAGTAAAGTTTATTTTGAGTTATTTTTTTGGTTTTTCAAAAATTACATAATTGTAATTTTTTTGAAAGATCTCTCACATCTTTAATATGCACATTACTAGCAATTTGTAAACATTATTATATTTGTGAGTGTAAGTGCTTCAAATAACTTCAAATAAAGTATTTTGAAAACTCAAAAATTTTCTGTGAAAATGAGCTTCAAATTTCGCACTTTTAGTAGCGCTAAAACGCCATTTTCTCTTAAACGGCACATCTTTTTTAAAAGAAAATTGCCATTTATGACTAGGGTTTATTGTTCTTTAATATTCTAAAATTAATGTTTCCGTTCTACCAATAGGAAACCGAAAAATTAAGAAAATTACAACAAATGTACTTTTGGCGGTGATAGATGACAGCTGGCAAGAAAGAGTTTGTGGTAATTCCGAATAGCTAGCGAAGACCCAAGGAAATAGAAAACTAATACGGGAAAGTCTGTGCCATTCTGTAGCACCACTAGTTTAGTAAAGAAACACGTAATTCTTTTGATTTTAAGTGTTGGATCGATTGATTTAAAATCAAAGAAAAAACAAAGAGGTTAAAAAAGTATTACAGACGTTCCAGTGTAATGTTCCCTAAAAGTTCGAGGCAAACTCGATGTACCTTCAAACTCAAATTAAGAGAAAATTTTTCGTTTTTTTATGACCCACTTGAAAGGGCGCTGAGTCCGCAAAGATCGTAAAAAGACTCGTAAATTTGAGAGGAACATATAATAAAATGTCATTAACAATATTCTAAAGAAATTTTACTAGAAAAGAATTTATACTCTATTGCTTCAAATATGATGTGCTATCTAATACATAATTATCAAATAGTCTACATATCCTAAATTGTTAATTTTCTTATTGAATTATAATTCATTAATTTACATCGATACTGTCACAGCCATCATCTGTGCTGTCCTTAATAATCCGGCTCTGTAATAACTACATACTATGAACTTTGCCTTTGTTATTAGATTCATAATACCACTTTTATGAATCATAAATGATTTGATCTTTTCGAATGAAAAGGTGCTTTGAAAGGGAGTTGTACGTTAAGGAATACAGGATGAAAATAAAAGTTGTGGCTCTTAACATAACATTAAGATAAATTATACATCGTAATCATATATCTTTTAGCATGTCTCTTCCCTGTTATATTTGTTAAATATCGTAAATGTAATTCAATGTCAGATTTACTAATACTCGCACGAGTATGCAATTGACTAGTTCATTCAGGCAAATGATTTCGCTTGACAAAGCTTTTGAACAAAACATTATAGTACTATAATTATTATAGTCATATAGAATACAGAATATTATAGAAAATTATAGTACTATAATGTTTTGCTGAACTTAGGAATAGTATGTAGATCTTCGTAAATAATATAATCAGTCAGAGTTTTAGATTATTGAAATATACGTGAAATGAAATAAGTAAACGGTTTCTATTCCTTTCTGAATATTTTCTCTGAAATAACGAATGTATTCACGAATGTTTAAGTCATAATAGGAAAACCAAGAAAAATGTAATAAAAGTAGAAAACATCGTCGATGTCTTTTGTTGAAAAGAATGACTAAATGACTTAAATTTCTCTTTGTTCGAGCGCAAGCTTTGAAACAGATGTACAGCCTTTCTCCTTGTAATGGGGACCGAAAGAAGCGATCACTGTTTTTTGGGAGTGGTAGAGAGATACACACAAGCTGATCGAATTATCTCGTGGAGCTTTCACGAAGGCACCGGTGGATCTGACGTCTGTTTGAGACACATTTTCTGAAAGTCTTGGCGAACTGGAACGGCAGAAGCGGTAAAGGAGGTGCTAGTGACGTCTAGAGGACGTGCCAAAGGATTCAGAGGGTAGTACAGGGATAGAATGCAGAGGTACTCACACGGTACGAAAAAAGGGAGGAGAGTGAGAAAATATTTCTACGAGAGCAGTGAGGTTAAAGAATCTCGTCATCGCAGAAAATGTCTTTTAAGCGAAGATGGAGAGAACGGTGGTGACTGACAAGGAGGAGAAGTGTTTGGAAGAGCCCGGAAAGGAAGAGAAAAAAGGCGATGGCTGCAGTAGAGGCGATGTGCACATCGAAGTTGGAAACATGTGCGAAGGCTGAGGCGGTCCAGTCGTCGGTTCCTTTGAAGCCCTCGCAGCTGGACTGTTGGCCCCAAAGCTATTCTCAGTCCGAGGATGTTGTCCTTCGTGACCTGAAAGCCGACTCTTTGGCTGCGTTGTTTGTCGGTCCGATTCAAAGGTGTAAATCGCATCCAATTCTGCATATGAAAATTTGAACATGTTTCTAACATTTCAAAAACGATTTACTAGACTTAAAGAAATGAATACCGTATAATGCCTGAATCATTATTATTAGTTGATAAGAGGACAAGCCTGTTTATATTTGAACTGGTAACCATTTGGCTTGATAACCATAAGGCAATATTGTCTTATTATACTTGGTCTCTTATAATGCCATTAATGCCATTAATAACCATTAATAATTAACCGTTAATGCCATTAATAAAATGAATTTAAATTGTTATATGGAGATGATGGAAACAATAATAGAAAAAACAATAATAATCTTGGATTGAATACGTATATTCAATAAACCACACTCTAAACCTATGCAAATAGTTCCCTTCTATCACTTAATTTCGAAAAAACATTGTACAACGCTTTATCGCGATGTAGATACTTCTTAGTAGATGAGCAGTATATAAATTATTCCTCAATTTTTAATGTGATTTGAACATTGTAATACTCTAGGCTTTTTTCATGTAGTGCATTTCATACGCAAAATTACGAGAGAAAAAAAGATAAAGAGCATAATATGATTAGTTAAGTCAAATGATTCAAGAAACTTTTATATGACCTCACGTAAAATTCTTGCTGAAATATCTCTCTGTCTTCTTAAAGAATTAAATGTGCTAAGTTCTTGAAATGAAGAATTCCTTAGACGCTGCTTCAGACGTCTAGTAATTGTCGTGAGGGAAGCCAGTGCTCTTAGTATGCGCAAAGGAACTCGTGACGTCCTTGCAGTGCTGATTCGCCAGGCGGACTCCTGCAACTCCAGAACCGCGAATGAACTCATTCTCTTCTCACTACAGACAATTTGCACCATTTAAAGTGACGCTCAATGTTTTACTAATGAGACTCATATATTTATTGCAAAACTATGTAAATGATGCGTGCTATATTGTCAAATAAATATTTATTTTATTACTCCAGAGATGACAGTCTCCAAGATGTAGAAAATAAAACTTTCTACAGGTTTCAATTTTTGATTCGAGATTCATTCAGTGCCATGTAATTTCACGAATGTAAAATGAAAAGAATCTCTATTATTTTCAAAACAATTATTCGACGTAAATAATTGGAATTAATTAAAAAATATACATAATTTACGTAATTAAAATCTCTCAAATGTTTTCTCATTCTCCTCCCTCTATTCGCACCATGTCAGTACCTCTGCATTCTATCCCTGTACTGCTCTTTGAATCCTTCGCCACGTCCAAATGAGAACGTAATTATGACAAAATTAAAGCATCTTGAGATTTGATGACACTACATTAAATTAATTGTATATCGGAGGATACAGATATGATCTCCAGATTTCAATCTCACAAAAACTTCGATTTTTTTCAGACTAGTAACAGTTAAAAATACATGAAAAAGCAATCGAAATGTAGAAAGATATAGTATAATTTTTCTTCTTCTAGTGAACTTGATTCATTTCTACACTGAAAGTCTCTACATCAAAAGTTCATATACCTCTCTATGAAAAATACGTGCACTTTCTGGTCTCAGAATTTCAAACTAGTCTCATTTCTAGAAGAATATTCTCCGCAATCTACCGTCTCTTTAAACGTATTAATCGCAAGCGTTCTTCCGAAAACATTAATGATGCGAAGTTTTCGGATTGTCATTTCATACTTACAAGCGAATACTTCCGGACTAAAAGTTTTTAACCCACATGAAAAGCAGCACGCAGCACTGTGAAAAATTGATTATAACTAAGTTGCAGAGTGTCCCTACCAAGATAATGTTGGCTAACTAAACTTAACATTAATTATTAAATGTTATTTAATTTAAAGAAATAAAAAATCATTAATTTTAGACTTGCAGTCAGTTTTAAGGAAGTTAGTAAGGCAAATGGTTTTTGAATGTTACAACCTTTTGACCTGAAGGTGTTCAATCAGAAAACTGCAATTTACTAACATGAATATGAATATTTATTTTAATGTAATCCCGTTATATCCTTGTTATATCTGATATTTGCAATGCTGTCTCTCGAATGTACGAGAATATTATTATAACTTTCATTATGACAAATTCGATATTTAATGTCTCTACACTGTCATTTTATATAATTTATTACACTCCTCCAATATCAAGGCGTTGGGTGAGAATTTGCAAATAAGTTTTCCATTTCCTTGTGTGTTCTACGCCTTTGAAATTTAAGAAGAATGGCCTTGTACAATGACAGTCGTTTGAAAAAACAACAATAAAAAACACCTATTTTCCCTCAAATGAAACCCAGTCGTTCGTTCGACGTCAGCGCCCCCAGCGGGCGGTGCCGTCGTTAGAGCAAGCGTATTCGTCATCGGCGGCGGAGGCGGCAGCGGAGGGCCGACGACGCGTTACAATTGCCAGGCTCCCCCAGCGACCTCCGGATTCAGCGGCAACTTTCTCACGGGCGGCGACGGCGGAGGCTCCAATATTTACGACGCAATCCGACGCCGGCGCGGCGCCGCTCGCCTGCTCGCTTCCGCCTCAACCGCCCCCCCCCCCAGCTACCACCCGCCGCTCCCGGCACCTTCGCCCCTCACGCCTCCCCCGACAACCCACTGGCACCATCGCCCCCGCCGCTCCCGCCCTTCCCCACCCTCCGCACCTCTCGCGCCCCCGGCCTCCCCCTGGCTCCATTGCCCTCGCTGCCACTACCGCTCGCGCCCCTTGCCCCGCCCCCGATGCCCCTCGCACAACAATTTTCCTGCGAACTCTACCGTGTGCTCGTGTTCTCTGGAATCTTCTCCCTTGCCCTGAATTTCTCGCCTCTCTCGTCTGTTCGTTGCCTCCTCCGCTCCACAGAGCATTTCTCTATTTTCAGTATTTTCCAGTCTTCCGAGTTACCTTATCTGGAATATGTATCACCACCTCTAACATGGCCATCTAACTTGCCAAGCTGTAATCCATGCTTTTGTCGCTTCCTTCACAAACACATTACTTCTACTGTCCACTATCCTTACATTCCTATCTTAATCCCTTCCTTTCTCTATACCACTGACATCTTATTCTCTTAATGCCATATCTCTTTTCTAATGCTAATCTTCCAGTTATCTCTAATGTTTCTACCTTCCCCACTTCCTTAAGAGTTTCTGTCTCTCTAATTTTTGTCACGTGGCATCTAATTTCTCGCCAGCCCTATCTTTATCGCTTCTGGAGCCTGAAATATCTCCTCCTATCTCACCGTTTCCTTCCCGTGTGTGTCAGCTGTTCTCACCGTGTCCGCTACATTCCTCCATCCATCACACTTGAAACCAACACCGCCGTCACGATCACCATCGCTCTCTTCTAAGCCCTCCCTGTTATTCCCTCCACGGCCTCCGTGGCGTTCGCCGGATGCGCATCCCCTGCCGCTGCCCTGGCAGAAGAGCGCAGTTCCCCTCGCGCCCTGGCGGGGCTTCTGCCGGTGCACCGCTCGTAACCCCAGCGGGGCAGTTGCGTTCGTTGCGAGCTCACCGTGTCTTCGTCGTAACCCCTAGACGTGCACACGTCCCAATCTCCGGCAATATGTCGTGATGTGCTGCACGCAACGGTTCCCTCCTCCTCCCAACAACTTCGTTCCAGCTGTGGGTGGCGTCAGATCAGGCTACACCACCTGAGGCTGAAGTAGTTTCTGGGACGCACTTCGTCGAAGTTCCATACGTTCGCAATCAGTTTGTTAATTAACATTTGTTTGGTCATTGCTTCATAATTTCTACTTAATATTACTCTCTTATAATTAATGAAATAGCTGTTGTCTAGGTAAATGCACCAGTTACGGAGGTAGTGCACCAGTAGGTAACAGAAGTAGTAAATGCACCAGTAGGTAATAGAAGCATATTTGTTTACAATAAGAATAATAAATAAAAAGTATAATGACTTGCTCTACTAAGAATATTCTATAATTTGTCCCTCACTTCTGAGGTTTCAACCAATATCAACGTAATATATGCGATGATTATTAATCTGTATCAATGTAAAATCCAATATCGTCTCGCAGACCCTCGAATCCTTTGTCTCGGACGCCCCGTGGAATCGCGACACTTTCAAACTTGTGCACCGCGAATAGGTAAATCCAAAAACTGTTTTACGTGTCATTACCCTGGCCATCTTCACAATCCCCCAAGCAACCAAGGTTCCTCGAGATTCACGGCTGGGCCGCCTCCACTGCGCTTTTGACAACTTCCCCACCCAGGGCCTTCGCGCGATCCACCCCAGCGACCTAGAAGCTCGTTGTTCCTCGCGCAGGTAAATCATCGCGAGCCGCTGGAGCGTCGGCCCTTCCTCCCCCGCGCGCCGCGCCACGCCACGCCTCACCACGCCGCGCCACGCCGCGCCACGCCGCGCCACGCCGCGCCACGCCGCACCCAGCCTGGCCCTTTCCACTTAGTTGCGGCGCCGATCTAAATCACTCCCCGCTCGGCAGGAGAAGGCAGAGGCATTGTGGAGGTAGAGATGATGCAAAGGTGTTGAGGAAATGAGATAAATGATAACAACGAGAAGGCAAAGCTGCTGAATAAGTATATGAGATTACGGAGGAGAATGTAAATGATTAGTTCAGAATATAAACAGGAGGAACAAAATGATAAAATGGAGAATGTTGATAACTAGAGCAAGGAATTTTACATGACAAAACGACGAGTGCTGTGATGTATGTGAGTGTTAGAGAGTATATTGAGGGGCTGGGACGTATGATGATAACGCTCATGTGAAGGTGAGAAATGCGAACATGAGCAAACATACCAGATTAAGAGGGTATGAAACTTTATCCGCGAAAAAATGAAACATTAGCGAACGGAATTTAAAAAATGTGGATGCCAAAAGAAACGAAAAACTCGGACTCTCCACTGACGGAATGCAGGTACAACTGAGAAAGGCACTGGAAGGAAGAAAAGGGTGACTGTGACTGTGATTTTGTAGGAGGACGTTGAGTTGGAAACGTCGGACACGTGAGCGGCACAGCAACATCTGTGAAGACGGCAACGTGAGCGAGGAGACGAATGTAAGGTGCATCCTGGCAGTGCGAAAGCATGCCAACGGCGTGGCGGCTTTGAACAGAATCGTGGAGGCGGAATAAGGCCAGAGCGAGGGCTAGGTGCGCGGGCGGCGGTGCTGAGGAAGCAAGGGTGAGGTCAAGGGCAGCATGCTCGGTGCAGCCGGTGGTCGCGGTTGCGATGCTAGGTCAGGTGCGGCCGGGGGCGCGAGAGGGCCGAAGGCGCCGAGGGTGGGGAAGGTGCAGGGAGCGGTGGGGAGTCAATGAAGGTGGCGAGGGAGGCGGCGGAGAGGTGATGGAGGTGGTAGGGGAAGGCGACGGGTGAGGAGTCGGGAAAGGGATGGGGGAGGTGGCGGGGGAGGTGGAGAGAGACGTGGTAGGGAGGTGGCAGGGGAGGTGGTGGGGAGGTGGCGGGGGTGGTGGCGAGAGACGGGGTGGAGGAGGTGGTGGGGAAGGTGGCGGGGAGGCGGCGGGAGAGACAGCCGGGGAGGCGGCGAAGGAAGCGGCAGGGGGAGACGGCGGGGGAGGCGGCGGGACGGGACGATTGTGACAAGGGCGATGGCGGCGGCGGCCGGGGTGGCGGCGATGGAGGCGTGGGTGGCGGAGCGCGTCCTCGTTGTGCATTCCGGCGC
This sequence comes from Acheta domesticus, assembly GCA_031308135.1. Classification (NCBI taxonomy): domain Eukaryota; kingdom Metazoa; phylum Arthropoda; class Insecta; order Orthoptera; family Gryllidae; genus Acheta; species Acheta domesticus. The sequence goes on from JAHLJT010004567.1 coordinate 82,869,819, forward strand.
TGGCGCCGCCCTATCTTCGGCCTCGTTAACATGCATTTCGCGGACGCCTCCTTCGCGGAAAAGGAAGGCGTCGGAGCGCAGTCGGAGGTGGCGGCGGCGGCGACCGCGTTGCCAGGGATTCGGGGGCGGGAGGGGGAAGTGAGTTGTGAGGGTGGGAGTGAGGAATCGAGGAAAGCGCGAAAGTGCTCTGCGAGGTGGCCAGGAGAAGCGCGTTCCTTGGCTCCTTATTTATTTAACTTTTTAAGATGATTTTGGTATGGTGTATGATTCGGAATTATTTCATTCGTAACTTGAATTTATTTTCGGGTATTTTGCTACTAACCGTAGAAATAAGTTATAAGGGCATTTTAGAGTGAAATGAAACACAGGAACTTCAGAGAAACACCTTTAATGTTTCTACAAGAAATTCACTGGAATTTAAAGGTTGCTTGCACAATTTCCGGTAGTTTCTTGGAAACAACAAAACTGTCAATAACGCTATGACACGATTAATCCGTTTGAAATACCAGAACTAGATTCTGGGACTCCATCGTCAATAAGGTCCCAAAAATTTGAATTAAACTACTCGTTTTTTGTAAAATGAATTGTACGAGTGAACTATCAATCTACATTTTTTCATCTTGGAAAATATTGGAAACAAGACATTCCTGGCAAATGGATTATAATATGATGAGAATGAATTAATTTTTAAAAAAGCCTTTTGATACCATGTGAAATAATTTATTTGGATTTGTAAATTGAACGTACCTAGGAAATGCGCACGCGTAAAGTTACGAGGAGAAGAACAAGTTAGTGTTGTAATATCAACTCAACGAAAGGAAGACACAAAATACAGGGAGGTGCAAGAGAGAAGCTACAAATTTTCCAAAATTATCTCTGCTGCCTTCCTGTGAGATGTACCGTGGCGTGGAGGCAGCAGATTCCACTGAGATAGGGAAGGCTGTAACTTTACACTTGTACGCTCGTATTTCGCGCAGATCTCCCTTGTTCAGCATTAGCCGAAAGTATTTTGTTCTACAGCTTCCGCAGTTCCCAAGTTCATATTACTCTCTCTCTCTCTCTCTCTCTCACTCTCTAACCCTCTTTGGTTCTCTCATCTCTTCTTCACGCCAAATAAATCTAGAGACTCTCCGTTCACAACAAGTTCATTCAATTCGAGAACATTTCACTTTATCACCAACCCGTGCTTTATCTATTTGATTTTACGACATCTCAGCATATTTAAAAATTCATTCGCCCTTTCAATACTTCAATGCATTTTTTGCAGTATATATTTCATTTCTTATACGCCCTATTTGGTTCTGCCTCGTATTTCTTGCTTTAAATGCAAGAGAGAGATTTATTGGGTAATATATCTCCACTCCCCACCTGTAACCATACGAATCACTTACTACGTTCGAATATTAATTTTATTAAATCTGCGTATTAAATTATGACCTTTCTAAATGGATACTATAAAAACAATAGTTTGAAGCATAGAGTCCATTTATTACTAATTTTTACTCTATTTGATCTCATCTTTCGAAGTGCGGTTGACAATAATGCGCCGGAAGGGGCAATCATTTTCATGTCCTTGTTCCGTCTTTTCCAAGATCCTCTGTATATATGATCTCCATTACCATAAAATAGTCTGCAAAGCTTCAAATACTTGCTTAATAATGGAACGCTGCCAAAATCTGTCGAATATGTCATAGGGCATATCACCCGTCAAGTGAACAATTGGAAGGGAGAAATGAAAACCACCGTGACTCCCTCCTCACACTCGCTCTAACCATCTCGACCTCCCCCAAAGGCGACCTCATCGTTCTTCATTGTCGCCAGCACATATCGCTCTTCCTCACGCCACTTACACCGCGCGGAGCGAACTTAACCAACCACGACGCTCTCCGCCTCGCCTCACATCGTCTTTTTTCTGCTCCCTCTACATCCCGCTGCCAGAGCCACCGCCGCTTCATCCCGCCGCGCGCGCGCCGCCCGCCGCTCCGTCTGCCCTTGAAATAATTAGCGGCACCGCCGAATAACCCCGAATGGGCGACGCGAGCAAAAAGAGAGCAGCGCCGGTGTCTTCTCTACCTCCCCCGGCCCGGCGAATCCCCCACTCCCACCCCATTCACCCCCCCCCACGCACACCTAGCGCCGCCTTCGCTCCGCTCCGTCCCGCCCCGCCCCACCCTGCCCATTATACCCGTCCCTAAATCGTCGCTGCCCTATCTCCGACCCACCCCCCTCCCTGTCGACATTCCCGTTCTCCTCTTTGTTTCTACCTCCGTCTTCACTATACCCCACCGCGCCTCTTCCACGTATTCCACCCTCATTTGTTCTCGTCTCGCCCCTCCTCCGGCACCGACATCACTTTTTTCCTGCCCCATTCCCACTCAGCTAGCCCTATCCCCGCCCCCACGCCAGCCATCTTTTTCACCCACCCCATTTCCACTTTCGCGCGCGGTCAGCGTTGCAGCGCTTGCTTTATTAAATCGTATTCAAGAAACAGCTGGCGGTGGCCGTTACTCAGTGTTAGCGGATTAGAAATCGTGCGCAGTCGGCCTTCCGGTGCGGCCTCGTCTCTGCCTTTCGGGCGCCCGTGCGCTGTGCGTGGTGGAGCGCGCGAGGGTGCACGCCGCGCCGGGCCCTTTGTGCGGCGGCGGCAGAGGAATCACTGTAGCTTTCCACAGGAAGGTTAAAGGGAATAAAAGCCCTATTGGCTACAATGAATGAAGATGAATTATGTGGAAGTGTTTAAAATTCTTGGATGATGACCTAATTATTTGATGCTTGCTAATTGTTCATACCACATTTACATGCCATGAAAGTAATAGTAGATAAAATATAATTACCTTTTAATATAATATAATACCCTTTTTAATTGTACATTTACAGCTAAACTTAGTTAACACTGTAAACATAATTTGTTTCTATTTGAAGTTTGAAATACAAATTCTCTTTACGGATTCGAATAAATAACAAGAAAAACTTAAATACTTTACACAATTTTGCTTTATGGAGAAGTGCAAATCAATTTATGAGAGAATTCATGAAACATATTATACAGTGAAATGGTATTGTGTGTACGTATGAATATGATGGTAAATAATACGATGAAATATAATAATATATACTATTTGAACCCGTACCAATGTGTCATATCGTTATATGTGAAAAGTATCTTAAAAAGTTATTGCAAATTTTAATTTATGTGTTTTGGGAATATAAAACACTTCCATTTACATCTTAACACTTTATCGACTTACTGTAGTCGGGAGATATCTCAAGACGTTTAGTTTAATTTGGTGGTGGAGAATGGAGTTTATTTTGAATGAGTATTTTCATAAAAGTATGTGAATATATTCAAATAAGCATTAAATTATCAAATATGCTATTTAAACGTATATACCCATGTAATAAGCACCAGAGTTAAATTTTAATCAATTACTAAAGAGTCGTTTTATTTAAATTTTCTGTACACAGTTTTAAAATTAAGGCATTTAGAAAGATGAAATTTTCGGTTATCTGTATAACTTACGTCAGTAACATATTTGGTAGTGGAAGAAAAAATATTAATATTATTGAAATGTGTAGCAGAGAAAATAGCTGTGCAAGGAATAAATAGTAAAATGGTGACGGTTTTAATAGGTTTGTGTTAATTTGTGTGTTGCTAGTTATGTGTAAAAATTTGATATTAATGTCAATAGATGTAGTAAAATGACCCACAATTGGCATTCGCTCGTAATATTTTTTAAACCATCCTACAAACATCACTGTAGAAATCACAGTGTTGAACATATTTTCCAAAATCTAAAACACTATCTATTTAAACATATAAAAATATTAAAATATATCTCTGTGCAATTTTTGTTACAATAATTCACTAATGAGAAAGAAACAAATGCTTTCATTTAGCATGACGATAAGAATAAAATCTGTTCCCCATCTACTTCTCTCTCCCTTTAATAGCAAATACCGCTTGCTCATTACGTGTGCCCGCAGAAAAATTTTGTGTAAATGTAACAGCAACACCAGAGTGAAACAGAAAAAAATCAGACAATAATTACAGAACTCTTGTTGTCCAGATGTTGAACGTCCAGTTGAGTTCAATTATTATTTAAAATCTCTTCGCCAAGAGTAAAAAACATTTCCCCAATATTACAGTGGAACTAACGAGCTTCAGTAGAACGGGCGAGCTGCTGAAATTCATAAAAAATTAAGCTGTTCCAATCTCACTGGTGAAATAATAATATTAGTTCATAGTTTTTATATCAAATTAGTATTTAATTAATAAGCATTGATATGATCGACTCCCAAAAATGATCACAATACGAACCTGATAATAAAGTTTTTGGAAGAAATAAATTGTCACGATTTCACCGAAGAGCGTAGGCTTCCGAGGCCGGAGTCAGAAACGTCTAGGCTGTCGGGGAGACGCCATACCCTGCTTTAAGTTCCTTGGTGTTGCGGTAAGGCGCACGGCAAATTAATTTGAAGGACGTGAGTTCGAGTCACGGTGTGGAAAAAATCTATTGCTGGTTAAAAACACTTTTGCAGAGTCATATAGTAGTACCGTATAAAATTGCGTAGCCGTTACAAATAACGCGTGAAAGTAAGCACTGTTCTAGCACCATTAGTTTTCTCATTTTCTCTTTTAAATTGGGACTGCAAATTTCCACGTCTGTCAATATTAGACAGATAATGGCATTAAGAAAATTACGGTGCTTGTGATTACTTATTATATAAACGACAGTTTCGATTTTAATTTAACGTGAAATACAAAATTAAATTATAAATGCAGAAATATTTCAATATTTTATTTTTCAATGTAACAAGGCATTCTTTCATTGATGAATTAAAAGTTGTTTATCTGACTTGACTAACTGATTGAACTTTATTAACATCTTCTCTTCTTTTCTTCATAATATTTTAGGAGTATATGGTCACAAATTTAATTATCAAAATGAAAACATTTTCGTTACAAGTTACAAGTTTATTTTGTTTTGCGTTTATATGACACCTCAAAGAACGCGTAAATACTGTTTCAGACCTTTGCGTGTTCTATTCGTCACGAACGTGTAAGACCGCCATGCTGACGTTCACTACTTGACTACTAATCTGTGTTACGTGAACACAATCTTGCAATCATTACTTTAACCCAAAGAAATATAAACTAGTAGAAAGTAAGCAAGAAGAAGAAATTGCAAACCTTTGAGTTTGGAACTTGCGCAAGTCCCACAATAGATTTTTATTATTTCTTTTTTTGACAGTCACTGAAAATAATAATTATTTCCAAATTTATGTATTTATGTTTCTATAATTTGTAAATATATGATTAAATATAACTTTAGATGTCATATATCTTTCACTTCACTTTTCCATAAATTATCTGATTCTAAATACAAGCTAATCCCAACTGACGGCTTACCGCTCGTCAGTTTTAAAGCAAACAACAAATAAGAACCTGCATCCTCCTAAATTTAGATTATCAACCAATTATTTCTTTTTGGGCAAAATCTATCCGCAATCTTTTGTGACAAAAACGCAGGAAGGATTTTATTTAATCATGTCCGATGTTAAGACCTCTAAGTGCCTCTGTTTTACTGCAGTTGCGGATTACCGACAGGAGAAAATGCGTTATCATTTGCCTTGTAGTTAAAAAGTTAGGTTTGGTAGTACACTAGTACCTGTTAAGGCAGAACACACACTTTTCCAAACGTATGCAAAACAATATCGTCTCGATTGTTACAAAATCTGGGCAATGTACGCATGCGGCGTTTGCTGGCTCCTGCAGTAGCGACGGCGGCGGCGGTGGCGGCGTCATCGGCAACCGCCTCTAAAAATAGAGGCTGTCGCCTCGCCGCCGCGCCGCGCCCTCTCGACCCCCGACCCGCGGCGTGTGCGCCCCGTCGTCGTCGCGTCGACCGGCCGCCGGGAAGGGGGGGGGGGCGGCGGTCTGGCTGCAACCCGTCGCACACGTCAAGGGCGCTCGCAGCAGACAGGAGCATGTACAGGAGAGAGCGACGTTGCGCAGCGCCCGCCCTCGCCCCAACCCCCGGCGTATGAGGAGGGGGCACGCAGCATCGCACAATGGGCTGGTTAACCCTAGGATCTTGAAAAATTAAAAAAAAAAAAAACCTCAGCACATATCCTTCTCTTACTTCTTCTTCTTCTCCTTCGTTTCTTCTCATCCTTTCCTCGAACTCCTTTGTCTTCTCTGTTTCTTTATTGTTTCATTATGCACTTCCGAATAAAATTTCTCATGTTTCATTCTCTATTTATTGTCCCTTCTTTTTTGCATGTCTCACAACTTTTTGGTTCAAGTTCAGATTATTATTTGAAGAGTCAGTAATCGTAATTTAACTCTGAAAATCAAATGCAATATTAAAAATTTAAACATAGGCAACCAAAATGAGTATAGAAATTATATTATAACAGCTGCAATTTTAATGAAAAACAATAATAAGAATTTATACACAAAATGCAATTAATTTTACATCAATTTTTCAAAATTTTTGTGTGGTTAATTAAAAAACATCAGAACCTCTGTCATAATACATATAAAAGATATAAAATCATATATATATTTGAATCGTTCAAAAACACTTAAATTATTGATACTTTTTAAAAAATTAATAAAAATCACTGGACACCTGTCAGCGGATGCTCTCGAATGCGCGTAATCTTATATTCATGTGTGTGTGTGTGTGCGCGCGCATGCGTGTGTGTGTATACATACAAACACACACACACACACACACACACACCGATTTTCCACTTCTGAATTTATTTTTCTCGCCATGCATCTATTCTCTTACATACTCTTCTTCATTGCCTTAAGGTCCTGTGCTCTTCGAATAACACTCATCCCTCTCTTCCTGTTTTATTCTCTATTTACATGTCGTCTGGAACTCATAGTCATTGCCTCAATGTTTTCTCTGCTTATTTTATATATTTTCTTCACAGATTACATTTTTGTTTCTCTCCCTTTCCATTTTTCTCATCTCGTGATCCTTCCACTTTTTCAAGCATTTTTTTTTTATTTTTCCTCACTTCTGATGTATATTTTCCATCCACTGTTCCACAGTTCATCAGACAACTGCAATGTTTTATTGCTTTTGGAAACAGTTTTCATGCTTACGACTTCCCTGCTTACACCTATATTATGAATGCATGAAGCACTTGAATCTGGCGCGCGCGCTACTGAACAGCGCGGTGCTACGCTGGCCAGAGCAGGTGAAGCAGCCTGGAACACGAGCCCGTGGCGAGTCTATGCTCGTCCATCCGAAGCCACGAAGCAGACTGTCTGGCTTTGCAAGTGAGCTCCGGAGTGTTTAGAGTTAATGTTGTCATTCTGTCTACGCCGACAGTACCTGCTTTTGGTTATTCTATGAGAACTTTGGGGACTTCGGCTAAGAAGTGATAATTCTCCTGGTTGCTATGTCGTACTTTGATTATTGGGACATCTTCGGGTTAAATTGTTTGAAGCTTTGCTTTCTGTACGAGTTTGTAACAAGAGCACAATAAACATTTGTAACTATTTACACCTTGTATACTTTTTTGAACGTAACAAACTAATGTTTTCCTGCGTACAGAGTTGCAACGGAATGTTTTGCTTACGAGATGTTTGTAACTCCTTGCCTGTTTTTCATAGCCTGCGCAATGTGAATTGTAGATTGGCATTTGTTTTACATCCCCATTGAATTATTACTCTAAAGCTGTGTGGTTTGCGTCGCCCTTCAAGCACTAAAGTCGTCGTGGTTTCTCAAATGTTCGAACAGTGTGAGTCAGAGGAAGAATTTTTACTTATGCACGCACTATTTCACGATGATATACTACGTTACAGTAGACCGAAAGCCATAGAACAGTCGTGATTTGATCAATGGATAAATACTCAGAATGCGTTCAAAAGCATCATATTGAAGGAATCTAATTTATTAATCTGGTATAGAACTGGAGGTTAAATGTTCACATTGTTATACTCAAAAAGGCAAATCAAAGCTATGTACTAGAGAATTATTTGTGGAGAAAATACGTCAATGCTCTTCAGTGATCCTCACATCACTGTTAATTTCTCTACATATTATAAAAGTATAACACCTTTTACATCCTAGTTTTGACCAGATATATCAAATATACATATTTTCGAGCTAGACCCATGCATACAATTAGCAACTTGTAAATAACTGTTTAAAAAAGAAAAAAATCAACCACAGGAACCCAACGAACAGATCATGAACTATGCGTAATACCGTATTTATTTAATCCAAAAGGACAGTTACAAATAAAGCTGGTTATAAAAATTATAGTTTAGACAAACACCTTTATGAAGCTAGAACATTAATGAATATATACTACAAAGCATTGTGCAAAATACACGTAACACATTCTTTAGGTACATTAAAACCCAATTCTAAATTAAATATTTAAATACAATATTTAGAAAACCATCAATTATATTCAGAAGTTGCTCTTGGGAATATTATGTAGAAGTTTTTCCACGTTGAATATCGAATAATAAATACCCCTGCATACAATTTCTCGTCCTAGTATCACAGTCACGCGTTTTTACACATTCGCTGAGCATACAAGTTCGCATAAAACTGCAAACACGTGCGAGAAAAAACAGGTTCCATTATAGGCCGTTGTGTGGCGGAACAAGCGTCATGCGTCAACATTAAATATCCATCCATCCATTCCGCACGGTTTGACCGCCTGCGGGGCGCCGCGGCGCGGCTGGCACGACGGCCCGTGCGTTCTCCTTTACGCCTCCGCCCTGGCACACGCCGCCGCGCAGTGAGCGCCAGCAGAGGCCTCCCCGCCACAGCCATCGCCGCTAGCCACTTCAGCCATCGCTGCTCTCGTCGCCGCCCTTCCCCCACCGACACCGACACCGACTTCACCTTCCCCTCTGCTTTCGCCTTCGCCTCCGTCCTCACATTGGCCTCCGCCTTCGCCTCCGCTTGTGCTTCTGCCTCCACCTCCTCCATCGCCACCACCGCCTCCACCTCCTACATTGCCTCCACCGCCTCTATCGCCTCCACCTCCTCCACCGCCTCCATCCCTCCACCGCCTCCACCTTATCCATCGCCTCCACCACCTCCACCTTCTCCATCGCATCCACTTTGGTCTTCGGTTTTGTATTCGTCCCCGTTCTCGCCTTCGCCTCCGCCTCCACTTTCCCCTCGCCCTCCGCCACCCCCATCCCCTTCCTCTCCGCCTTCGCCTCTGCCCCCGCCTCCGCCTCCACCACCGCTACCGCCCCTAAAGCCACTGCAACTACCTTCTCTTCTACTGTCGCCCCCACCATTTGCATCACCAGTACCGCAACCATTGTCTCCACCTGAACCATCGGTACCGCCGCAACTAGCGCCATCGCCTCCGCCGCCACTAGGGTAAAACACCGCCGTATCGTCACCATTACCGCCGATTCTGACTCTGCCGACCACTTCCACCTTCCACTTGCAATGGCCGTCACTACCCCGTGTCGCCGCCACCATCTCCTCCACTGTCGCTTCTACTACAATTCTCCGCTTCAATTACAATTATCGCCACAAACATAACCTCCTCCGAACTATTTCCAATTCCACTATCACCGACTCCATCTCCGCAAATACCAACAATACCGTTTGTCACGTCCCCCGCCATCACAACAGCTACCACCTTCCACTCCCCCACCTTCAGTATCGTCACCGTGCCCATCTCCACAGTTTCCGCCACGAGCCGCGTGCGCATCCACCGCCGCCGCCGCCTCCGCCGTGGCGCCGAGTGCGAAGTGCGTGCCGAGAGCAGCTGGCGCGCCCGAGTGCGTGGAGGCAGGGGCGTCTTTGTGCGTCGGGCGCGCGGAAAAGGCCGGCTGGATGGCTGCTGCAACGTCTCGACAGAGCATCGCCACCCGGGTGAGCCCAGGAACAAAGCCGCCCCGGCGAAAACCGATATTGCCCTGCTCCGTCTCGCTTACAGGAGCTGCAAGGGTGAACCCTTTGCTTGCCAACTTGTCGATGCATGTTTAACTTTCTCGCGGTGGCGGGAAATATTTATTAACGTCATTAGACCGATAGAGAGAAAATAACGGAAGGGGTTGAAGTTTTGAAACAGAATCGTTCAAAATGTTTGATAATTCTTTCTCAAAAGAAAAAAGAAGAAAAACAAAAAAAGCATTTCTTAGTTTGTAAGTTCTCAAACACTATTTTTAGCAACAGCTCATCTGTTTCGAACTATTCATAACAGGATGTTTCGGCTTTTCGTTTGAGTTTGGTTGCTATATCGATAGAACAGTACAGTATTTCGAAATAATTAAATACAACCATGTAAAAAATTAAAAGAATTAGAGAAACGAGAGATATACTGAGAGAATAAAAGTCGCAGCAAATTCAAGGAATGTTCCTATAATTACTCTTGTATTCCAGATCTTACCTTAAAAACAATTGCGTAAGTAAACATAAAATTCTTGCATCTGTGAATGTAAAAATTTGTACATGAAATATAATACAATATTGCTACAATTAAAATAAATATACACTTTATAAATTACACTTGAAGTTTTACCATCTCAAAAGTACGACATAACGACGACATTGCGTAGTAAATGCACCAAAAACTGCCTACTAACACATTTCATAATGCAATGTTACTGAAGAATGTTTTCGTGTCAGTGTGTGTTTAAATATTGATCTCCTCACTCCTGTACTAACGAAATTTTGAATTCCAATACTGTTTTGCCGTTGAATAATTAGATTCAATTTTATTTTTGGCCGCTTCAGTACCAGCAAATAAAATTTTTCAGTTGTAAAAGTATAACCTCTCCGAGTGTGATTCCGTGATAGAAAAGACAGTTGAATTACAAATATGTCGATTTACTGCTAGGAATTAGTTGTCCCTGTTCTCGACTCTGACACAGTGGTTGTGTACTTCAGCCATTATGGTTAAGCTGAAAATTCGCTATCCTACCAACTCTCGATAGGACCTGTTGCTTCGTCTAATGGTGCAATTATCGATACCATATGCACTTCTTGATCCTCTGAGTCAATTTGTACACTCTATTCTTCCACTACATGGTATTTTTAGAATAAGAATTAAATCTCTCTGTACCTCTGCCGCAACTATAGACCATGCTTCATCAGAAAGAGGATTTCAGACATTACCTTCGTTCTCATTTTCAATGCTTAACATTTGAAAGACATGGAATTATTCTTTTATATTTTATAGCGAAAACATCCAAAACAATTTTGCCTTTTTTCTCATTTTTGAGTGGAGAAACGAATTTTAATTAGTATTGACTGTTAGAAGTACTTCTAACAGGCAATACTGTTAGAAATGTCACAGGCTTCTAACAGGCAATACTGTTGTCTAACAGTCAATAAAAATCTTAAAATATTCATATTCATCATATTTACATTAAAATTTTCATCAGCTAGTCAAGTAATTCTGATTAAAAAGATTTTTAAAGAGTAATGTAAGCGTTTTTTAATACTACATGTTTTCACTGGCATGATATTTCTACAAATATAATTGAATAGTTCACCATCATATTACGAATATATTATCTCATTTTATTGTTTCCTTCATATATAAATATTATGAAGTCATTTTGAACAAATATAATTTGGATATTCTACGCAAAATAAAAATTGTACTATTAGGGAACAAAGTCGTATAGAACTCTGAAATGAGAATTGGCTGGCTTTGAGAGGAAGAGAAAACTGCTGCCATTAGTTCCATTCTTAGACAGCATTGACCTTTGAAAAGGTCATCGCATTTCCTTTTTAACCGAATCTCTCATAATTTCCTATTTCTTCATTTGTGTAAAATATGTCTTGCCGAAATTAGAGGAAACTATGTCGATGTTCACTGTGATGAAGAAGGCCTTATGGTCATTCGAAATACGTAAGGAACTCGACTTATTAAGACCACAATTCGTGATCTACTTGACACTTCATCTAGCCAATCGCATTCAAGATATTGTGCATCTATTAACTTTATTAAACAAAATTCTTAGAGCGATGGAAAGGGTTTTCGCAATTCACAAAGGTTCTAAAAACAAAAACTATCCTTTTCTTTGAAGAGTATAATAATTGTGCACTGTTTCACGTATACAGAAAATTAAATGAATATCGCTAGTAGTTGAGTTATCAATCAGTTTGGACAGACCATTACCATTATGAATAAGCAATACTGTTCAATTCATAATAATGTCGTACGTCGAAGTGTGCAAGTTATAAGTTCCGAATGTTGCGTGGACACACCATATCTCGCTTCTATCACATTTACTACAGCTTCAGCAGTACGGCCGGATATCAACCATTTTTCTCCAGAAGTCGAGGTCCTACATCATCTCCGGGTTGCCGTAGGTCTCCGTCGTTTTTGTCGACACTGTCGCTACTTACCCGCATTAATATTTCATGTCGAGAACGTGAACAGTCGTCTATTCCCTTTTTGTCCTGAAGCTGCGACTGATAAAAAGCAATGTCTCCAACCTTTTTGCGATGAGGGCAAACAATTTCACCTGTTCTGGAGCATAACTTCCCACGCGTTGCTTCACATATCGATGTGAACACATAGAGATATCTTCTTCCATCTCTGTTCAGTTCTTTACTTCTACACTCGCTTCAGAATTTGATGTTTGCCTGAAAAAGGGAATACAATTGAAAAATGTCGAAAGAGGACACGACACGTATTGATATTCACTTAACTTGTCAGTATGGAACATACGGGAACCCTAAAATAAATTATCACTTAACCTACCTTTTATCAAACCACATTAGTTGAAACGACTGCGATTTGAACTTCGGTTCCTCGAGGTGGAATGGCAAGTGTTCACATCCACTGCGATACGAGCATTTCGGTCAAACACATACATCTTGTTACCACGTAGAGCTCAAAGGCATTAAAATACATTTAAAAAATTTTTCCGACTAATTCGCGATCTGTAAGTCATCAGAACTTTATGCACATCTTGTTGCTTTGTAAGTCATCAGAACTATGACCGGCTGGCGGGGTCGGGCACTATTGCAGGGTCGGGTCATGATTCAGGGCTGCCTTTAAGCGCCTCAATTATGTTAATTCATAAAATTTGTATTTTTCAAATGCAACCACATACAAAAAAATTGCATATTTGTGATTACATTCGAAAAAATAGGTTTTCTCCACAAAATTAGAAATATTGTAAGGGCTTCAGCTTATTCAAAACATAATTTTCTCGGTGCAATAAAAGAAACGAAAAAACAGAAACAAAGAATTTCTTACATTACTTTAAAATTTACATACTTGTACATTTAATTGAGAATAAAATAGTGGTCTGTTTCTCCCACATGAATGGACTCTCTCACGCCAGTTCCTTCAAATGTTGGTAAATAATGTTTTCGTTTATTTGCAGCTATATAGAACAATGATGTATTTTCATATATTCTTTTAAATTGCCCATTTGTACTGAAATACTATCCATCAATTACAATAGATCAAAGCACTAAGTTAATCAAAAAACTGCATTCCAAAATAATAACGCAAATTCATTCAACAACTTCATGAAAAGCTCTCATAATTTGTATTTCATTAATAATGTTACAATTTTTGAAGTACCGTACTATCATGATCATCTTTGTGGACCTTAAGATTTGGAATCATACAACCAACATTACAAGTTTCAAGAGATATAACTCACCGTGAACATGACAACTATGTTCTACCATTAAACAATAATGAAATGAAGTACTAAGAATGCAGAATAGATTGAAGCAAGTGTTTACGTTTTAAATATTCAATACAAGTCAACAAATAAAAATACATTTTATATTCTGCATAAATAAAAAAATCTTTAGAAGAAAACACCAACTCGCCTGGACACTAATTCTTTGCCCCTCCCCTCCTTCCGAGAAAATTCCTGTCTGCGCTTCTGTACATCTTATTTTTTTGTCACAATTTCTGTCTTGTCTAAACTTGCGCTTACTTCTATTTCGGGGTGTGAGAGAGAAGGGCGAAGAACATTTGCCGTTGTTCAGGGGGCGTGTCCAGTCAGAGCTGCGCAGGAGCGAATCGTTTGAGCGAGCGGGAACTCGGAGGTGCTTCCGGCGGCCGGAAACTGCCGCGCGTGATCCCGCGGGGGAAGAGAGCGAGAAGGGGGAGGAAAATCAGTTGCTCTCGCAGTTAGTTCGACGTGTAGCCGACAGGAAGCGCTGACGTGGCTTGCGCTCGCTCGCCATCTAGCGTACACCGTTCGAACTATTTCCGCTAGTGGGCGTGGCCCATCGATCCGCGGCACGATGCGAGGACGCGATAGCCCATCGACCTTACGTCACGGGCCCCTCCGGGGCGGGCCGCCGCGCCGGAGGTGAAGGTGGAGATTCAGGGAAGGGGATTCGGTGAACGCGGAGGTAATGGAAATGCGGAAGGTGTGGAAATAATGATAGCTGTGTTGATGGTACTGCATTCGTCGGGAGGGAGAGAGAAAATGGGTTTATTAGGATGACATGAGAGGGGAAAAGTGGGAACAAAACAATGACAGCATGCGTCCTGAGCATCTAACATTGATTGGAAACTCGAGTTTGGGGAATTCGACATTTTAGTTTGATTTATGCCCTAAGCACTACCGATTACTTTTGAAAATCAAAATAATTTATGTCCGCAGTTAGAATACGCAACTGCATAAAATATTTTAATACGAATGGCAAAAAAATTGTTTTTATACAAAACATGCGATTCAAGAGTTTTCTAAAAGAAGAGAAACAGAACAAACAGAAAGAGATTGATGGAATAAATTAAGGAGACTATAAAGAATGAGAATGCCATCAAAATCAAATTATTCGGAAACTAAAATAGTGATGCTCTAGGAATTGGATTTACTGTCAATTGAATTGATAAATGTAATTTTTTCTTCTCAATCGCTCCCAGTTTCTGTACCTTTGCTCCCTCCTTTATACGCATGATAGACTTACATCAACAATACCCGTTTTCTCTTCGATTTTTTAAAACAATTTCTGTAGCTTCAACATTTTGTTCAAAGTGATTAAAGTACGCATAGGCAAGTCAATGAATTTCTGACACTACAGCAGAATACCGGCACCAGGGAAAAAGCTTGCATGGGGTGGGGTGCCTAGGGTGGGTAGCTGTAAGATTGGCACGGATTCGCAGGGAGGTGGAAAAGCGAATGTTCGAGGTAGGAGCGTAAATGTAAGCAGGAAATGTAAACGGAGCAGGAGCGTTTTATAAGACGAGCAAACAACGAAGTAAGATTTCAGGGAATGCTATGCCCTGTTAACTGTTTTTGGGGGCAGAGCTGGATACACCTGACTCTAGTTTAAAGTGTTATATTGCATATATGATAGACAATGACAAAAACTTGATTTAAATGTTTCATTTCCTCTCTCGTCTCAGCACTCAACATGTATCCTCTGTAGAGAGGTAGATGGAATTACTAGTAGAGATGCGCGTGAGATGCGCGTATTATTAACGATAAGCGCTGAAATTTGTCAGTAAAGACAATCATTCGGACCTAACACAGTTTGATAATCAGAATGACTGCATGCGATTTAAGATGAGAAAGACGGAGATTTTAACAGTGGATTCAAGTGGAAATCTCATCCAAAATAATCAAGCTAGTATGGGAAAGAAAAAAAAAGGGACAACGAAAGAGACTGATTGATTGTTAGTGATACCGGACGAGTCAACTACAAAGGTCATTAGACCCGTACGTGTAGTGTATGTTTTCACCGGGGTGGTGGCGACCTTCTCCGCTGGATGGTCCCCCTCCGGCACCGACCTACCGTCGACTAGCGGGGTTTTCTCCACCCAGGTATCTCCTATCAGCGGGGTACCACCCCTGTCGGGAGAAGCTACAAATCCCCAACCGGTCTCCCGGCATGTCTGGTAGTGTAGTGCGTGTTAGTGTGTGTGTATAAGGGGTGAGGATAGGAAAAGGAAGAGGAAGGAAAGATCGCGGGCGGTCCCTGACCCGTTTGTTAGGGTACTGCTCGGGCATTTGGTTGATGTTGATAGGAGAAACCATGGAAAACAACCGTTCAGAGCAGCCGGCTGCTAGAATTATCCTGTAGACCGCAACTGAATTCGACCTAGTTGAAAAGTTAGTGACGAAAATCCTGCCACCGTCGTGACTTTAACCTAGGACCTCTCGGTCAGAGGGATGGCAGTGACATGACAGCAGGTGATGCTCTAAGCCATCTCTCCCTCCAAAAGTAGAGGGAGTGGTAAATGAGGGATAGGTAGAGGGCGCTACGAAAGAGAGAGAAGGCAAGTGAAAAGAGAGCAGGTATAAAAGGGGAGCAGCCCGGTGCCCACGTATACGAGGAGGCAACTGCAGCACAATGTTGCACGCGCCGTTGGAACTCGCTGGCCCGCTGGTCCCCTGGTCCCCTGCCGGGGCCGGAGAGCAAGCGGAGAGGTCGCTGCCAGTGCTCTGGCGGCAATTAGTCCAATTAGCGGGCGCTCGGAAAGTGGTCGCAGGTTCGAGTGCGCGCACGATCGTCCGCGCGCCCGTGATGCAATTAGCCGGTGCGCGTTGCAGCGCGCATATTAAACAACGCGCCGAAACAACACGGCCACCCGCGCGCGAGAGAGAGGATTCGGGGGCGCTGCTCGGAGGGAATGCACGTCTTGAGCCTCGTCGATTCAGATGCGAATGGCGCTCTTTGTTCGGGACTCGGAGGGCGAAGAATTGAAGACCTCGGGGCAATAACATGCTATGCTACTATGCGTTTTGAGAAAAAGGAAAGTAAAGGTTTAGACATGGCATTCTACATATTGGGATAAAGAACATTAATTTATCAATTACACTGACATCTGTGGCGAATCTATACAATAAAAATCCATCATCTAGATACGTCTATGGGGAGTCGAAATACACTAATATCTCAAAATCATCAGAAATGTGGGGTAGCATGTTATTGCCGAAAGGTCTTCAATTATTTTGGATGCATTGGGCAAGGCGCTTGCTTGCCATTAGCCAAAATATACATGAAACCGTGTAACTTTCATGTCTGCCAATATCTGAATAATTAGCACAATTTCGCCACAAGGGTTTCAAGTATGATCATATATTGACTTCAAACCTCGCAATATAGCGGAACATATCAAAAACACATCACAGTAAGTAAGTTATAAGAAATGAAAAGACAGTTTAACTAATGGTTATCCAGTTTGGTAATTTTACATTTTTTCCTACAAAGCTTAACAACGTTCAACAAAGATGTTAAAATGTAATCACCCTTTATTTTTATGAGCAATGAGTAAAATTAAGAAACTAATGTGATATACTATACAGAATTTATTTTCTAAATTCGGAAATATATAATGTCAAGATTCTATTTCAGCAGAGTACAACAAAATGGACAAGTGAAACATTTATGTAAATTATCATGTAAATGTGTGATCAAAGTTCGAAAAATATAAAGGGCTCTCACGAATGTGTTAATAGGAAGACCCACAGGGCGGTTGAACGTGGAACACCGAACTACGAACAAAGGCAGTCCGTTTTGAAACGCACAATATCTCAAATGACAGCCTTCGAGCCTACCAATGGATGACATTCCCATCTAATTGTTCTGACTCCTGCTCAGAATAATAATAACAGAATAATACTGTTCTCTGTGTTGAGTAGAAACGGAAGGTACGTGCGCGCGCGCGCGCGCGTGTGTGTGTGTGTGTGTGAGAGAGAGAGAGAGAGTGTGCGTGTGCGCGGATATGTGTGATATTTCTTCAACATAAAAGAAGAAAACAAAGAAAACTCATAACATGTATCAGAAGTAACATTAAAAACCAATTTCATTACTAGCCGCTTATTTATGCAATATTCGAATTTTCAAAATGAGTGAGTGAATCCTGAATTTTCAATGGGAGTGTTATCAGCTGTCAGATGTCATTGATAGGAATTCCTACAGAACTACAAAAGACGTCAATGCCCTTTCTAAAAGTTCTACAAGGAGTGTTAATAATTGTCGACACACTGTAAATGAGGTAATTGGATATATCTTAAAACTTAGTAACTGGTTAATTGATAAGTCGCATATTGTAGACGAATAAGAAGGCATAATATAAACATTTCATGATGTAATGATTTTTTTAGATGGAAGTTAACATTAACAATAAATAGTTCTTAAAAGATAGACAACATGCAGAATTAATAGTTTTGCATTAACAATCGATCACAAACATTTCCAAAATATTCGACAGGTTCTCTTTTCTAATAAATAGCTCCCAATAGTATAAAATTGAAAAGGAACTGCTTTTTCTATGTCGCTGACTTCCTTTACTTCTCTTTTCAGTTCTTTATCGTTTTACTGTTGAGTTCTCACTTGAAATTGCTTATTCATTATGTCACTAGGCGGATGCCATAAAATGTACATTCTATTTTTAAAGCCCATATTTCATTTGTAAACCTTCCTTTGTTATTTTTAACGACCATTTGTTGCTTTTTGTGAAGCTTCATTATCTTGTGTATGCAACATTAACTCGCTCAATTTAGCTTCTCTTAGTTTCCTAATGTACTATCGACATTGACAATTATCAAAATTTGAAGATATTTCTCACGCGACACCGTTTTAGTAAACGTCTGAACCGAAAAACGGAAATCTCACATTTCACAAAAAGTAGTAGCAAAAGTTGAACGCGCCTTTAATTGATAGACTATTTTCTCACGTAATAACGTAATCTTCCATGGAACATTGCGCAGAAACAATGAAGGACGGTTTGAATGGAGACGCCGCACAAAGCGTGCACGCAAGAACAATGCGAGCCAGCGCGTAGGAAGGCAAAAGAAGCGACTGTGTCCGCTGCAAATCAGAATGCGGCACGAGCGTCAGCATTCTATTTTATTACTGTTGATTATTTTGCCGCATTCTATACAGAATGTATGGAACCGAATTGCGGCAACTTCGCTGAAGCTTTTCTCTACAAAAAATTGTTGAAACAGGAATAGAAATTTCCAGGAAGTCTGTAGTATGTAACTTCCCAGAAATGTTCTGCAAAGAATCTTGAATGTTTGTTAGTACTCCATATTCATTCCTAGAATTGAAAAATTATTTCATTTTTTTCAAACTATTGTAGTAATTGGTTCCGTCGGGCACGGGTTAAAACTTGTTCTAGAACTAGAAGTCGTTGGGGCTATATGGGGGCTGTTGCAATTTCAGAGGTTTGGTTCCTTAATTTGTTTATTTTATTGAACTATCGAATTCATACGAAACCACAGTTAGTTAACATTAGACTGAATAAAATTTAATTTGATACATTCCACTTATTGTTTATTCATTGTGACACGAAAACAGCGAGAGTTTAAAGAAATATATGACGAGTTTATTAACTGACTAGGATACATACCAATGATCATGTGCTCTGGAAACACTCAAAAATAAGTAAATGACGCTAAGACTATAAGCATCATTAATAAACATTTAACACATTGCCTACCAAACTAGTACCTTTGGATTATCAGAGAGAATATTTATATTTAATTAATCAAGAAACCTCTACTAATTATTCATTACATTAAATTAGGAATAAATACTGGATTTGGTTTTTCAGCGAAATACGTTTATACACATATAATTGTAAAATTTAGATTATTGCTAAAACTAAGAACTTAAAATCAAATTTGAAAGTCGTTAATGATTACAATTATACAAGTAAACCATTACATGTTGAAATTATAAAGAGAGTAATCTGGGAGACGTGTGCTGAGATTTTGCACCGCCTTGGCCATGAACAGAATCTTGTAACCACGGTGCGCTGGGTGACTAGTGCTGATTACGGAAATGGCCATGACCTTTAATTACCGTCCTCTGGCGACGCGTGGTTGCCTACCCACACGCAAAAGAACAAGCAATGCGCGCAGGTCACCTAAGAGGAAATCGCACTCGGGTCAGTATCATCGGTTTTGAAAACAAGATTTACTACATTTATACAGCTAATCTTGGATAATGTTTCTGGATAATTGAAAAAAGGGATTTAGGAGCATGGATTTCTGAAATATTGTGTGTTTCTAAATGCTTGTTTAAAAAAATTAAACATTAATCCCAAGAAAAGGAAGTGCTTACGATAAACTAAAAAAAATGACATGGGAAGAAATCTGGGTGATGTGTGCTGAGGTTTTTCACCGTCTTTCCCACGAAACAAAAACATTTATCCTATTATCATAACGTTTTACTCCTATCATAACCAGACTTTTCACTAATGTGACCGATGCAAACCTACGACACAAATATTGAAACTTGTGGACCATTTTAATCGCGTAGAAGGGCAAGTTGCGTAGCTTGAATACAAAATACCTTGAAATTCCTGTCATGAGTTATTCAGTATTTCCCAAGAGTATCGCTCATATGATAGCTGTGGCATTTTAAATTAAACGCGAAACAAAAGCGATATCCCTCTTTACTACTGTAAAGAAATGTACAAATATATAGCCCTTGCGAAGATATCCATTACAACTATCTATAAAACGGTTTCATTTTAAACGGAACTATAAACCCGAGAAAGCCATAAACGCCGAAGTATTTCCAAATGAAAATTTCCCCTTCCTAGATCGTTGCTTCAAACGTCGATACGCACTACGTCCGACGTTCTCTCCCTGTCGCAGCCACTGTGCCAGAAACCCGTCTTTGATGTACGCGGCTAACAAGAGGACGGTGGCGCGGATACATTCCCCACATGCCGCGCCAGAAGAACGCCGCGAGCCGCGCCATTCAAAGCAACTGCCGGGAATCCGAAACGGACCCTCCCCTTCCCCTCGACTCGCGGAATCCGCGCAGACCCCGCTCTTCACACACCCCCGCGACGCAATGCGAGGCGCGGCGCCGCGCCGAGACGCGACGCTGTCACTGTGCCTGCCGCGCGCGCCCCGGCCTCGTGACGGCGAGGAGAAGGCACGGGCGAACAACAGTGCCCGCACTGCAGCTGGCTGTCCTGCGACTCAGGCCGGGAGGTTGTAAGGTCCCGGCGGTAGTGGATTTTCGACACTGCCTAGTTAGCTAGGTCGAATTTAGACGCTGCGCAGCCTGAAGGAATAAATGATAACTGCCGATCATCATTCGCCAGCTGATAGAACTTGGTAGGCATCAGTCTAACTGGTGGATAATTCTGGTGACCTTATCGAACGAACTCTTATCGGTTGTTTTTCGTGATTTTCGTACCAATTCATACCGGAGAAGTAGCCTAACAAATGGATTACGGATTGTGGGTGATTTTCTGTTCCTCATCCTTGTCCTATCCTGTCTTGTTACTGATACGCACTTATACCTATAGCACTACATTACCACTGAAGTGGTAGTGGGGACTGTGCATCACTGGGGAATGTACTAATGTTATGTACCATTTATGTAATGCTGGTATATGGTTCGAAAAACATGGCGAATTTTCGGCATAAAAACTCTTCTTACAGGAAACTAGTAACGAAAAAATGACTAAATACAGTTGATGAATTTATTTAAAAAATTCACTAACACGCGGTGTAGATACATGTTTTGTGGTTCCTTGATACCAAAAAATCAAATGCCAACAATAAGTCTGTGGACATCTGTGAACAACGCTAGTGGATAAACTGTTCAGCCGATTTTCTCCAAAATGATATTCCCCAATCAATTTGGATGGTGTCGCGGGTCCTTGTATTTGAAACCGATATTTTAACTTTGGAACTTTAAATGTAAGTCCCTGGGACATTTTCAAAATATTAAAAATAATTCTCATTTTCAGGTCTCATTTTCTTTTACTCTGATTTCTAGAACATAGTAAAAATTCAAGATTTTCTTGGCGTCTTCCAACAACTACAATGAAGATCAAGATTTTTCCCTGAATGAAATCTGTTCCTTAAATATAGATTTTGAAATAAGGTCACCTATACTTTTTCAAAAATTTGAGTACTTTTCGCGTAATTTTGCGTGAAAAGATGGGTAAGAAAGTACGTGCTATTTTAGCACCAATAGTTAAACATAAATGTTCCGAACAACACAGATGTGTAAAGAGAAAAATTACTACACTTAAATAATTTTAGTCCATTCAGCCTAATGTCAAATTTATAGAAGCTATTATCGAAAATGTTTAATAAGATGATTAACAAGAATACAAAATGAACATCAACCACATAAACAAGCAGGGTTTAGATCAGGATACAGTAAAATGGACCACCTTCAAGTTGTAAAACAAATTATCGAAAAAGTATAAGAATTTAATTTGAAATTATATATTGCCTTAGTAGACTTCACGAAAACATTGTATTGAACTTTAGCATTATTTAAAGTGCCAGCAAAGCAAGGCGTACAAAGAGAATATATTAGATTTTTGGCAAAACTTTTATGTACAGAATAAGGCAAAGGTAAAAATTGAAAGGGAAGGAGTCATATGTAGAGTATAGAGAGGAGTGACACAAGGGGTCCTCATCTCTCCTAGATTATTTTCAAGTTTACTAAAGGATATTATTTACTATGTAATAACTCCATTAATAGGATTTTCACATGTTTATATATATGTAAGTTATAATATGCTTGATACCGTATTTAAGTATTTTATATTTCCTCGATCTATATTCTATTTTGTATTTCCTATTGTGTGGAACCACACTACCGAGAGGTACGAGGTCTTTGTTCTCGAGGTTTTTGTATTTAGGTTAAACATAAAAATGAAAAAATAAATTTTACTACACTGCTCGAATCATGGCACTAGGAAGAATGAAGCTTCAGTTTACTGTTTCTGTGACCCATTTTCCACAAACTCGACAGCAGAATTTTTACTGCGGCGGGCCACTAGTACAGTCAAATTTCCTCTTGCATAGGACTCCTCGAGTTGGAGTTTTCCAGCGATCCATTAGGTAATGAGAATCATAAAATAAGAAAAGAAATCATCACTCACAATAAAGATACCTTAGAAATCTGAAGATACGATTTTTACTTTCCGTATAAGTACGTATATACGGAGTAATATACGTAGTGTAGGGAAAGTTATGCTGCGCGAAAAAACCGCGAATTTTCGGCAGAACAAAATTCATTGCTGGGCCCCGATAACTAAAAAGTGGATAAAACCAGTTGATAAATTAAGAAAAAATCCCCTAACACGTGGTGTAGCCAGAATCCCTGTCTTGTGGGTCTTTGATAACGGGAAACCAATTGAAAGCAAAACGTCTATCTGTACGTCGGGGAACACCAGTAACACCGAAACCATGCCTACGATGTTTTTTTCCAAATTGAAGAAGCCCCTTTCCATCTAGCTCGAGTCAAAGATTTGAGATTTTGAAAAACATTCTTTAAAAGTTGGGGATACTTTACATGAAGACTACCAGGCATTTTCAAAATTTTCTCAAAAAGGCCTCCAAATTTTTTCTTTAAATTTCTTGTAAGAATAGAGTAAAATACACGTATAAAAGTGACGTAGGTCCGATTTTTACAGTTAACTCTGAAGTTTCGAAAATTGCTAAAGTTTGAATTTATTTCGGCGTCTTCCCACAACTACAAAATTGAAGATAGAGATTTTTACTCTAAATAAAATTTGTTTTCCAAAATGAGGTCTTTCATTAAGATCCTGTACATTTTTTGACATTTTAGTAGTTTTCGCGCAATATTGCGTGCAATACGAATTTTTAAAAATTTCTAAACAAGATTTTGACAAAAACGGCTCCAAACTATTTCTTTAAATTTTTGTAAGGGATAGTACTAAATGTGCACTGTGAGGTGACATAAACGCCATTCCAAATAGCTAGCCCAGACCCAAGGAAATAGAAAACTAATACGGGAAAGTCTGTGCCATTCTGTAGCACCATTAGTTTGATAATGTAATGCTTGATTAATAAATGTCTCTTGATATTGAAATGAGAGTTTTAAGATCTAGGCAGATCATGTGAATATTCTGACGACAGAATGCCGTATTCAAAGGGTCAAAAATTCAGAATATAATTCAGAGAATAATAATTATTTATTGAAATGTAACAGTGTAAAAATAAGAAAAAATGATAACTAAAACGCCTATTTTGTAGTGTCAAATACCTGATTGCAATTTAACCAATCGACTAAAAACCTAAGTTCATTTGGTTTACATGGTAATCATAAATTATTGAAATGTACGGAATAATTAGAAGCAATGAATTATAGATCGCTATTGCTTTGAATACCGCAATCACAATGTGTAAATATCCCGCGGGACGTAAAATGTGTTATGGAGGATATCATGGCATCAACCTTATTGTGCCATGAGGAACAAGTGTTTCCGTCTATAGCGAATTTATTATATTATTTATATTCAAAAGAGAATTTCCCGAAGAAAATAATGTTAGATGACAACAAACCCATACATAACTTTCTAAAATTTTTCACAGTTCGTCAAGATTAAAAACAAACTTTTGGAGGGAAGGCAGTCCCAAATTGATGCATTACCTATAAGCATCTCCAATAAGAGTGAAAATTGTTTTCTTATTAATTTATGTGGAGAAAAGTAGCGATGAAATTTTAATACCATAAATAAATCAATAAAACAGCTGAGACCTTCTTTAAATCTATTCTTGAATGACAAGTTGTTATTACTTTAAAATTTATGTTTTCTCAAATCATAACGAAATAAACTGTTTTATGCCATATTTCCCTTATCATGTATTTAACCTTATTACTATTCCACCCACCTCCTGTAGTGAGAATCTTGATTATAATTCATGCAATAATTTGGGATTCTAATGTGTCAGCAATTAATGGAATAAAATTGTTCCACTCCAAAGCATATTCAAGAAGATTTCATCTACAATCATCAATAGAAAATTCATCATTATTCCTAATAATAACTGGCAAAAGAGCCTTTCGTTTGGTAGAAAGCTGTATTAATTATCTATAGATTAACTAACAATCCCACTGTTAAATAGGGACTGGATTTCATTGCAAATGCGCATTTCCTCTGTAATCAGAAAGGCTGCTTTCTTGGTATGCGGATGAAACACCCCATTTCTCATTTTTAAACATGAATTTATGATGCATATTTTACATATCTGGCCTATTTTCTTAATAAGAATCATATTTCTGCAAATAGCTAATTATTCTGCATATTTTGTTTGGAAACGTTTATCGTTATTCATAATAAATTAAGTAATTATTTTTTTAATTTTGTAATAGATGTTTGTGTGTACGTGGTTCTTTTTAGTAATACAAATTTTCTGTATCTGAATTATGGTTGATATTTAAATGAAAAATCACGATCGTTCCGAGCGTTATGTGCTGTAGAATCCATCTTGAAAATCAGTTGAAAAAACGTTGATGAATTTACGTAGATGAATTGCACTCCCAGAAGTCACGGAGAAGGTTTAAATTTGAGCAAAACACGATGCGAAAAAGTAATGAACTTTCGACATGATGTGAATATGATTGCTAATGGATTTTCGTAATTGTGTTCAAACGTGGTTCTAATGCAAACTGTTTAGTGCGATATTTAGTGCGATTTTAGAAACTTATACTGCTGATACTAATTAAATTTGTTCAAAGAATTGGTCGGCCCGACCGGGATTGGAACCCGGGCCTTCTGGTTTACGCCCAGCTGCTCTGACCACTAAGCTACCGAGTCAACCAACCCTTTGAACAGTTTTCACGAGCGTACTATCGCTCCTTATATGTATATATAATTGTCACCATTCCCGTCGCCTTGTTGGAAGCTATAGGGTTGGTTGTTGGTTGACTCGGTAGCTTAGTGGTCAGAGCAGCTGGGCGTAAACCAGAAGGCCCGGGTTCGAATCCCGGTCGGGCCGACCAATTCTTTGAACAAATTTAATTATTAAAACGCATTGTTACTTGGTAACATGGTCACAATTTGGAGTTTATCAACATCCGATGGGTGTTGATTCTATATGACTGCGGAACATATTCTCCGAGCGTATAGCTTCCAACAAGGTGACGGGAATGGTGACAATTATATAACTACTGATACTATTAATAATAATAGTATTATTACTACTAATACTTATCTTTGAAATTCCATTCAGAGGAATAATAAGATTAAAGTACCGTGTGAATGTATTGTGATAAAAAAGATGAAAATTTATTATTATGGTTTAATTTAAATATTTTATAGAACATATTTTAATGCATATTTTCGAAATCTTTACTGCGTGAATGTAAACATATTTTGTAGACTTTGCTATACAAATCGGGGCCCAACGAGTCATTTACCTCCTCGAATTCCTCTTTTATGAGTAAAATCCGAAGATAAAACCCCACAAATTGTAAAATTGTTTGTTTTTTTACTTCAAAAAATATTTACGTACATTATTATTTATCACATCAAATAGGTGAATTGTTGGCCATTACGAGTGATCATGATTCATTAGTGCTAAAATGCAAGTTAATCATTGTGTAATTACTATCATTTTGCAATTTCTTTCGAATTTCCAAAGCCATTTCTCAGTGGACAAATAAATGTAACAGAATATTCAGAGAATTACGCATAAGCAGCATCAAATACGCACTACGAAATACGAATAATTACTCATTTATCCGTGAAAAGTTACATTCTGTTCCATTAAATAGGAAATTGTTATAATGAGGCAGATTGTGTATGATCATTGGCATTCCACATACATGGCAGCTGGCGTGGTTGGGAGCCCGGTCCCGGCAGGCCTGTGATGGACAGCGCGAGCTGTAAACCAGAACAGCTGGCCCAGGCCGAGATGGGGTGGGGCAGAGGGAGCGAAGCGAGGAGAGGCGGGGCATGAAGGTGGAGAGGGATGTGGTGGAAGGGACAGGGCGTGGTGTCGGGGGATGGCGTTCAGGCGTGCAGTTTGGAGCGGAGCGGGGTAACGGGACGCCGGATGATGCGCGGGGCAGGGGGGATAGAGTAGGGAGCTTTAGAACAACGCGGGATAGAGCAGGGCAAGGTAGAGTAGGGCGGGTAGAGTAGGGCGGGGTAGAGCAGGGCGGGGTAGATCAGGGCGGGGTAGAGCAGAGCGGGGTAGAGCAGAGCGGGGTAGAGCAGAGCGAGGTAGAGCAGAGCGAGGTAGAGCAGGGCGGGGTAGAGCAGGGCGGGGTAGAGCAGAGCGAGGTAGAGTAGGGCGCGGTAGAGTAAAGCGGGATTGGGGATGCGGGGGAGGCGAAGCGGAGCGGCGAAAGGGGGTGGGTCGGTGTGGAGCGGAGACGGGTGACGCGTTGCGGGTCGGAGAGGGGCGAGACGGGCCGAGGCTGTGTGCGGTGAGCGGGTGAGCGGGGCGGGGGCGAGAGCTTGGAACGGGTGCAGGACGCGTGACGGGCATATAGAATCCTGACGCGCAGGAGGCTGCTGGAATGGCGCGCATACGCATTGATCATCGCCGCAGGAATTTCACACTTGTGGCATGCATGTCAGGTACATGGAAAGTGAGGGATGGTACTGGTCTAAGCCTTCTCCATGCGCCGGGTAGAGTAGCCTAAGATGTATGCATAGACCTCAAAGTACTAGTGGATGGATTCACTTTAATTGCGGATTAAATGTAATGATGTTACAAAAAACTGAAATCCGTTAAAAATACAATAAAAATGGGCGCGAGTGTTATTGACGTGAGGCTGTTACAGATACATGATTTTGTAATAAATACGTTTAGTTATATTATTTTATGAGTATAATCCCCGCTCATTTGTTACATTTTACATCTTATTTATTTGCTACTTGTATGTTCAATTTAATTGTATTGCAGGAAAATATGATAAATATAGAGAACGCAGTTCTTTATATGATATCGGTTCGTTCTTTAATGGTAAGCCGATTGGTCTTGCATCCTCCCAAGAAAAAGTCTGTACTGGTAAGAAAAATGTCTTTTTGGGCACTATAACACTTTATGAAATGTAACTAGTGGTGCTACAGAATGACACAGACTTTCCCGTATTAGTTTGATATTTTCTTTGGTCTCGACTAGCTATTCGGACTTGACACATACTCTCGCCAGCTGCCATCTATCGCCGCCAAAACTACATATTTTTTTTCTCATTTTCTTAAATTTTCGGTTTCCTAATAGTAGATCGGAAATATTAATTTAAGAATATGAAAGAACAGTAAAACCTCCTCCAAAATGGCAATTTTCTTTGAAAAATTTGGAGCCGTTTTTGAAAAAATTTTGAAAATGTCAGGAGGGCCCAAATGTTGAAGAAAATTTTTCAAATTCGCGGCGCCTCAAGTGGAACCAGATCGACCGGCGAATATTCACTTTGGAAAAAATGTACTTACGATTTAGGCGCTAATGTTGTTCACAGACACAGGACAGACAGACGGACAAACGTTTTGTTTTCAATTGGTTTATCGGTAAGAAGGCCGCACGAATCAGGGATTGTGTCTGCACCATGTATTAGAGAATTTTTTCTTAATTTAGAAACTGTATTTATTCACTTGTTCGTTGTCACGGCCCAACAAAGATTTTTTTCTGTTGAAAATTCGCGTTTTTTTTCGTGCAGAAGTACATAACTTACTCTCTACGTGGTAGCGGTAACCACAAAGTAAAAAGGAATGAGTCGCAACAGACAAAGAACTTTTAAGGACAACATTTTTACTAATAAGAAAAAATTGAAAGCAATGCAATTGTTTCTTGTTGATTGCAAGGTGGCAGGTGGCAGAGCGAACATTTCACGGACGGAAAGAAAAATTACTTGAAGCAAATAAAATTACTTTTATCGCGTGAATCTGCACTTTTCTTAGACAGACTTAAAGCTTTTTCTTTTATTTTGATTAACGTGTACAAGTCATATAATTGCGTACCATGTTGCATTAAGATCAGTTGTAAGCTGATTAGACGAAAGTATTTTGTGTTCTTTGTTTCATTAACACTTTCATCGAAACATTTGAGCATCGTATCACTTCTAGCACTGGTGCTAAAAATTGAAGTTTAATCGCGCTGTGAATAGTCTAAAAGTCATCGCTTTTACTAGTGGTTATCTAATAGTAGTTTTTCTACTCCCATTGTATGACGCTGTCTTTGGATGGCTGCAACTAGTTGCAGAATGATGGTCATTTCGATACAGTTTTCATTATGATACAGGTTCTTGACCAATCACAGAGACGCTTACAAACCAAGTATTGTCACTTCATTAATCAGTGAGAATCGTTGCAGTAAATGTTTCGTTCGAGTGTGTATATTAAAATTGCATTTAATATTGTATTAAGCTTCTCAGTCTTAATTTATTTTATTAGTATAATGTTTACGTGAAATATTGTTAAAAATAAATTGGATCGTAGTTTCACTTTGATCTTATTTGACTAGCGCAGTGGTAGTTATTGAAGACACGGTGTAAGAGATATAGGTGTGTTCACTCCCAGTCCAAAACTGAAGCTAATGTGAGGCTAGTTCGCACAGCTCTCGCTATATAAGCGCTGCGAACGACTTGGGCATTTTTGTTGGGACATGATGGCTTCTAGTTGATAGTACGATGAACAGTAGACTTGACTGAACTCTTCGTAGTAAAAACTTTATTCCGGAGTAT
The DNA here is from genome assembly GCA_031308135.1 of Acheta domesticus. Lineage (NCBI taxonomy): Eukaryota > Metazoa > Arthropoda > Insecta > Orthoptera > Gryllidae > Acheta > Acheta domesticus. The sequence goes on from JAHLJT010004567.1 coordinate 82,899,197, forward strand.
GAAGTAAATTTAGAAGTTTCCAAAGTGAGTCGAAAATCAAGATATAAAAAGAAATAGGTTTACATTTTCCCCAGAAAAGGAGAAAATTAAATGACAATGATGATATTGCGTCAAGAATTTCAACAATGACAATGTTAAGCGAAATGTGGTAAGTACATATACTACTTATTCACCTTAGACTATAAGTTAATTATCAAATAGATACACAAGCATTGTAAAATCATACACAATTAATACTGTGATATAATCAACCAATAGTGTAGTTAGTATTTACACAACAATTCGGAAAAAAATCCAGGAGTTAAATTGTGCAATCTAATAATATGTAAGTTAACATTTTGCTCTAAATTAGTGCAAAATTTGTAGAATTTGCATGCCAAAAAAACTAAAAATGAAAGATAATCCAAACAGATTTTTATGTGAATGTTTCTAGGAATGTTTGAAATAGTAAACATGCATTTGATATGCGTTTTCAATAGTATTTAAAAAATAAATAAGGTTACTTGCAGAGGATATGATTTACAGACCAGACCTGAAGATAGGAATTTATTATAATTAAAATGGTAATTTTTAAGGTTAATTAATGTAAACATTTATTCGTTTATCATATTATTTTTCATTCTCGTTTAATTTTGTTGAACTTTTAGTGGGTATCTTGGGCAAAGACACAGATACTGCCATTGAAACATCATGCCTGTTCACCAAACATATCTGACGACTGTAATCCTCATACTGAACTTTATTGATATAGTGAATGTGTATGTTGTTTATTGTCTTCTATTTTTTAATTATAATTAATTATTGATTTTTTCTGATTATATGAAACTACAAATTTCATGAAATGCTATTTACCACCTAACAATTAAAAAAATATTTTTAAAACTTTTTCATTTTCAGAAGGTAATTATGAAAAAATGTTGATGGAAGCAACTGTAATTCTTGAAGAAGATTCATTGAATGTATTCACAGGGTGTCAGACAAACTTATTGATATTTGAAAAAATATTTGAGAATAAACAAATGGTTAGTCTTCTTCAAAGCTCATAGGATATGATTGTGAAATGTGAACCAGAGAATGTGTATTTTTTGCACATATTGTTACCAAGATGTGATTATAAAAAGGCAACTGATGTTATCTCAATATAGACATGAGGTTCTGCATATAAAGTAGTAAGAACATGGTGGTGATATTCTGTGCAGTGATTCTAAAAAGGATGAAGACTTTCATATTTGTTTTTTGAAATTAATTTTATGTTTTTGAAGCCATCTAAATGGAAGTGAAATTAAGTGGTTGTTAGTTATTCATTGCAGTTAATAAGTGAGAATACAATTCAGATAACTGAAAACCGTATAAACCGTTTTGGGAATAGTATGGAAACTCTTTCACAGTAAAACCTAGGTTTGTGGAAAAATGCAAGTAAATTTCAGGTGAAAAAATGTTACAACTACAAAAACAATTTGGTACAATCATAGCACAAATTGGATCATGAGTCTGGCATAAAAAATACTTTCAATCATTTAAAATTCTTGCCTTCCCATGTTTATCAACACCCAGAACCCTAATGTTATCAATTGAAACACAACATTGTCCCACTTCTATTCGCCACCACAGCACTACAAATAGACAATAACACAATCATTACTCATAATACTCTGGGTGAGAAAAGCCCTACATAAGCAGAAATTAAGATATTCTACCTGTCACCAGATGTCACTAAAAGTTAGAAGAATAAAATAAGGCTTTTCTAAAAAGTAGATTATTCTAGTTCATAAATTCATAGTCAAAGCAATTTTACAATGAATGGTTTGCACATATCCAACAGCATTTTGAAATTTAGGTAGAGCCAAATAAATGTTAATAATGATAATACTGCAATAAATGTAAAATTTATATACAAGTTACTTATGTGACATTTATGTATATTAATATATTTAGGAAATGAAGAAAGTATGTAAACTGTAATTATTTCAGAAAATAATATGTATAAATTGAATATTATCAATATTGAAATAAAGAATCAAATTGAATTATAATAAACAACTTTTCTATTTTGTGGGTTATTCTTGTTAAAGATTCAAATTTAAATATTTTATTTGATAATGAAAATTCATCTTTTAGTACAGCTTTACATACATTGTTTGATGTTGAGAATGTATTACAAGCTGCAGACAAGCTGGAATTATGTAGTGGACGCGCTTCTCTGTACATTATAAAAGGAAAAAGGTGTCTTGTGCTTAAGTCCATGGATCTACATTCGTCGTAGTTGGTTTTGAGATCTTGTGTTGTTTGCAAAAAGAGAATTTCATAGCTGATTCCACATATAAATTACCCTGTTGGTGAAGAATTTCTTTATCAGAATGAGACCAGGTATTGATTTTGTTATTTTCATGTTAGAACCCTGAAGATATGTAGCGTTTGTTCTTAATGTAGATTGTACATCTGTGACATAGAACCCATGCATTATTTTAGTTCATATAATTTATTAATTGCAAAATGTGTACAAAACCATCAGTAACAAGACAAAATTCACTTCATAAGATCATCTGTCAAAAAAGGAAAAAGCATTTCTACTAGAAAATCATAATTGGTACTGACATTGTTTTTCAATGAGGGCAGTAATGAATATACTGTTGCGAAGAGCAAACCTGTTGACTGCTGAGCAACATGAATGTGAAATGATTAATAGTAAATCACTGTTTAAATGATTTTCGTAACTAGAATCCCTTCTGTTTTCTGTTGTTGTTTTAGCTCCAACTCCTGTTTTTAAACAGAAATCCTCATTCTTTGGTACTGAAATCATATAATAGCAGATATGCATGGATTTCGCTACAAAACATTTAAAATAATTAATGCCCCCGTCAGACGTTATAATAGGCCTTAAAAGATTCCATTTACATTAGCGGTTCTACGATTATGTTTATTCAGTGACCGGTATACCTTTCTTGAAACGAAAATACCAGAAAATACTACATGCCGGAGACGCCATCATCAATGCCCAATTCGATCGTGCGCACCGTACGGATAAGCAAGGAACTAGCCTCAAACTGGCTTCAAAAATTTTGCCCAAAAGGCGACTAGTTGACACACCTATATCTTATACACCGTGTTGAAGAGAACTTTCAGTGAGGTTAAAAGATCTGAACGCAAGTTATTTTGCGTTATTTGCTGCTGTGGTTGTCCTTAAAAACCGTCCAATTCTTTAGTTATATTTAGTGAATGGTGGTTCTTTCTGATGGTGTTGACGTTTCCAGAAATGAGAGAAAATGCGAAAATACGGACATCGGAATATTATTGCCGCAACTTTTGTAGTTACTCGCCGGCGCTCTGGTAAAACACAGCCTCCTGCGGGTGTAGGGTAGTGATGTGTCCGCTAGGTGGCCTTGGCTGAATCTTGCATGTCGGCTGCCACGATTCAGTGGAGAAGTTTAACTTATAAAAGTCACCATAAGTCGTAGAAAAAGTACCGTATGAAACTCGATGTAATGAGTATTAATACACTCGTGTGAAGTTTACGATACTCGCTCGTTCCTCGCTCGTATCGTAATTTCACAGTCGTGTATTAATTACCCATCATTACATCATCGTTTCATAATGTACTATTATGCAATTAGTTTATAATGTTGACCTTTTTTGCACGAATAAGAAAATAGTCTATTACTAAACGAACGACGAAGAAGTGAGTTTAGTAATAGACTATTTTCTTATGAGTGCAAAAAAGGAACATTATAAACGAGTTGCATACGCTATTTTTTTGTATAACATCATTATAAAGTTATAAATGAAACGAAGTAAGTGTAAGTAAAGTTTTATAGTTGGCAACATGGACGTTGGTATTATGACGTCACAACTGTGACAGCGGAGAGCCGATTCGAATGAAAGATGGCGTCGTTACCAATGGTAGTTTTAGAAAAAGCCTCGAAGGCAGAAGAAAGTTTAATACCTAAAAGTCGAGTGCATTGTATGAGAAGGAATATATATATATATATATATATATATATATATATATATATATAATTTAGGAAGTGGATGGAAACAAATAATGTAAATATTATATGCGAGACAGTTGTTCTGGCATATATATCTGAGTTGGTAACTTTGTCATACTTTTTATGATTAATACTAGTGTCGAGTTATCATTTTCTAATTTATGTTATTTTGAAGTCTGCAGTATGTAAGGTCTTGTGGTGCAGTCATTCAAAATTGAAGACTATGCTGAAAATTAAAGATGGAATTGACATCTCTGCTTATAACAAAGTTCAGTTATAAATGAAACAAGCTAATGTCGGCTATGAAGCTGAAAAATCTATGATATTTTCGAAAGATGATGTGAGAAAATTTTTAGTGGAAGCAGATGATGAGAAATATCTCTTAATGAAGGTAGAGTAATAATATTTTGTAGAAACATTTATTTTAACTATTGAAATATACATTTTTGTACATTTTGTTGCAGGTAATCGCAATTTTTGGAATATTTGATGCTTGTAGACGAGGAGAGTTATATAATTTGTGCACTGATGATGTGTCCGAAGAAGGATCTATATTGATGGCGAAAATTAGAGAAACTAAAACAGACAAACCGAGATTAGTTACCATCATTTCAGATGAAGAATTTCAATATGTAGAACTGTATAGAAAGTACATTAATCTGAGACCTAATAATGTTAAACATAATAAACTCTTTGTGTTTTATAACAAAGGTAAATGCAATTGCAACCCTGTTGGGGTTAACACCGTTGCTAAAATTCCCAAACTTATTGCTGAGTACCTTAAACTCCCAAATCCAGAAAAATATTCTGGTCATTCGTTCAGAAGAACTTCAGCTACAATGTTAGCTGACAGTGGAGCTGATATTACCATGCTTAAGCGTCATGGAGGATGGCAATCCTCAACTGTTGCTGAATCGTATATAGAAGAGTCCATTCAGAACAAGGTAAAGATAGCCAGAAAAATTGTATCAAATGAAAACACACTTTGTACATCAACTGGTGCGTTTACTGTACCTAATTCTGTTCCTTCATTATCTTTTAAAAATTTAACAAACTGCAACATTAATATTAACATGCAAAAAGAATAATGTTTTTAGTAATTTCATTTCACAGAATTAGAACCTTTTTATAAATTTTATTTATTTTGTATTTTATTAAGAGAAAATAAAAACTGTGTTGGTATCTTTTATTACTCTGAGTTATTTCTGTATTTCCGAAAGACGTCGTAGATCCACCAGAAAGTTTCGCTTTTCGCCAATAGATCGCAAATCAGTCTACTTTCTGAAACCAGTTCTACAGATCTGTCTTTCTGTGAACAGTAGAAGTTCGTCATGACGTCATGTCGCGTTTAATAATGGCGATGACGTCATGTAGCGTGCGATAAAATACTGGATTATGCACGATTCGGGGTATCGAAAAGGGTCGTTTATAATGATGGTATACAAAAAAAATATTTTATTTAATCACATAACGTAAGACCGCAATAAAATAGTAGTTATCAATTTAAATAACGACTTACAAGTATTTGTCTTTTTATTCTATTAAAGAACTAGATACATTGATTTATGCCTAGCTCTTAATCTATTCTTACTTTGTCCTTATTTTTTCTTGCATTTACGCGGAACGTTGCTTTCTTTAAAGTACAATCACTTTAAACATTTGCTGAAATAAACTAAACTTAAAACATTTTCTTCTTATGAAATTTCAGAAAACGTAACGTATAATAACTAGTTCGTTGCGAGGCGAGGCGAGGCGAAACGCACATTCTCTATTTTAGATAAGTACTGAGTAGTGAAAACACATTTTCCATCCGCATCTGAATTCTATTATTTCTTTTGATTTAGTTCCTTTTCCAACCTGTATCGTAATGGTTTATTCTACATAAAAAAACTGCTCCCAGTTGAAGGTTATTTTCTCAAATAGCTGAGGCACTAAAATGCATTTCCATTCTTCATTGATTCCAGTTCTTCGCGTCATCGTTTTTCTCATGTTCATAGCGAATACTCAGCCATTGAGGAGAGCTTTTTGTATTTATATTTTCTGCTGCACTTGACAAACGCGCGGTAGTGGGCCCGGGCCTTCGTGTCTCGAGAACATTAACATGAACAGAAGCGCCTGACACTTTGGCACACACAACCGAACATCTCTTACGTGCTTCTGCCCCTTATATGACACAGCGGATCTGCGCACTTCGCATTTTCTACCGTTAAGGTTTGAAACTGGCATATTTTTCCCGAGATAGAAACCAATTTTCCAAAACCCGATGGTAAACACTTTGATGTATGCAATGTTCTGCCCGTTGCGCAATAAAATTAGTGGAAGTAAGTATATACATTTTACAGTGAAGGAAATAGAATATGCGATTTATTTACTTATTTAAATACAAAAGCAGTTAAAAACTGTGTGACGTACTATGGGGAAAGGTGCGTGTATATATATATATATATATGTTAAATACGTATACAGTATATATATATACTGTACACGTTTTCTTAAATTCTGCGAACCCTAACAGTTATTTGAATTATGAATACAGGAGAAAACGAGTGTTTTTGGCAAAAATTCATAAGAAATTATTAGTTCCCTATTAATAAAAACTATTTGCAAATGAACAAAAATACACGATTTTGGCTGCTATGGTGCCTCATCATGCCTTCAGAAAGGAGTCTACTTACTACTGCGAGAATGTGAAGAACGTTAATTTGAATAACTATTACCCAATGAGTTCTGGAAAATGGGCACAGATAGTGCCCATTTTTTATTTATATCCAGAAGGAAATATATGATACGACAAGACCTCGGATTTTAGGACAAATGCCTATTTAATTCCTTTAGGATGTTGTAGAAAATAACCGCAGAAGTTTACGAATCATGAAAAAATATACCTACTGTGATCGTCTAATAGTGCCTAAAATATCCTACAAGGGCGGTTGATACCTATTTTAAAACGCTTTTGCCCAAAACTGTGTAAAACAAGTGATTTTCAGGAACGATCATATTTTAAATGCTAAACTTTGAAATTCGTTTTACGGAAACGCAAATACTTTGCCGAAATGCAAATATTATGTGATCGATTACGCAATCCACAACGCACCGAAATCTCTCACCCAAAATACCGAACACAAGGAGCCCAGCAAGTTAACGTAATAAGGATGTTCACGCTCGTCTCCGATGCTCATGCATTTCTTAGACAATTTCACCCATTCCTGGTGCAGCTGCGCTGTTGACAGGTTGAGGTTTATTCCCGCAGCGCGTCGTCGTTTAAGTCCAGGCGAGGAAAGGTCAGGCTCACTGTCGGACAGGCGACGATTACAAAATGTTGGCCAATAGTTAAATGGGTCGTGTGGTACAATTTTTTTTGCGGGAGGCGGAGTGAAGCAGTTCCAGGAGAAGTGAGCATGAGAAATGTGACTAAATTTGTTTGCTCTTACAAAATCAGTGTCAGCGAAAATTTCATTTCCAGTCTGCAATCTAATTTTAATAGATAAGACAGCCTTATTGTACAAAATGTGGAGGAAATATTGGTTATATAGTATTTTGCTAATTATGAAAGTGCATAAAAATATGCTTGTAGTCGCTCTCATAACTGTAAAAGAAGTGCATGATTTAATTATTTTCGTATCAGATCTAGATGCCAGAAATATACATTTATCATGCCTATTTTTTGTCTGGCTTAGTCATTTTGTAACCTATTTTGAAATTAAAAACACACGTTTTTGGCTGTATAGGGGTGTGGGTGGTGGGACGGGGGCTAAGAAACCTTTCATAAATATTATTTTTATGTGAGAATTATAATGTAACCACTCATATGTGATTTGGTTGAGGGGAACGTTTTACCATCTTATCGGGGGACCCTTTCCCTTAAGCTAATTATTGTTTTGAACTAATGTTTATTCACCGCGGAATTTCGAACACAACAAATGTCCACACGCCATTCTGCAGTCATTTGATGAATCTATAGTCGGCTTCCTCTCTGACGGTTCTTTTATTGTAAATAAATACAAATCATTACATTATTATACTTTGTTTTTTAAAAGTGTATACTTTTTACAGACTACTGTGATGCAGTAGCTTCTTTCTTTCTTTCTATTTCTTCCACAGTAGACATAGAAATAATAAAAATGAGAGTTAAAAATTGATGGTACTATATCTTTCAAAGTAGTGTGAAAACTTAATATATATTTATCAAATAATATAATTAAAGGGAAATTCACATAAGGAATTTGATGTCGGTTGATCATTGTAAACGTTCGAGGCACATTTTTATTGAACATTTTATTTTTATTGAACCTCGAGAAAATTACTTTAGTTACGTTGTTTCAGCACATCAAAATTCTTGTTAAAACAACCAAACGACCAATACAGATCCCTGCAAATTTCCATTGCTCGTATTTAGATTAAAACTTATAAGGAATAACAAATGCAAATATTGCTTTGTTAACACTGTACACGTTTGAAATGGTGCTGGCAAACCTAAATAAAACAGTACGCATGGGGAACAAGTAAACAAATGGAGATACACCAATTGATCATCAACAGAACTAACAAACGAAATGTAACAGTTTGTGTCTTCAAATTTTTGATTAGCACAAATATACTATTTTTATTAGATGGGTCCACGAGAATTGAAGTTCAAAAAATCATAACCCATTTTCATAAACGTATTTAACGGAATGTAACATAACGTACAGAATGTATCATAATATTCAATAAAAACCTATAAACACGAAAGGATTATTATAATTTGAATATCGCTTGCCTTTCAACACACTAGGCAACCCGTCGAACTTTGCTGTGGATCGCTGGTGACTTCCCTAGGATCTCGGTCGCAGTAGCCCATCTGTTCCAGATTTAAATTTTTTTATTAAACAGAGAAATAATAATAATGCAATAAAGTAAGTGTAAATATGAATAATTCAATTCAATTTTGTTATTAATTTTTTTACAGTGTTAACCTATTACAAATTGCTACGTATATTCACAACATCTATCATAAACAATTTCAATATAACACACGTTATTCACAAATAACTTCTAATAGTATAAGGTATTAGTACAAGACACAATATAAAGAACACAACAAATGTATATAGTAACACAATAACAAAATAATACAATACCATAAGATACAAAAGAATTAAGACAAAGGAATATACAAATATATGCAACTTGTATCAAGTGGGACAACCTGTTGAATTTAGCTTGTACTATTCATTGATAATAAATGCTCGTAATTTAATAATTGATTAAATAAGTTTTAGCTCTTTTAGATTTTAGTTTAATGAGACAATTCGGAAGGAATAATACATGTTGGTATGGTCCTCTAGGGCCTTTATATGTTGGGCACTCACACAAAATATCTTTCAGGTTTCATGAGTATTCATATTACATAGTGAGCAGATTGAATCTGAGTGCATTTTGTGTCACGTATTTTTACTATTGATAATGATTTCTTTGTCACTGGACATCCTGATTTGAGCGATTACTGTAGAAATGGAAGTGGGTAAAGCCAAGTTAGGTATTTCTCAGTTTCTGTAGATTGCAAATACCTAATTTCTCGATATATTGTATTGTATGATGAATTCATGATTCTTCGCGTATCGTTCATAATGATTTTACCTACAATTGTTGCAACAATCTAGGGATTGATTTTCTGGAACTGACACTTCAAGAACACAATGGACCACAAAGGAACGGTAGGGGGAGATTTCAATGGCCGTATTGGTTTCGAGAACCAGCTTGCCGAAAATGTCATGGAAGGAACAGAATTTCGAGGAACTCCCTACTCGTCGGATGCAACTATAAATACAAACCGACTAAAACTGGTGGAGAATCTTGAAAGTTTAGGCCTCTGTATCCTAAATGGACGAAGTAAATCTGATAAAGTAGATGACTTCAGATGTCGATGGAAAAGGCTCAAGTACTATCGACATATTTGAACCAATCAACAAGGTATCATGCGGCTGTCAAATTTTTCAATATTAAACTTTCTTCTTTATGATCATCTCCCTGTCTCTGCAGAAATACACGCTGAGGGTAGGCCAATGGCAAAACAAGGGGTCGACACGGAGAGAGCAATCTTGAAGTAAATATGAATAAAATCACTAATTTTTTGCACTATAAATCACTAATTTTTGCATATTCTTTCCATATCAACGACTTGCCTGACAGTAGCAATGACGGGAAATTGGATCCGCAAAAACATTATCGTTAATTATTATAAATTTACCCTAAGTGAAAACAAGCGACATCCATTACATGAGGCAGCAAAGAGCCACCGGAGAAGCAGAAAGCAGTCACGTGACAAGGGCCGGGGTGCCTGCTGCGTGGAGCGCCGCGCCGCGCAGCCTGCGCGCGTGAGTGCGTTTACCTTGCTGTCGTTGGCGCGGTCCAGCGTGGAGAACTGCGACGCCGTGCCCGAATCGAGGGTCCCGCCGGGGCTGCCGCCTCCGCCGCCGCCCAGCGCCCCCAGGGCGGCCAGCTCCCGCAGCTCCAGCGGCGGCGCCGACCCCGCCCCCGCGCCCGCGCCGGGCCCCGCCCCCGCCGCCAGCGCCCCGTCCGCCCGCTTCAGCATGCTCGCCCCCGCTGACACTGCAACGCCCCGCCCCGCCGCGCCACTTCAGGCTCCCCGTCACGCTCGCCCGGCACTCCCCGCACGTTCGCCGCCGCGCTCCCCGTCACGCTCCTCGCCGTGTTCCCCACCAGTGGCAGATCTAGGAGGGGGGGAATGGTGACCAGGCCCCTTTCCAAAAAAGCCTAGAGATTTCGTTTATTACCTTCCTATACTTGGCAATACTGTTTTAAATATTTATTTGTTAAATTATGTAAATATTTAAAAACTAATATTGCATAGAGTCATAATTACTAACACTACAAAATAATACATAATATAATAAATATTTATTATTTAACAAAAACGTATGATGCTCCCTCCCCAAATGAGTCGCCCTTGTTCCTCACCACGCTCGCCACCGCGCGCCCCGCCGCACCGCATCACGCTCGCCACAGCGCGCGTTCGTGCGTTCGCTCCACGCTCAATTAGTGCACCGCACGCTATAACCACCTCCGCTACTCCAGCCGGAATGGGATGGCTTTTTAAAATTACGGCACGAAGCGTTTATTCGGTAGGTTGTATGGTGGCGTATTGTTGAGATTGCGCTTATGAGTTTCAGTTTAAAACTGTCCGGTTTAAAACTCTCTAAACCGGAAATTGAGACACCGACGGTTAATCTGAAAGGATAAACGTCAACTGCAAACACGGTTGGGACTAACATCGAAAATGTTTTTTTTTATGCGTCTTGTGTCGTTTCAAAAAGAACTTCAAATATTATCGGTTTTTAACCATTTTAACGCACTAGATGACCACACATTAATTTCGCAATATTTCCGTTAAGGATAAACACAAAAAAGATGATTAAAAGTCATTGATGAACTGAGTTATTTATAGAATACCAACATCTCAGTGGTAGAACTCCATGAAATTGCGACACGGCATTTTTAATACACCGGGTTGGAAGAATTAACAAGTGCGTGTGAATGGGACAGCATTTAGCTGCGTCTTTCAAATTGCTGAATTATGTGAATCTATAAAATGCGTCTGTGCGGGATAAACGTTTATAAATCATAAATAGTGTACATCTAATTCCAAAATAGTTGTGAAATGTGGAAAAATGTTACCAATATTGCATACGTCTGCTGTTGTTGCACACCTTCAGAAGAAGTGACTAGCAGCTTGGTTGAATTAAAAAGTTTTTATCTCCAGGGTATTTACTACGTCTTTCAAAATAATTAGATACATCTTTCATAAATTAAGAGTAAAATCATTCTACATTCTCAAGAATTCCCTAAAATTCTTTCTTTGAAAAACTACGGTGAACGGCGCACCAATCACCAAATACCACTCAATACATTGATATCAAGATTTTATGAAAACTATAGATAGTCGCTAGCTTCCTAATTTCAGGAATAATCTAAACAAAACACTTTCGTAAGGTGGAATAACGGTACGTTTATGACCCTGACAATAAATCACTACTGTTCACTTCAGTGAATCCCTACGGACAAAGGTTTACCTTTCTACACTTGGTGACATTTTTGACACCACCATAATTGCATTACAATGTCAATGGCAAATGAGATCAGGAATATTTTTCTTTGTGATTAACAACAATACTAGAAAATAAATTGACAACGATTGCACAATACCATTATCCATGAATTTCTTCTGAAATTTGCGACACAAATCAATGTGCATTGAAATGTCAACCTAAGTACATTACTTCACTTGATAGTCATCGTTATGTACACTAATGCGAATGTTTGTCATGTATACATTACACATTGTGCACAACGTCTACGTTATCATCGACATTGTCTTGCGTTATCAGTGTGTATTCACGTACGTGTTCATGTTTGACTCGGAGCAAGCTCAAGATCAATTAATTTAGGCCTATTGTGCATTTAGTCCAGGAAACTAGATATAGACTTCGACAAGTAGGGTGAAGTAAAAGTTGGTCAATGTTATCTAATCAGGCAATTTGTTTTTTCTCGTAATATATCTTCAGTTCATTTTTACTTTCTGGCTACGAAATAGAGAGGAAGTTCTGTAATGCTGCGCGAAGAAACGGTGAATTTTCAGCAGAAATTTCGTATTACAGGGCCCTGGTAACGAAAAAGTGGATAAATGCAGTTGCTAAATTTATACTCTAAAAAAATCCTCTATCACGTGGTGTAGACAGAATCCATGTTTTTGGGTCCTAGATACCGAAAAATTGAATGACGGCAAAACGTCTGTCCGCCTGTCCGTCAAATTGTGAACAACACTAGCGTCTAAACCGTTCAGTCGATTTTCTCCAAACCTGATATTCCCCAATCGATCTGACTGGGGTCGCGGTGAATTTGAAACCGTATTTGAATTTTGAGAGGAACTTTACACGAAGCCCCTGGAACAAATTCAATATTTAAAAAAATCGCACCATCATTTTTTGATTAAATTTGTTGTTAGTTAGTGTGAAGAACTTTAAGAGAATGGTGCAAGTCTCATGTGTGACGAGTTATTTGGAATTCGATAAGGCTGTGGACACGTGAGTAATTTCCGTGAACTGTGATGAAATTTAATTAATTAAAAAGAGACCGGAAGTCAAGGAATAAAAAGATTGATAGGTGAATGGGTGGTTAGCCAATCATGGAGAGCATAGACATTATACAATGCGCAGAATTCATGAAGAAGAAACCTGTTTCAGACGCCACTACTGGGGGAGGGGGGGCAAACAAGTGAACGGCGCGAATTACAAGTTGCTGCGAGAGAACAGCGCGAGCGATGGTGTGTAGATGTATTGAAGCACGCTAGAGGTCAGAACAGCGCGAGCAATGATAGAGTGTGGACGTGTCGAAACATGATAACACGAGAATTGCTTGAGCAATGCTCAAATGTAAAAGTATTGTATTGTGGGAGAGCTGCGCAAGTTTCATAACATAAGGAATGTTTTGATATATACATACTTGGGGAAATTGTTGGACGAAAGCATTGGACTGAATGGGATCCAGTCTCCTGAGGTAACATCGTCCAAGATTGCAGACGGATCAGAAAAGGGAGTGAGAACTGTTCATATTATTTTTGATTGTGAGATGTAGGAAGATCAAGTATGTCTGTATGTGTATACGTATGTATGTATGTAGTTAGTGCGACAGCGCTGTGAACGGGCTCAGGTCTAACGGCGATGTCCCTGCCTCGCGGACATGGGTGAAGGGGATTCATGTGGTTAGCACGTAGACATCTCCACACCGTATTTTGGTTTCTCCACCTGAGAAGTGAATTTTATCATCGTCACACACGAACATATGCTGGGATATTTTAAGGAAAACGCATACTATAATCCTGCCTCGACCGGGAATAGTGCCCGCGGTTGCCTAGAGGAAAACGAGCACGCTCACCGGGGAAGATCAAGTATTGTTATTAATTAAAATGTAGGATATATTTAAGAACTCTAAGGGTGGAATGGCCGTGAGTGAGTGTCTTACTTAACAATGGATGAAAGGTAATATATAATGTGTGAAATATTAAAGATAGAAATGTTTACCCTTAATGAAATCTGTTCCTTGAAGATAGATTTTGAAATAAGGTCACGTACAATTTTTCGAAAATCTGTGTACTTTTCGCATTCTTTTGCGTGACAATGCTTACTGTTTTATCACTACTAGTTGATATAATATTTTTGATGAGTTAACGAAGAATGAAGATACTCTCTTTACATGCTCTCTTCTGAATTGATTCCTCTCGATTGATTTGGAAAATAAAACATAAGTTTGATGTGATATTATATGCAATGATATAAATTGAATAAACTTTTCTAAGCCGATCGGCGGGGGGCCGAGATCGTTAAGTGTCACAGCAATCTCAGACCCAATGATCGCAGGTTCGAGTCCAGCCTCGGACATGGTTGTACTTGTGTTCGTCCTTTCACCCCCTGTCATCACGATATCATTACATTAAACCCAATAGTGGTCGCTAATGATCTTGATGTTAATGCGACTTAAAATAACAAACAAACAAAAATTTTCTATGTTGAAAGATTAATTTCTGGGATAAGAATCATTGCATCTTGACAAAAATATATTTTCAGCGAGAAAAATGCATTGTTCAGAAAAAGAATCGCTTGAATGTTAGGCATAATATTTTTTAAAGAGTTTATTCTTGCCAATTAACATTGATTAACATACGAGATGACGTAATATACAAAACACGGCCAACACGATCTCTTTGATACCGCTGAGAGAAAAAAATGGAGGAAAGAAAACAAATTTGCGTCAATAAATCGTCATATTTTACAACATATCTTTACTCACAAGAACTGAAATGGGAAACGAGTGTATCCTACGTCATTTATCCTTAGAAAACAAATCAGAACACCAAAAAATATGATATTCTACGTAAACACAATAATAGAATGGAAAAAGTTAAAATAATTTAAGAACCATATACAATATTTTTCTCTTCTCTCTCACTCGCGCCGGCTGTGGCAGTGTATTTGAAAATAGCTCCAAGACTGTGGTAGTCTGAAAACCACGGCCTTTCCCTCATTTTTACGGCATATTCGTTGGTCAGGTTCCCTCTCCCTGGCCATTGGCTCTTACGCCCAACTCATCGACTCTTTTATGGCCCGTGTCACGCCCGTCCCTCGCACTCCCCCGAGGCCGCTTTGTTACCACCGGCGGTTTCACGAACGTCTCCGCTTCTCAACCCTCTTCGCTCTGGTACCAAAACGCGTGTTAGAATTTACTTTCTCACCCAACTTTATCGACGCTTTCATATATTCTATGACTTACTATTTCTGATTGTCCAGGCTATCCGGGATAGAGCACGACGCTTAAAGAAATTGCACAGGCAACATTTCAGTTGAACTCTCAGAATTTTAGAAAATTGCAAACGTTCAAACTTTTTCGGCGTCTTCCTACGAGTACAGAATTGAAGATAGAGATTTTTCTTAATTAAATAAGTTGCAGTGGCGTAGCGTGTCTCGTGTGTCTGGGGATGCTCAACAATAATGCGAACTGAAGACATCATTATTCTTAATGTTGTCTAGAATTTAAGTTATTGAAACAAATGTTACACTACTTCAACAGATTTATGTCAGGAGACTTCTTGAAAGCAAATTATGAAATATCTCCGCTTTAGTTCTCACTCGCGGTTGACAATGAGATCACTTGTAAATTGATATATTTCGAACCAAAATAAAATTTAATATATTTAAGTCAGAATTCAACTTCTTACATATTAATTGAGAATTAGTAGGCAAGCACTATATCTACTGTTTGTGCTCATGACCAAGCACGGAATCACGAGTGAGAAAGAAAAATATTTCTCTGACAACCTCAAGTGTGCTGCGCTCTCGTGCACAAACGAGCAACTTGTTCTCATAAGCCTTTCTCACACGGTGCTTTCTCACAAGTCGTTGCTGCCCGTAATCCGTATGCTAGCTTTTCGGGACTCGAGAATCCTGGGGCAGGGGTGAAGAGGGGAGGGGAGAACATCGCCATCTGCGCATGCGTCCTTGCTCGTCGCAACCTCGCGGCAGACGCTAGAAGCATTTTAGCGTCCAAGCAATCAGAGGCCAGCTTATATAAACGCGCGGAATTCAATCAGAGGAAATCACTTCAAAATTAATGCAAAACGTGTTTCGCTGAATATGTTTCACTCACTTGAAGATTATCAATACAATATTTAGGCTTCTTTGATTAATATTTAACGTGGGGATGCTCAGCATCTTAGCGTCCCCTGACGCTACGCCACTGATAAGTTGTTCAAATATAGACATCGAATTAAGTTCTTTTTTCTAATATATGAGTAGTTCTTGCGCAATTTTGCATGAAATACAGGCAACCTGTATACAATTATTTTCCCAAAAGAATTCTTTTCCAAAATATTTTCTTTAAAATTTTCCTCACATTTAGATAAAAATGTTGCTAATTCCATTTTCAGACAATACTGTATTTTCAAACATACTGTGATATAACAAAATATTATACATTTTGTCAATAACATTGACTGTAAATGGGTTGGGTAAAAGGGTCTGCCAATGGCAATATACAGCCTTAGCAACGCCGGCGTAGTGGTTGGCAAGGTCAATAAACTACATTCAGGCCTTGAATAGGTGGGAGCGCTGGCTAGAAAGACATATAAAATAATGTGGGATTGGTCTGAAAAGGAATGACTATCGAGGGCGTGGCTACTCGGTTTGATAAGTGATGAATGGATTGGCTAAGGGACAATAGACTGTCGTTTTGTTTTAAAAAAGAGGAACGAAGGATGGATACCGAAGCGTTGAGGGCGGAAAAACGGTGGAGAAAAGGATATTCTGATAGAGGTCGTCGAGTAGTACAGATCGCTCGCGAGATTAACATCAGGAGAGTGGGACTTGTAATTTTTGACGTAAGACTCAATAGTTTTTCGGACTCTGAAAGTTGATGGGCAGAGGTAAATTCGATGAGGACTTTGAAAGTTTCTTTTATATTGCGGTGTTGGACTTTAATGTTTTACCACTAGTTGGGGAGGACTAGAAACACTTAATATCACGTAAGAACCAATATATATTCTAGGTAGTGAGGGCTGGATTCGCCGGCAGTGTCGCAAGACCAGAAGAAAGAAGCTGGACTTGGGTTCATCTGCATTCAAGTGGGAAGATACTGCGGGGCGTCGTAGATCAAGACGTTAGATCAGTACTGCAGTACAAAGGTATTATTTTAAAACGAGGTCATGACCTAAAGACAAAACAATTGTCAATAGAAGTAAATAAATCTCTTTGGAAATGAAAAGATTTTCATTTGGTCAATCACAATTGTTAAGTAGTTAGAGATAGATAATTATTCCCTTTCAGATTCCTCGCCATACTGTATAGTTGGCAGATCAAGTAATCGGCTATCTAGGCGATAGCGATTATCCATAACGGGACCCATTGACCCAGCTAGCCGGACATTTATCCATTTGTTAAAATTAGCTGTGGAAGCATTGGTTTTAATTAACGTAACCTGTTCCTGGCGCCCAAAATTTTACTATAAATTCGGAACGGGTCACGATTATAACCGTCCTAAGGTGAATGATGTCAACGATCTCGTAATAGTCTATTGTAATAGTCTATGGTACATTTCAATACGGGAAATTAACATTGCAAAGGTACAACAAAAAAGTAACAAAGGCTCTATTGATGGTTGAAGTCTTTCCTTAAATAAAAAATCCTTCAAACAATTATATATTTTAAAACATATCATGTACACATTTTTGAATGATCGAGAGGTTTTTTAATAATTTATGCTTGAAGTTAATCCCATTTATAAAAAAAATTCTCAAAACCGCTTCCACATCTTTTCTTTAATTTTCTTCACGGATAGAGCAAAGGACGTTTAAAAATTGTGCAGATCTTCATTTTATTTGAACTCTGAATTTTCGAAAACTGCACAAGTTAGAAATAATGAGAGAAGTATGTGCTGTTGTAGCATCACTAGTTTATTTAAAATGCACGATTGATCTTCAGAAGAAACTCTTTGGAATTAATTTCATTTAGTAATAACTTCCTCTTAGTACCAATTACATCTTTCTTTGATCATATTTAAGAAAAAGCATATTTGCTAGAAATGTTGGGTGAGATAAGACAACAGGAGATAAACATGAGATTATTTTTGACTAGAAATAGAATAAAATTTGTATAGTTTTAAAATTTTTCTCAGAAATATTTTAAAATATAAATTTATACTCTTTCTTTTGAGGTAGTTTGAAGAGTCGTAAATGTGCTCTGAACAGTGGCTGAGCGTCTGAAACCATTTTCTGGTACGTTTATGCACTA
Source organism: Acheta domesticus (assembly GCA_031308135.1). NCBI lineage: Eukaryota > Metazoa > Arthropoda > Insecta > Orthoptera > Gryllidae > Acheta > Acheta domesticus. The sequence goes on from JAHLJT010004567.1 coordinate 82,917,519, forward strand.
GACAGTTTTCTACGAAACACTGATATATCTCGCTTTGCACCCTTTTTTGCGTCATAACATAGCTTGAATCGCGAGGTTGTTTGCTCGATCTTTTGGAGCACAATTGCACAAGTTATGATCTAGTCCGTGTGTCCAAGTTATATAGTTGTTTTCTTGATTACCTCCTTCGAGGTTTATAGTTCCTTACACGGCCGTTGTGATAGTTCTATCACGAATCATGAGAGAGGAATTGCAGGGAGTTTTATCGGTGTGACATACTATATAAAAAAATCGGTGTTTTATTTCACATTTGTATCATTTTAAGCTATTAGATATCATAAGGTTACCATTTTGCATTTTCTTTCAAAATGAGATAGTTATCTATAAGATAAGCATCTAAATATTCGTCTCTTTCTTGAGGCAATATACAGTTTTTAGAGATGAAATAGGGGAAGAATTTGTGTCCTGTACAAATAATTACAAATAATTATTTGTTGTAAATATTCTAAAGCCAGTGATGCTTAAAAATAAATATTACATTATGTTTCATTTTTTACAATTTTACAATTTTTTTTATACTCATATAATGTTGTAATATATGTAAGTCTCTACTAGTACTACAATTTGAAAAGCCTTTATTTCATTCAATTCACGTAACACTAAATAAATATCTGCTAGTTTATTCCTATGTTTTCTCAATTCTATGAGTGATATTCGTGTGTAAAATACGTTTAAGCATGTTTTACTATGCGTGCAAAATATGTTTAATCATAAATTCAATGAATAAATATAAAATAAAATAAATGAGGAAACTTAACATAATATAAATATAAAAGCCATGTATTACAACTCGCACCCTCATTCCATGACCATATAGGGGTCTCACAATCGAGCCAGTCCGCCTTTAGTGGAGAAACGGACTATCAAGGAGGAAGAACAAAACCATCGCTGGGTGACTCCGCGACCGGCCTGAAACGCCACTGGGAGAGCTCGCACGGACGGGTCCGCCGTTTTGTGTCGTGTACTTTGCCCATCAGCCTCCTTAATTGGGCGGGTAATTGACGGGTAGCGTGTCGACGAGCGATGCAAATAGGGCCGGTCCGCGCCGCGTACGACACACGTCACGTCAACTTCTCCAGGGAGCGATAAAACCCGACCGGACATTTGCAACACAAATTCGCAGATTTGTTTTCAAACCCTCCCTCTCATTCTCGACTAGTATTCAAAAAGAGCTCGATAAAAGATTCATGGGAATGGCTCGTACCGAGCACAAATGTCACTAATATTGTGCGATATGACAAGTAAAATAATGGCCTCCACCAAGTAAAAAGTGGCATCCGGCTGCAATATGTTCTCGCGAAACATTCAGATGTAAATTTACTGCACACCTTCCTTTTTTCTACACTTTCCGCATAGTTCCATTGAGTTTAATTGAATTTACCTACCTTTGTTTTCCTTTTATTGTTTTGATCAGAAAATAAATTGAAAAAATCAACATTTTAGCAACAAATGGTTATGGCATGGATATTAATCCGTCTATAGGAACGAAGGAAGGAAGAAAGAAAGAAAGAAACGAAGAAAGGTTATGATTACGTTGTTTTGGGTGTTTTAGGGATTTATTTTAACTTACGTAAATTAAGAATCAATTAGTAACTTTTTACGATCAACAAATCCAAATAATCAATTTTTACTTCCCCGTATAGTACGTATATTCAGAGTAATATACGTACTATAGTGAAAGTTATGTAATGCTGTGCGGAAAAACGGCGAATTTTCGGCTGAAAAAAATTCATTGCTGGGTACTCATAACGAAATAGTTGATAAAACCAGTTGCTAAATTAAGAAAAAAATCCCCTAACACGTGGTGTAGCCAGAATCACTGTTTTGTGGGTTTTGATATGAAGAAACCAATTGAAAACGTCCGTCTGTACGTCTGTGAGCACTAGTAGCGCCTACAGCACTCGTAGATATTTTTCCAAATTGAAGAAACTGCGGTCGATCTGGCTCTAGTTGAAGCTTTGAGATTTTGAAAATCTTTCTTCAAAATGTGGGGGTATTTTACATGAAGCCTTCCGCACATTTTCAGTTTTCTCAAAAACGGCTCGAATTTTTTCTTTAAATTTCTTTTAAGAATAGAGAAAAATGCACTTATTGAGGTGGCATATGTTCTAATTTCATGGTTGACTCTGAATTTTCCTAAATTGCAAAGTATGAATTTCTTTGGCCTCTTCCTACAACTACAAAATTAAAGATAAAGATTTTTCCTTCAAATAAAATTTGTTCTTCAGAGAGAGTTCTTTCATGAGGAATCACGTACATTTTTTCAAATGTTTGATAGTTTTTGCGCAATACAGCATGCAATATGTGTAATTTAAAAAAATAAAAAACAAGATTGTCTCAAAAACGACTCCAAATTCTTTTCTTTTAACTTTTGGTAGGGATAGTACTAAATATACTCTATGAGATGACATAAACGCCATATTGCTCTATTCTTTTGTTTTTTCACAAATTACAAAATTGCGCTATTTAATATGACGTAAAGTTCATTTTGGGATATTTTTTTAAAAATTACACACGTGTAATTTTTTTAAAGAACTCTCGCATCTTTAATATGTACATTACCAGCAATTTGTGAACATTATTGTATTTGTTAGTTTAAGTGCTTCAAGTGACTTCAAATAAATTTTTTCGAAAACTCAAAACATTTGTGTGAAAATGAGTTTCAAATTTGGCATTTTTAGTAGTGCTTAATTGCCATTTTCTTAGAAACGGATCCAATTATTTGAAAGAAAATTGCTATTTAGGTAGAGGTTTAGTTTTATTTAATATTCTAAAATTAATATTTCCGTTCTACCATTAGGAAACGGAAAAATTAAGAAAATGTCAAAAAATGTACTTTGGGCGGCGAGAGATGGCAGCTTGCAAGAGTTTCTGGCAATTCCGAATAGCTAGCCCAGACCCAAGGAAATAGAAAACTAATGCGGGAAAGTATATGCCATTCTGTAGCACCACTAGTTTCATGATACCACAAGAGAGCTAGCTGGCTCGGAGAATGTGAGCTTTAATTCTCATTGGGTTCAGGGGGGATTCGGAGACGAAGGGGGGACGTGTGCGTAAAGTGGCTGCTTCACTCGTTGATCATCGCAAGAACCTCGTTTTTCATGTCAATAAAATTGTTTGCATAGAATACTGTCCTGTACCACAAAAGTTTTGTTTCATGTTAATTTTTTTTCAAATAAGAATTCATATATTTATGGATTTTATTTTATTTTACAGTCTATTTTGTTTAAACTTTTTTCAACTACATTGTTATTTTTTCTACATAGTTGCCAACACGCCCTCAGGTCCAAACGCTGACCTTTTCTTTTAAAAAATGAATATATTTATTCCAAAAATGAATTATTGCATCAAAGGCAAATATTATGTGAAGCGTTACAGATAATTGAGTTTTTTATGCATAAATGTCTATTCAAGCACGTTTTCAAACAAATAATAGGTGCACAAACACCCAGTTTTTGCGCATTATTACGGCATAATTGCCAAACTTTTGCGCCAATATTTTGGATTTGAATTTGCATATATTTCACATCTCTATAGACACGATACTCATAGAGATGCATTGGATACTCGTACATCATTTACAGATACTCGTACTTTCCAGATGACGGTCTCTTATCGCACTAAGATTATTTCCCCTGATCAATAGTGGATGAGACATCTGATCAGTTCATTGCTTGCCACTAATGAGGGGCAAAATGAAAAAGGTTTGCGCAAGATTCACAACCAATTGGAAAGGCCGTGCTTTGTTATTAACCAAGGAAACCATTGATCTGAGCTATTGACCTAACGACTCGAACGTAGTAGGGGTCACAAAGTCACTGACATGCAGCATCTCAAGCCAGGCCCTTGTCTCTGATCAAATCCGCTATCTACAAGATAATGTATATTAACATCTTGTATTATTTATATACATACTATTTTTATTATCAGTGTCTATCACTGAATTTTGTTACATTGACAGATAAATTTGTTATACACTTCACTTTTTGTAAAAATAAATAATGCCGCGTCCTGGGAAAAGAAGCTCGGTCCGTCTGTAAACTTACTGAGATCTTCAGTCCTTGATTTCATTTCTTCAGACTTGCATTTCCCTGAAGATAGTTGCATTATTGAGTCGAAATATAGTTTATGTTTTTGGAAAAAACCGCGTGGCGACAAAAGGTCGGCACCGTTCCCAAAGTCATAATGCCTCATTATCAGTCCAGATTCTTCATCAAACTTACAAAAGTTAGATTTTAAGGTACAGTATATTTAGAGGAAAGAATAAAGATGGTGTACATCAGTGTACCTCTATTATCTCCCCAACAGACCTGTTGCAAACATTCAACTAGAATTAACTAGGATTTAAGGACTTAATTTGACTTACTCAAATACAATATATTGCAACGTAGTATTTGCTTCAATGAAATAAAACAGATAGAAACGAGATAATGCAATAATATGAATCAGTTCATATTATTTTTGAATTCAATTTTATTTTGTAAATAAGCTTTTTGACTACGTTAGTACCATCTTGCAATTAATTGAACGAGATTAAATTTAATCTTAGAAATTCCCCATTGGTTTCTCCTCCAGCGAAACAAACTAGCATATAAACGTCATTTTCTTTGAAAATATTTAAAGTAAAAAGGAAATAACGATATCTTTTTCGAAAATGTTTTTGGAGATGAACTTTACATTTTAATAAACGATCCAAGTACCGTAAACTTTAAAAGCGCAGATTTAGAGAAACCATAATGCAATGACATGGAATCGTGAGAGAAACCATTGGAGAATCATGTGCAAAACTGGGGAAATTGTGAAGCTGGTAGTAGGATGGTTGCACGATTTCACCCTCACGACGTATAATCCCTACACAAACCAGTGTGTGATAGACGGAACGTAGTCGGAGAGCGGTACGATGAGAAATAATTAGAAAATACTAGTGTTTCAATGGAAACCTATTAGGGATTCGATTAATTATAAAGGAACTTCATGAAGAAAATGATTGCAATTCAAAACAAATTTTGCAAAATAAAATAATTCAATTCAAATTTTAAAGGTCAATTAAAATATTTACTTAACAAAACCAAATAATACTGGTCTTGATATTTCAATTTTGCATGATAATAAATACGCTACAATGAATCATACGCGTGGCTAGAGATAATCATCATCATCTTGGTAAATTCAATGGAAACTCCTTATCTAAAAATAATAGATTCACGATTACAATGGTGCTTTTTCCAGGCGTTATAACAAATTGTATCTGCGTCTCCGTTGCCATTGACAATGATTGATTACGTTGTATATCTTGGCGTGTTAACTGCTACAATTGTTAGTTCCGTAAGTGTAGTGCATATTACATCCCGGTGTTCCTCCCCCACTGGAACATGAGGACCGATGTGGATCCACACGCAGCAGAATCCAGGTACGAGAATCACCGCCAACGGTGCACCGCCCCAGCTAGGACGGAAGTTCTCGACTCCTTACTCTGTGGGCATTGTTGTTTTAGTGTGTGTGTAACGGAAGAGGAGAGGACAAAGGTGAGGAAGGAAAGAGCGTGCGCGGTCACATGCTGTTTGTAAGGAATTGATCCTGCATTCGCCTGATATTGGTGGGTAAAATCACGAAAATTAAAAGTCAGATCGGTTGAATTCGACCTACCTAGCTAGTGTTCAAAATCAGAGGCGTCAACGTGGCAACAGCGGTTGTCCTGAGCTATCTACGCCCTTCACTGATAATGAGATTATCTTTTATTTATTTATTGAAACTTACCAGTAATCCTTCAAAAAATAATAAAAGGTTCAGACGGCAGCAAAATGTCTGCGGGAAGTTACATAATCGATTTTTTTACTACAGTGATTTAAATTTAAATTTTACAGACGATACATTAATATATTAAAATCAAGTAAGTTTTCCAGTATTCCACATTTAAGAACATCTCTCTTACTAATAGACATAACAAATTATACTGTCAAATAAAATAAATTTCGGAATGAAATACACTATATGAAAAATACACTTAAGAGGAAAACCAATATTACATTTTCTGTTAATCTTTCTCTGACAATTGGATCAGTTTGTTTTTAAAAAAAATATGTTCTTAAGTCTAGTGAATTTTCCCCCATTTCATTACAGAGATTCTATTACTATTTTGAAGTTCAATCTGTCCGAACATTAATTGGTCTTTTGATTATTTCATAGACATTTTCTCGAAAATCATCTGTCATCACTATTAGTGTAATGGCCCTGATCACTTATAATTAACTGCTGCAATCAAGCTTACAAGATATGATTTACGAGCGGAGATAATGAGCCTGATGCTTTCAGCGAAATGTAATGCCAAGACTACCGCAAACAAGAATTGTAATATACAGCGGATAATTATAACTGAAGATTTATTATCTAAAAAGGACGTTAAAGAAACCTTAAAGCGGCGGAGAAGAAGCTTCCTACCTAAAAGCATGTTGATATAATTCTGCGGGTAATTTGTTTTCTTTTCAGAAAAAGCAGCTCATTTGTGACCACCTAAAATGACTAATTATTTTACTCAATTTGCCTGCAGCAAGGTGAGAAGAAGAGGAATGGGAAGGCAGTTTTGTTTTCTTTGTCCTTCTCATTATTTGTAAATTTGTAATAATTACCGAGTTCTTAAGAGACTCTCTTCGCAATAAGCTTATGAGTAAGAATTAAAAAATGTAGTTACACAAAAACAATTGAGAAATGCAAACGTTTTTGAAATACCGATCAATTAATTGTGCATATTTGTGAGTATTTTATAATATTAATTAAAATTGAGACAAACATGAATTGCGTTACATTGTAGAAGTAAAAAAGAAAAAAAACTTGAACTGAACATCCAAAAGGTCATGAATGATGTACATATTCCGTAATCACAGTTATTTCTGAAATTATTCCTATATATTTTTGTCATAAATGCAAGACAGTAGGCAGACAGAGCTGGAGCAAAATCAAATGCAAGCAACAGCAATAAATCTACATTGTGAAGATGGAAAGGTCAATTCCACATGGAGTTTATAAATGTAAAGTGCAAAAAGGCTGTAAGTAAACATTTCAGCCAATTATAAACTCACTAGAAACCCTTCAGGGTGAAAGAACAAAATGGGAGTAACAAGATGTAGTATGACAAGTGTCTATTTGATTTCTGATGCAAGTAGAACATGCATCGAGTGACATATCGAGTGACAAGTTCCAACTAACATTTCAGTCGTTTCGAGTAAATTGATGCCAAAAATACAATAGCTCATTCAGTCAGTAGCTACGCTAGTGGTTTTACAGTAGCTATTTGTTCACACACTGCAGCACAAGCATGTTCTACTTGCATCAGAAATCAAATAGAAACTTGTCATACTACATCTTGTTACTCCCATTTTGTGAGTTAGAATCTTGGCATTCCAAAGGGTGGACAAGTTGTAGATAGAGGTACACAGTCGGCGAGTTAACAACATTCCAAAGCGAGGCGGATACTCTCGTGAAACAGCAAAGCTAGTTAAAAGAAGTGTAGACAAAGAACAGACAATCGGATTCTGAGACGATAAAACGGGGACAATGAGGTAAAGAAGACCGAAGTAATAAGCCATGACCAGGTTCTGGCAAAACCTATTATGTCAGAAAGAGACAGCCGTCTAAGAGAGAAGGATGCAACAGCCACAAAAGAGAACGAATTGGCGAGTCAGAATGGACAACTCGATCTGGACCACAGACAGTAAGTCGAAATGACAACAAACGCTCCCAAAGAGTACTTTATGTAATTTAAAAGAAAATACTAAAAATTAAATGTCTGCAATGTAAGTGACAAAACCAAAAATAAAGTAAAAATATAGAAAATATATAATATATAATGTTTTATTAGCTTCTACTCAAATCTTCCAGTTAATTCGAACATTTATTTTTGTGACATTATTTTCGCGAGTTAGACAAAAGTTTAAAATTGGAATTATTTTTCAATTACTCACTAAAAAAATATTTCAGTCCTTTATATCATACTTTTATGTAGTTTCATTGCGGTAGGCGAACTCTATTTTGTTAATTTCTGTTAATCTAAAACATTTAGGAGCTGCAAATGACTGCAAATGGAAATTGAAAAACAGATGAACACTTTTTAGAAACGGCTCACTTCTTAATCCCCACGAAATTCATAGCTTCATTCCTAGAATATGAATTATTCTACATTTCATAGCCAAAATTAGGTACCTTGATATGGGAATTGTATCTACTTTATCAAACTAACGAATTATTGAGATTAGGTTATTAATACGTACTGCATGGTTCCCTTTTAACTACTATCAGAATTCGTCTGTCAATTTTTCAGGATGAAAAAATAAAATGTAGTACATTTACTTAACGGACAAGTGTAGCACATCGGGATGATAACAAGGCACAAATTAGGGAATGAGATGGAGCTGTTTGGCAGGCACCTGCATCTTTCTTAACTCCATCAGAACGTATCAATCTACTTCTGTTTATTCATTTATATAATCAGCGATTCATACATTTCTTCATGTATTTACTTATTATTTATGCAATAAGTATTTATTACTTCTTCATTATTTATTTATTATTTATTTAGGATTCATTTATTCTTTATTGCTACGTTTGGGAGCATTGTGCGCTGCTGGAGCCGTGTGCGAGCAGTCGCGGACGCACAAGGGCATCGACCCCGGCGGCGGGGCGGCGCGGGCGCGGGCGCGGGCGCCGGGCAGCGGGAGAGCAGAGAGGGAGCAGCAGCGAGGGTTGAGCGACCACTCCCTCTGCCTCGCCTCGCCGCGCCGCGCCGCGCCGCGCCTCGCTCGGGTTTCTCCGACAATAAATGAGGCAGGCATCCGCGTGTCACCGAACCAATCGCTTGGAAGCCATGTATCGCAACCGATGCAATATTTATCTAGCAAAGTTTCCGCGCAACATCCGCGAATCCAAAGGCGCAATGTGAAGGATGAAAAGTTGTTTGTTGTGTTGGGAGTGTGTTTGATCAGTTTATTCGAAGAGTCGAATTGAATTTCTTGTTATATAAATGACGTTTACTTGTATGACCTTTTGAGGACATCTAGATGTACACAATTGGTGAATGGTGAATAAGCAAGTGAGCAAGGTGAATAAGTAATAATTCTTGTCCCAGATAGCTGTTTTTCTTCTGGACATAAAATGTGTCCTCAGAATAGATACTTTAGTAAAAGACAACCAGAGGTAGATTTCATTCTATTGAGAAACAATTCCACACAGTTTTACAATGTTTATTTTTCAAACTATTTTAATACACTACCATTTAGCAAATTTGTTTGTCTTTCATTTTTCAAAATTGACAGAAACAATTTCAGTTAGAAAGACTATACAATCATCATCAAGAAAATGATTTTAGCATTTTCCCTTATCGCTTGCCGGTTTTTGTAACATCATAATTCAATTACTCTTTTCAGGTCATGCACCAATATCTACGTTAAGGAGAAATATTCTAGAATACTCATCATCAAGGAAACACATAAAGGGTAGAGACGACAAAGAACAAGAAAAGTTGAATTCGGCACGAAATGCTTCAAAGTAGCTCAATGAGCTTTATTTCTCTTCGACTTCTTCTGAAAGCCTCTTTCTTTTGAAACGCTCTGCCCTGCACCTCGCTCACTTCGTTAGTTCTCAGAAAGAGCATCATACGGAGCGGCTTAACACAGGATTCCTCCCTCGCTCGCCTGTTGTAAAGTTTCCATTTGGCGACACAAGTTATGGCATTCTTTCTGCAGTTGTTAAAAAAGTGTGGATTTTATACAACAGAAAAGATATTGGGAACTTCATACATCACTTCTCTCTTCGAAGAACTATTAATCCAGCGAATAAACCTATTGATAAACGTAGAGACATATCTCTGAACACGTCTTCCTTGTTTATAGAGAATGTCCCATAATATTTTAACTTGTTCACTAGTGTGGTTATGGAATTGTAGGTAGAAATATCATAACAACAAATTTGAATTGTTGCAAAGTGGCATGCAAAAGTATACATTGTACTCCAAATGAATGCTCATAATGTATTCGTTGCCATTTCACTTTTCCTTGTCTGTACGTTGGACCTACACAGGAATAGTATTGGAATTGATCCAACCAATTGAGATCAATATTTTGGTGATAATTTCCGTTTTTTGGATCCAAGAGAAGAAAAAGTGATCTTTACTGTGGTGTTTGTAATGATCTGTTCCTCCATTACATTCATCACGCAATCATCAACTCCATATGACGTAACTAGGTATAACTGGCAGGGAAATGGTGGCTACTTTATAAACAAAAAATTCCAAAAAATGTAAAACTATTCAGGTGAAACTATAACCGACAGTGGGAGGGATACTGGATTCGGCTTTCAGATATTTCACCAGCCTAAGCAAAGGAAACTGTCACGCATTTTCCCGTTTATTTTTTTCACCTACACGTGGTATTCAGGAAAACAATAAGAATTAATATAAATGTTGGAGGTCGTGATTTCTGTTTTAAATTCATGTTGACAGTACCATAGAAGTAAAAAGTGGTTTTGTGCCTTGAAAGCAAGACAAAACTTTTCGGAACCTATTCCACAATTGCGGAAAATAGTAGTTTCGGTTTTCAGGCAAGTTTACAAAACTGTCTTGCTAGCAAATTTTTACATTTATGCCAAACCACTACCGTATCCAAAACCTACACTTAGAAGACACTTAGAAGACTAATGAGAAGAAATACGTCGGTTTACCACGCTTTCACTCGTTAAAATTACAGATTGGATAGTATTCAAATATTGTAATAAGGAGTTCAGATTATTCTAATAATATTATACACAATGTTTATGGTACATTTCATTGTTTTCCGTAAATTAGAGTGACCTTACTACATTGAAGACAATATACTGTGGTAAATATTATTTTACTTATTCAACTTCAATATAGGAGACAATAATACCCCTTTTTAATTAAATTTATTTATATAAGCAACAACAACTTGGTTATTAGTTACAAAACTTATTTTTCATTGAACATATGATCTCTAAAATATTTCACGACTGAAGATTTGCAAAGTCATCAACTATGGAACTCGTAAAAGTGAAAGAAAGTTTCTGCTGAAACAAGAAAAGAATTGGAGAGAATGTTGAAGAGACAAAATCAAATATGAAAGTTTGATAGTACTTTAATGAAAGAGAAACATAGCAGGGAAAAGTTTAGAACCCGAAATTAAATCTCATTCAAACTGAAAGAACATTGAGGAATGAGTTGGAGATAACTTGTGAAAAATGTGAAAAGTAGATATTTGATAAAAGAATTGATGACATTATCAACATTGTTCAGCGGTAGACACCTGAAAAATTGTTTCTAAATATTAGTTGGTACGCGCGAACGACAACCTGATCTGTTTTCCATCAAAACCTGAATATTTTCTGTCACTCCTCAATAAATTTAGAATTGCACTCCATCTTTCAATTCTCACCATAAAACTTGCAAAACTTGCTACAGCATAAGTGCTCAAATTATTATTACTTGAATTAAAATATAATTAATTTTGTGAGACGTTCATTGGAAAGTAGTGTTATTTTTAATAATGATGAGAGAAATACTCAAAAATTTGTCTGTAGCTAAAAAATAGTTTGACACTGAGAAGATTATTCATTTAATATGTCAATATTTTATGAAAATGTCAAAACTTTTGAGTCTCTATCTGGCTTGAGAGAGTATCAATGCTATCTGGTGGAGAGATGGAATGAGCGAAAAACATAACAGGGCGGTTAACTGAGGAGTTTACAATGTTCCGCATTTTTTAGCAATGAGAGTGATGTATTTATCGGCGCACCACCTTTTATGACACACACGGTTGCCATTGCACCGTCTCTGACCGCGGAGGTTCTAGATTTCCAGACCCGACGGGGGCACGTTTTCGAAACATTTGATGGCTACGAAGAACTTAACTACTGTCTAGAGAAGAGTTATATTGTCCGGCTGCTCTGAATTTTAGTTCTCCATGATTTCTCCAATCAGTATCTAGAGAATGCCGGAGCAGAACCCTAAAAAACGCACCATCAGCTCTTCCCCATCTTTGCTCTCTCATCTACTCTTACACACGCATACATACACACACACACACACACACACACCCACACACACACACACACTTATATGTACATCTACGCAACAAAATGTCGGGAGACCAGCCCCGAACTTGGAGCATATCTGGCACCGGATCTCACTCTCTAGTGGGAAAGGTTCACCGCTTTCTCACGTTATAAACTTATGGAACTAATGACTACAGCAGCTGTCTTGCCCGCAAACACAAAATTGATCAATTACTCAAAATTTACCGGCATGCGGTTATTCGCGATTTGTCGGACAGAAGTACTACTTTTATCCTTTTATCTGTTCCAGATTATGTTCAAGAATTTTTTTTTAAATATCATGCCTCTGGGATAAATTGATATGTGTTGGTACGGGCTAACTTCCATACTTAAGTAGAGGCAATTTGGTACAGTCAGATTCATTGCAAACTTGAAACTGATACCTATTTAGAAGTTCACGGAGCGTAAAAATTGCCTTTTGAAGATATTTTCAAACATATAATTGCGAAAATTCCCTAAGTGTAGTTCACCTTGAAGACAAATATGTTTAAGGATGAATAATAATAATAATTTAGCGTTCGTGTATTTAACGCGAGGAAATTTTCTCATTCAATTCTCTGACTTCATAAGAGTGTACTGCATTACTGCAAAACGCAATTCTCTTGTCACACATTTTCAACTTTGATTTGGTTAATATAGTAGACATATGTTTACATTTTTTTTATAATACCAATTCCATATGCTTCTAAAATTCCTTTAGAAGGTCAAAAGGTCAAACAACAATCAAATACTTTAGTGTCACAAATACAGTTTAGTTCGTTACCAACATACAGAACACCCAAAACATTAAAACAACAGTGAACCAATTTAAAACGAATAACGTGAACAAAAAGGAATAAAAATATAAGGAATAAAAAATGTTCAGCTAAACCTGAAATCTAAAACTCTTCCGCGAGAAAATTCAGACACGACGGATTCCGCCGCACAAATCCTCTTTCGACGCACACACAATGCTACCATCATTACCGCGTAAAAAGGACGGGTCCGCCGCGTACCGCCGGCAGGCGAGCAGGCGACCCACAAGCGCTTGGAGACGCGGGCGAGCGATGCTGTCCTGTGCGCCGCGCCGGCACGGAAACGCGAGCGGAAAGCGGCGGGAGCGGGGGAAGAGGCGGGAGAGAGGTCGTGTTAAAGGGTGGGATGGCAGGAGAGTGGTTGGGTAGACGGAATGGGAGAGTGAGTTGGTGGAATGGAGTTAAGGAAGAAGAGAGGGAGCATTGGAAGATGGGAGGCAGGGTGTCTGAACTGTCGGGATTGGAAGGGGAGGAGTGGGCTGGCGGGTTTTGGCGGGCGGGTGTAAGCAGAAAGGTGGACAGGTGGATGGACGGGCATGTGGACGGGCGGGCGGACGGGCAGACGGAGGACGGGCAGAAGAGCGGGCTTGCGGGTGAATGGACGAACGGATGAACGGACGGACGCGAGGGCGGGAGGGTAGAAGGGAGAATGAGATGATAGGCGAACGAGGTAGCGGCAGAGGGGCAGGATGATGGACGGGCAGGGGGTGGGCAGGCAGACGTGTTCACGAACACGGCACCCACAGAAGCGCAAGCGATTAGTTGCGTTGATAGGAAAGGAGGATGCAAGGGTGAAGAGAGTGAGGGGAAGGAGAGAGATCCATTGGAACAGTGATAAGAAGAGAGGCTGGGTGATCGGGTGGTCGGGATTGGGCGAGAAAGTTTGGACTGGTGGGTTTGGGATGGCGAGTTTAGGTAGGCGGGTGAGTTTGGGCGTGCGCGCCGACAGAGCCACAGGGAAAGCCTTTGTACCGCGCGGCGTTTTTCTCTTGTTTTGTTTCGGCCACAGACGCGTGTCCTCCGCGGGCGAGGAAGGGGCGGGGCACTCACGCGGGAAGCGCTTCTGCAAATTGCGTCCGCCGCTAACGCCCTCTGCTGCGAAAACCGCGAAGCTCCAGGTAGTATGGGTTATAGAGTCGTGCTGGGGACGTGTTGGGTTTTTGTCTCTTCGCGCGATTGAATAATGCTCTTAGTACTTTTCTGATTTTACGCTTAAATGGGATAGTGAAATAAAAGCGTTGAACAGAAATTATTACAGACACATAAAAGCTTTTGAGCTGTTGGATAGATCTTGTTTAGGCCTTTTTTATTCTTCTAATAAATTCCGTAAATGCTACCACAGAGAACAAATGGAAATTAGAAAAAATAAATTACTGGAAATCACGACATTTTGTATTTTAATGTTTCTTTACCGGATGCAAGGAAGCAAATTTCCCTTCATTAAGAATAAAAAAAAGCAGGTAAGTTTCATTTTATTGAAGTCCTTGGCAAAGAATGGAAATAAATATTTTCTTAACTGGAGAGTTTTTCTAAAACAATCGATGACATTTCATTGATAAAATTTATTTTGAAGTTCATATTTCTTTTATAATCTGAAGAAACTACTGCTAAATTGTTTTTTTAAAAAGTCACTCGTTTGTTTCTACTGAAGTATTCTACTAAACTAATATTAAAACCTTCAAAATTCTCACAAACGCAACAAATCTATTTCAAAAAGGTACATTTCCTTGTAAGCAAATTTTGTTTCAACTGGCAGAAGTTTTCAATAAAATTTCAATCATTAGTTACAATTATACAAAAACAAAAAATTATTATCACATGCTGTTGTGGTAGTATCAAATAACAATGAGATATATTAGAACAACAGCATCCTGGAACAAAGCAATTCATTGACTAGTCACCGTTCAGTCACACATTCCGAAAATTGTTTACCAATGTCTATCCATCGTAGTAACATAGAGCAAACATTAGGCTATACGTTGTGCTTAAAGCTAACTCAGTAAATTCCCGTTAGTTCAGAAAGGTCATGTGTGCACGGTTGTTTAATATCCCTTGCTTTTTCGGACGAACCGGCAACCGCACGTACAAACAAACAAAAAGTCAGTACGAGGCTGAAGAGGAGCTTCTTTGTGCCACACTTCTTTTTTATTTCGTCTAGAGGCGTGTGTCCTCCGGAGCCGAGACCGCTTCGCCAAATTGCATTCGCCGTTATCAGTTCCCGCCGTTCGTCCGAACCCTCGCCCCCTGGGAGAGCGGGAGCGGAAGTGGGGAGGGGGTGGCGCTGACAAATGACGAGCGGGGCGCGGAATCCGGGGTCGCTGCCGCCGCGCGCATTCCGAAACAGACATTAATTCGAACGGCGACTCGTCAACCGCGCGAAAAGTGCAGTGGGGCGGGTGTCACGCGTGTGTCCTGTGGATGGCGCTGTGGAAAAATCCGGGCGTGACCTTTTTCATACACAGGGTAAATCGAAACTCTGTGGCAAAACATCCAGCAACAAGAAATATTCGTTTTTTAGGTGCGTGTCCGCAAAAGACCGCCTAATAAATTGGAGGCGCTAGTTTTCAGACTCGGAGGTGGCGTTCTATCATCAGCAAAGTAGCTGGTTGAGTCCGGCCACTGCCTGGATAGAAATTACAGCCATAGACTTCTTTAATAGGCCATTTCCGTAGTTTCTTTCAATCGCTTTCAGGAGATGACGGAGGAGAACCCTAAACAAAGGGTAATGGACCAATCACGATTTTTCCTTGACCTGACGTGCAAAATGCGAATACCTATTCTTATCTCGTATGATTGTGAAAGACTGGCAAAACGACTTCGTGAATGCTTTGTAAGACGATAAATTTATAAAATTGCCAAATTCAGATATTTCTACACCATATTTGATATGGGTAAGGGTAAATATCATATGACATCAAAATCTGCATTTATCTCACTCAAAAAAGAGCAATTCAGGCAATGCAGAGTAAACAGATCGTTCACAGAAACGCGAGTTTTCTCTAAAATATTTTCACGTGGACGAATTCAACATGCCAAAAACTAACATTTCAACATGCAACACTTGAGGTTAATTTATTCTGAAGAGACTTTGTAGTTTGTGGTATGTGTCTTCAACAGAAAACAAACATTATTATCTGCCAATTACCAGTGAAAAATAATTACATCTATAAAACGATTTTATGCGATGGTGCACTAACTTCAGAAGTAAGCAGTACATTGAGAATTTGACGACTATTATTTTCATTATGTATGGTAGTTTCATTCCATTTGTTAGCACAGTCGAAAGGGGAGACTTACGCCTATGTTCACCGATTTTCTGATAAGGTGGTATTTTTAATTTGTCTAACTTCGTGTAAAGGATGAAATGGTACTCACAAGGAGAGAATGATATTGATGATCAATGTTAATGAATGCAGTAGTATTTAAACCGGGTGTATGGTGGTAGGAAAATCCAACCGCGTTACAACTACACGATGATATTGTTTCATCTTCATGGAAACCTGAGGGGTGACATTAGACATAAAATAAAATTATTGTATGCTTTTAAAATGACACAGAATTACTTCATAGCTGAAATCACATCCAATAAGGTCTATTTCAATGTTCCCTTAATTGTAATCGATTCACTAAAGGAAGAAATAGAAACAAGCATGACAAATATTACTTCTTGCGATTGATTAATTGTTAGTGATTCCGGGCGTGTCAACTGTTAAGATCGTTATTCCCGTAAGTGTAGTGAATGTTGTCTCCTCGGAAAGTGGCAGTGATCTCCCGCTGGATGGCGAGATCAGGCGCCGACCTACAATCGGCTAGCGGGGTTTTCTTCAACTAGGTGTCTCCCACCAGCGGGGCCACGTCCCGCCGGGACAATCTCTAAGCTCCCGGCCGGTCTCCGTGCATATGTGATCGTGTACTGCATATTGGTGTGTTTGTAATGGGAGGGGATAGGACAAGTAAGAGGAAGGAAAGATAACGTGCGGTCCGTAGCCCGTTTGGTAGGACACTGCTCCAGCATTCGACTGGTGTTCATTCCAGAAATCACGGAAATCTACCGATCAGAGCAGCCGGCTCTCTCTGTTTCGCGAGACAAAAATTGAATTCGCGCAATACCGCCCAGCGGGCAGAAATGTATCAAAACAGGTGCGGTTTTGGGCGAATTTTAAGATTACGACGAAATGTTAAGAAAAACAACTTATAGGACGTTCACAGTGTGTTTTATTGTTTAGTTTTTTGACTTTATACATGATTTTTTATTAATCATTTGTTAATTAGTTTAAATTTATTTTGAGGAGTAATGTTAGCTTTGATATAAGCTTAGGGTGTGTTCTAAATGTTATAGCACGACAAAAGTTTTTGTCGTGCACAACATGAGTATAAAATATATCATATTGGCAGTACTTGCTGTTAATTTTAGAATACACCGTGTTAAGCCAAATGGAATAAGTATCCATATGTAAGTATTTCTGTAGTAATCTTTTTAATCTGATATTGTAGAGGGGCAAGGAGAGTAAAAGTGGGAAAGTGGGAAAACTATTTTATCCCTTACAGTATTCCTCTTATCTGCTGTAGCCATAAGAATAGTCATAGCTAATTTTTAAATATTAAGATATAGCTTATTATTACAAAAATATAAGTTTTTACATAGATTATTGATTAAAATGTTCACAAATCAAGTAGGGTCACTACCTCAAAAACATTTAAATACGTATTTTATGTAAATTCAAATTTCCCGCTCGGAAAGTTATTTTTTTCTTATTGGGCGGTATTGGGTGGATTTACAGCCATCTACTGGCGGACGTTTTTACGAAGCATCTGGCAACCCTGGCCTTGAGCCACTTCTCCCGATCTCTTGCGCTCATCATTCATGTAGAAAGCAACGAGTTTTAAACATTCTTCTCCGCTCAAAATGACGAAATATATATTTTCTTGGTAGTATTTGTCAATTACATGAACTTGAATTATTTGTTTTTTTAAAAAAAGTACTCGTACGCGGCATGGAGTGATGCGGCTCGAGATAGCTTCGCATCCTTCTCCGCTGAGCTCCAACGCATCTCTCGCAGCCCGAAGAAAGCCTGCGTGGCGCTCGCGGGCCGTTGCCAAATACCAGAGGCGATGCGCGCGGCATGCGTTTGGCAGCGAGTGCATGGCCAAACGACGGCCCCGGCGTCGCGCTGCACTGCGAGGCGGGCGCGGGGCGTGGCGCGGGGCGGGGCTGCGGGCCCTGCGCATGGGCGTGTAATGTGCGGGCGCGTCACTCTCGAGTGGAAAATTGAGGCTGCGGGAGCACTGGCCGACGCTCGTCCGCCAAGTTGGCAGCTGCCAGCCGCGTCGCACCGCGCCGCGCGAAGCCATCCCGAACCGCCTTGCGCCATGCCACGCGCGAGTACTTTTTTAAATAAATAATTCTAGTTAATGTAATTGACAAATACTATCAAGAAAAAATATATTTGGTCATATTTTAAGTGTAGAATAATCGGTTACTTCGAGGGAATGCACAGCCTGCTAAAAGTTCAGTTTTTAGCTTAGGGATAAAAGTGAGACAATGCTCAAATGTTCAGATAAAGATGTTATTGTAAGAAAAGAAATCAAAATAAACTTCAGCTATACCTGAGCGTAATTTAATATGGTATCCTTTAAAGTGATTTGTATGCTTGAATTAAAATAAAATGTAAGTCAGAAAGACTGTCTAAAAACTATTGTATGACGCACGTGGTAAACGTGATTTTATTTTACTCGTAGATTTGCGCCTTTTAATCTATTGGCCTCATGGCGTAACATTTACAGCTCGCAAAATAAAATATAATTTTTATTATTCATATTGTAAATGACTATTCTTAAACAAGACAAAAATATTTTTTATTATCCATCATTACGTTGAGATTCTCATCTTTAAGGAGAAGCAAATATTAATACAAGTATATTAAAAGTCCAGGGAAGGACTGAGTTATATTCTTAAACCTGTAATAAACATTACATGTGTGTGCAAAATTTAAAGCATAAAGTGCGTTAGGTTGCATCATTTTATTAGGGTGAAATTCGTTGAATGTCGTAAAAATATGTTATGATGTTTTGTAATTATAAAACACCACTGTTAGGCACACGTCAACTATTAATTTTACAAATCATGAAATTTGCAGTAAAATAATTTCATATTACTAGCAACAATGTGATTTAGTTATAAATACTTGGGAAGGGACCCTAAAATTTACTAACAATCTCTGTATTAATGCATCACAACAACACTGTCTCATCACCGTGCAAAAAATTGTCGTACTCAGCGAACCTAATTGTTTCAATTAACTCATTTTTTAATCAGCGACCTCACAATTAAATAGTGTCGCGTACTGCACAACCTCTGAAAAAGGATCCGCGAGATCCAAGAGGGCGGACACGTTGCGCGCAGAGGAGGAGCAGACAGGCCGGCCGAGGGGCGCGGGCAGGGCCTGGGTTGTTTAGCGGCGCGCGGCGGGCAACAGGTTATGGCTGTCGGTTGATGGCTGCGGGCGATCGACGCAGGGCTGCGAGCAACGAGCCCTGCCGCGGGATGAGCCGGCGCCGGCACCGCCGCACCCGGAGCGGCGCACTTTACGGCAATAACCAGCCGCTCTAACCTCCGTAAACCGAGGAAGCGATTACCCATTTATACGCTCGTAGAAATGCAATTGCGTATGCGCTTGGTAGATTGACATGTTTAGTAAATGGAGGTCGTTGTAGAAAAAGTGTTTGATGTGTCTGGATATGGCCCTTGCATGTATGTTTTTAATATTTACAATTTTGTAATTTTATTGGTAACGATTACATGGTGTGTTTAGCGAATATTTTTTAATTTAATGTTCGTTTCATGGTTACAAAAAGCTTGACATTTCACTGGATTGAACGTAGAGTATGAATTTAGAATTAAAACACAGCTTCATTCCATCTTTCACTTATAAAAAATCTGTGGCGAAGTAATCCAGTAATAACTCAATTACAAAACCTTAAATTATGAATATCTGTAGGGGAGAAAATGTCGTGCATCTTCTTCTGGGAACAACTAATATATATTACCCCGACACTATATTACTAGCCTTTTTGGTTTTTTATTTGTTGGAAGCTTTGATGTAACTCCAATTAAATGTGCACTATAAATTTCAGGTATCATTCATTTGGAGAAAACAAGAGATCTTAAAAAAATTACAATAAGATAACGGAATTTAATAACAGTTTAAAGCGGTAATAACTTCATCTGGGACCATTGAAGCAAGTGGTGAGAAACTTATGCAAGTTATGTAACGCAAAAGCAATTTTGCCAGATTTTAGGGCTGGTTCTAAATATGCTACGCAAGTATCGTAATTTAGTTACTCGCAAGGAAACATTTCAAAAAGACACATGAAAATGAATGCAGTTGGTCTAGACTTTTTAATGTGATAAATAATGTCTCCGGCGCACATTTGACAAAAGGGATCGTTTCCACATTTCAGAGTTCCTTGCTATCCCGCAAGCATGTTTGCTTCTTTTTCATATTATGAATACATCAATTTAGGTCATTATTTTTCATGTTATGATTGCATCAATGCAGAATTCTAAGTAGTAAAACAGACAAGAAAGAAAGACTTGAATTATTAATTAGTACTACTTGTGCCAATGAGAGAGGTAGAATAACAATATTCAACATTTTGATAAAGGCACGACGAGAACCTCTGCATTACGAGAGTTCGAATCTATTGGTCAATTCAGTTGCAATCTAGGTCTAATCTGGTCAGCAGTTTCTTTAGATACCCAGAAACTCGGGAAAAATACAAATGCAATGGAACAATTTCAATGTTCACTGATAACGCAAATATTTGATTTGTTTCCGTCTACTCTCGTGTTGTGCGTACCGACTGAATACTTGTACTCATAAAAGTCAGCTGTCGTCATGCAAGAGAAAGATCTCAAGCAAGAGGTCGCACGTCATTAAATATTTGCCTTTCGGAGAGCGTAGTTTAACGTTTAACAGTGCAGTTAACAGCTACTTCCGGCACGTGCTTCATCTTTCATCAACTTAATATGTTTTAAGATTTATTTTCTTTTATAAATTAGTATAGTTATCAATATTTCTTTGGCTTGGAACCGGAAATAGAGATTTATTTGAAAAGTTGCAGAAAAAGGAAATTCTGCTGAAAGTGTTGTAGTTATTTAAATGATCGAAGTTTTTGGAATACAATATTTAATACTCGAGATAATTGTTATGTTAAAACAACTCTTATGTTTATTAGACAGAAACCAAGTTATTTGAAGTAAAACGAAACTTGTGAAGTTACTAATACTGTCGTATTATTGAACTCATTCAACAAAATTCACATTAACTAACATTAACTAACTTTCGGCGGCTCAGTCAAGACCGGTTGACCAATTAGAGGACGAATACGACAAGGCATGTTACGCATTAAACATTCTAACAAGTGGTGTGTGCACCAAGAAGTGTTGGAGCCTGATGACAACTCAATATTTGATATTCAAGGTCCCAATTGGATACCCACGTCCCAGAAGATCAAACTTAAATTCACTGTACCAGAGTGTTGTAAATCTAATCTAACACTAGCGGCGACTATGACGGCGGCAACGGCGGCGGCGAGGAGCGGTGAAAACCACGACCTTACCTGGCCAAGCATTTAATCATAGTAAAACTCCCAACGAGTTATATCCAACCGTAACATTATATTCCCATTTAAACCTAGAACAAATTGCTAGCAGCGCCTGGGACGCGATTACCCAACCGGGAACTTTCTAACAAGTTAATTTTTGATATAAAAGCTCCCGATTGGATATACGTGTCTCAGATTATCAAACTTGATTTTCCTTTACGTTTCAGAGTGAGTAAATAGAATTTAACAACAGCGGTGAAGATGGCGGCGGCAGCGGCGAGAAACGGTGAAAACCACGACTTTACCGACTCATGCACTTGCTCAGGGTAAAATTCCCATCGAGTTACACAAAACTGTAACATTATATTCCGATTAAACCGTAGATTAAATTGATAGGAACCTCCTGGAAAGCAGACATCATCCGGGAAATTTTAACAACTCAATATTGACTTTCCCGTATACTTACGTATATACGGAGTAATATACGTAGTATAAGGAAAGTTATGTAATGCTGCGCGAAAAAACGGCGAATTTTCGGCAGAAAAAATTTATTGCCGCGCCGTGATAATGAAAAGGCGGATAAATCCAGTTGCTACTATAAGAAACAAATTCCCCTAACACATGGTGTAGTCAGAATCCTCGCCTTGTGGGTCCTTTATACCGAAAAAACAATTGAAGGCAAAATGTCCGTCCGTTCCTCTGTCTGTCCGTCCGTCCGTCCGTCCGTCCGTCCGTCCTTCCGTCCGTCCGTCAATCCGTCTGTCCATCCGTCCGTCAGTCCGGTGTATGTGAATAACACTAGCGCCTAAACTATGTGTATTTTTCCAAATTGAAGAAACTCCTGTCTATCTGGCCTGAGTCGAAGCTCTGCAATTTTTAAAAAACATTCATTATTTTTTGGGGGGTACTTTACATGAAGCCCCTTTACATGAAGATATTTCTTAAAAACATCTCCAAATTTTTCCAAGAAAATTAGGACAAGGTTTTAATGTTCTTTAATATTCTAAAATTAATATTTCCGTTCTAGCATTATGAAATCGTAAAATTAAGAAAATGTCAAAAAAATGTACTTTGAGCGGCGATAGATGGCAACTGGCACGAGTATGTGGCAATTCTGAATAGCTAGCCCAGACCCAAGGAAATAGAAAACTAATACGGGAAACTCTGTGCCATTTTGTAGCAGCACTAGTTTATAATGAAGTGTCGATTGGATTGGATTCCAATTGGATAAACGCGTCCCAGATGATCAAATTTGAAATTGCTCTACGTTTCGCTCACAGTGTAGTAAATCTAATCTAACAATAGCTGCGACGAAGCGGTGGCAGCGGCAGCGGCGGCGGCGGGGAGCGGTGGAAACCACGACCTTACCTGGCCAAGCACTCGCTCTTCGCCACGTGCGTCCCCACGCGGCCTTCCAACGCCTCACTCCCTCCAGCTGGCACTCTCACCTCACCTCACACACGCACCTCCACGCACTTCCCCTCCACGCACGCCACTCACGCGACCAGAGCACTCCTCTGGTACACGAGGGCGACACGCGATTACGCGTCGCGAGATCGTGAGAATCAGTAATCGGCCACCGATGGTGACTGATAGTTTCGGTTGCGAATCAATAGACACTCGACGCTGACTTGGTCTTCGGGTTTCCGTTATGGTCAGCGTTCTTGACCCATTTCGATCTCTCACTCCGCGGTGTAACGCATGACACTAGAAGGCGACGCACATACACTAGTTGACGGAGGCCGGGGCAGAGTTGGAGATGATGATACAAGTATGACGTAATGATAAACCGGAGAGCTGGTGGGGGTGAAGTGGTGGTGGGTTGCAACGTTTGCGGAAGCGAAGAGTTCACGAACAAGAGCAGTTGCGGTTGAGTGGAGGCGGAGGCAGAATCTAGGAAATATGAATTACTAGAGACTGAGTCTATTACCTGAAAGAGCAGAAAAGTATTCTCATTTCACAATCAAAATAAATATCTGGAACTATTTGCAATTATCATACACACGGATTTTACAGTTTAAGAACAAAACTTTTCAAATAGGAACAGAAAATATTTCAGAGTCTTATTTTTATACATTTGAAAATAAAATGATAACAGCAATCATATATTATATTATGTTCATTTACACATGTATTTACATGAGAATGTAGACTATAATTAGATTTTTAGACCATACATTCACTACAATAAAATATAGATTAGGATCAAATATTTACCACCTTTGGAACGTATAGATTTATACATTTTTCTGCTTATTTTATTGAAATATTTATCTACAACCACGAACATAACGTAGAAATTATACCAAAAATTTAAGTACAATTGTTTTGATTAAATGCACAAAGTTTAGTCCAGAGATCTACTTCTCGTTGTCAACGGTAAATAATATGAGGTTCCGTGACAGGTTGCAAATATGCAAGGAATCTTGGGAATTTTGGAAACACCTGGAGCTATTTTCGTGTCAGCCACATGTAGAGTCTCTAACAAATCCATTTAGCCGTAATAAACTATTCTTAAGGCATGGCGCCAACAGAATCTTCTTCGTAGTTATTCTTAGTAACTATTTCAACATCCCGTTCACAGTGATAAACTTTGTTTCTGCAGCGTTTTCAAATTATGTTGATCGGATAAAGAATTTCCTGAATTAATTGTATATCTCAAGGCTAGGAATGAAGAAAAAATGTAGTTGCAGTGCAGTAGTTTTGAAGGCAGTTGTATTTGGTCATTAGGATGACACAGGGCTTACCTGAAGTTCGTAAACCGAGACGAGCGCCAAGGTGTACAACCAACCAAGACCGTTTTTTGTGATACCAGCTGTGAATCGTTAAATACTACATAATACCACCTTCTTTTATAAGAAAACAAAAAATTTAAATAAGAAATACTCTTTTTGGAATAGAAGTACTCACACGCCATCGTTACCTACAACTCATTTGTTTCAATTGTTCTTAACGGACAGCGAATTGTTCAAATCCTTAACGGATGCAGGCCGTTAAGAGTAGTTTTTAGCTTCTCTATTTAGTAAAGTTAAGACGATATAACAGTATCATCTTAACGATCGTAAGTATTACGACAAAATATTAACGAAAAAATAGCTGCGACTATTCCGGCGGCAGAGCGAAATTATAGCGGCGCTAATGGCTGCGTTTGCTGGCGGCGACCGCCCCGCCACGGCGTGCGCGGGCGAGCGGGCGGCGCGGGAGGCGGGGGAGGCGGCGGAGTGGCGCGAGGCGTCCGGCCACGCTGGCGCGGAATTGGCGCTAATAAGATCATAGGTCAGGCGGCGATGAGGCGGATTAATGCCATGGAAATTACGTGAAGATGCTGCGTTAAGCGTTATGTCACTGGGAGCCCGCCCGGCCGCCCGCCCACCGCGCCGGCGGAGGCTCTGGCGGGGGCGGGGCCGAGCGCGCGAGGCCGGGGGGCGGGCCGGGGCGGGCACAGCCAAGTGAATTACGCCCAAAAAACGGCAAAAGGCGAGGCGGCGGTGACGTCATTTCCCGCGCGGTGTGGCGGTGCGCTCACGGCGCGAGGGCGGGAGGGGTGGGATGGGGGAGAAGGAAGGCGAGATGAACGCCGATTCTTGCGTAATTTGGGGCGCTGCCGCGCGCGCGAAAAGTCTCCGAAATGGCCTTGGTTGCGCGCTATCGCCACCTCTGCATTCGCCCTAACTTTGTTTTGTGCCTGGGTTTCAACTTGAGATTTTACTTTCTCACTACCGCTTACGCAGTAGAAGGAAAGATACGTAATATTGGGCGGGGGAGGCGAATTTTCAGCACAAAATCTCTTATTGCGGAGCCCTGGTAACGAAAAAGTGGAAAATTCCAGTAAGGTAAAATCTTCTATCACGTGGTATAGCCACAATCCATGTTTTTGGGGTCTTTCATACCGAAAAATAGATCGACGGCAAAGTGTCCTTACGTTCATCTGTGAACAACGCTAGCGGCTTAACAGTTCGGCCGATTTTCTCCAAATTTTTTTTTGTAATCGATCTGTCTGATGTCGTGGCTCCTTGAATTTGAAAACGATATTTTAATTTTGGGGTGTACTTTACATGAAGACTAAATGATTAAATTTTGTTGTTGGATACTGAAAAAAGGGCGTTTAAGTAATGGCGCAGGTCTCATTTTCGTTGAAAACTCTAATTTTTCGAAAACTGTAGAAAGTACGTGCTGTTGTAGCACCATCTAGAGTAGCAAGAACCAGCATCTACAGTATGCTGCATGAAGCAGCATCTACAGTAGCAATTCTGCTTCCACTGCCAAGAACGCGGAATTGAGTGAAATGTTGGACGGTTGCAATAAAGTAATAATGTTCAGATGGACAGACAGACACACAAATTAATGTTCAAATTTAGCCATTTATTTCAATGTATAAAATATGCAAATTTGCAACGAGATACGCGCGACTTTCTGCAGTAGCTTTAAGATATTTTTTGCTAATTTTTCTTGAGTTCTGTTAATTTATTATATTATACATCATTCATGGCATGGAATGGAAGACGTTTATTTAATCATTACAGCTTGATAAGTAAGATGGCATTTCAGGCCAGTAAATGAGTCTGAACATTACCCATGAGAATTAATGAAGTTCGAAAAAATATATCCCTCTCTGAATACTTCTACATCTAAGACGATTAATAGGTATTTCAGTAACATTTTAATTACTTTTGAGGTATCATTTAAAGCGTTTTGCAGTTATTACTATAATAAAGCTCCAGGGAAAACCACAAATTTCAATTCCATAAAATTCCATGCACTCCGCAGTGACATATTTCAGACGTAGTACATTACATCACCCAACATTTTTGATTGAGTGCAAAAGAACGTCTTTTGTTTGAATTCATTAATATATTATTATAGTGTCTTATTTCATCCTACCACCTTCTATTACAGTTGTATTGATCAATTTTAAAAGTTTATGTTGAGTTATGTGTTCATATTTGATTTTTATGTACAATAGGAGAAAGGCAACTGGAGAACGCGAAAACCAAAATGAACTTCCATCGTGACAAAATATCATCTCTCTAGATGACAAAAATGATAAATCTCCTAGTATCACTCTACTGTCGTTTTAAAAACATAAAATTGATTGTGTTTGAACATTCACAGCTTTAGATATTTTAAAGATTAATCCCTATCTTAAATGGATAGAAAATGATAGTAAACCCCAGAAAAATTGCACAAGTCGAATGATCAATGTAGTTGGAACTAACGATTCAAAATACCACATTGTTCCTTACTTTCTACATGAAGATAAGCTATTCTCTGTGGAGGGGTCAAAATACTCTTGCATAATTCGTTTCTTATCACTGGAGAGCTTCGGAATTGTGAAAATATGTAAAACTTGCTTTAAACAGTGTAGAAAATTGAGATTTTTATTGTCCGCTTTCTTTAACACTTCCTTAAAAGAAAATATACTTATTATAATTGGTGTCTTATTTTCCAGTGTATGATATAATCGATATTACATCGGTATCAATCAGCATCACTTGACCAAGTTCGCTTGTTAGCAATCGTAGAGAGAAGGGAGTTGCGCAGCGCGTTCTCTCCTGGGCTCTCGCAGCGTTTCCTGGAAGCACTCCGATTCTCCACGCCTCCGTGCCCCCTCACTCGTGCCCCGCCTCCTGCCCCTTAATTTCACACCGCCTGCCTCGCACTAGCAACCACTTCGCGCCGCCCCGCGCCGCGCCGCCCCCGCCGCCCTGTGCCTTGCTGCACTGTGGCCCGGGACGGGAGAATATAGGACTAAAGCATCTTTCTTCAGTAATATGAAATTCGCAATGGCACATTTTCGTCGCGTCGTGATGGCACATTTTCTACATATTAATGGTTCCAGCCGAGGTCTTGTAGTCACAATAAAAGGTATTAAATTGTATTATGAAACATTTAAAAAAATTAATTTAATAATATTTTAACAAATTGGTTCATAAACAATCATTGACTTTGTTCTGACTTGTAAATTTCAATTAAAATTATTTTTATATATTTATTTCATCTATTCATTCATCTTCTTTTCAATGAAATCGCTTTCATTATATGACGTCAATTCATTCTCCACCTAAAGATCTTGGCGGATGCCGGCTACTGCCTGCTTAAGAATTTAGTTTAGCTGTTCTGATCGGTCGTTTTATTTACTAAATATAAAATTAATGTTTCGAAATTAAACAGTGGGCAGATCTTTTAAAATCATTTATTATCAAGTATTTGTGAAATTCTAATACAAGTTTCATTACATACATTTATCTATATGAAAGGCATTACAAGAATAATATGCATATGCTGTCTTAGCAGTCTTGAATAATTAAAAATACCGTATACAACATATACGAAAGAACGACAGGTTTTTGTAAGAAATGTAGGTGCTGGAAGAATGAGAGGTCACGAGAACTGGGAGAAAAATATAATTTCATGCCATCAAAAATTTACCGGATGAATTTAAGGCCGTCTAGTTCTATAAAAATTCATTAGGTTTGCAAGTTCTGAAACAAATGATAGGTTTGCCTCGCACTAGACAAGAAATTAGGAAGAAACAGTAATGTAAGGGTCACAAGTAGCACTCATGTTTTGGAGTAGGAAAAATATACACTGAATTTTTGAAGATTTTTTTTTCTTTCGCGTTTTCGTGTTTCAGCCCATCGCCCACTGCCTGCGCGCCCTTCCCCTCTCGCAGCCCTCTCCGCCGCGCGCTCCCGCGGCTGAGATGCCCTATTTTCGTTACCACTCACTCCCCCTCCCACGCGCGCCTCCTCTGCTTTCCCGGGCACGTCTAGTACTGTCAAAGTTGCAGCCGCCTGCTTCCACGTGCGAATGGCATACGGCGCCTCAGACGCCGCCGCCGCCGCCTCTGCATATAATTATCAGCGAAGCTTTAAAGCAAACGCACACTGCTGCAAGGTATTTATAAATGTTGTTTTACACTTCGTTTGTAGGAGTTTGTTACAAAATCAAAGTGGTTTAAATATTATTTCTAAAATATAAGATCATTAAATTATGTTTCCCTTCAACTTAAATAGACTTATAGAGGCCTGCAGAAAGGTTTCAGGATTCGAATTGGAATTGAAGCGGGATGCATTCCGAATTTTATCGAGCTCAAATGTTAATATAATTTCAAATTTGTCGAATGCCTCGAATACTTGATTTATAAATAACAATAAAATTAGGCAATTTTAGAAGTGTGTACTTTTAGATAGTAAAATTGTATAAGACGTGTCATAATTTTCGATTTCATTGCAATGAAATCGAATATTATGACACTTCTGTTATAAAATATTTGAAAGAGTTATGAGAGTGTCTCTACTGAAATGTTTTTATGTTCTGATAAAACAAAGTAATACTAATCTATACTAATGAAAGCTCAATAGTAGTTCAAAGGGAATAAGCGGAGGAAATAAATAGGAAATTGTGAATGCCCAAAACACATTAATAATTATTAATAAGCTTAAGAACGAGAATTTAAAAAGTGAGTGTCCTTTCTGTAAAATCCGTCTCTGTCAAACTCAGAGTTGCAATACAATTAAGTATCATTCTATTACAGGGAATCCGTCATATTTATATTTAAAAACCTAAGGGTTTTCGTTTAAAGATATTTGAACTTTATACTCAAGTCAATTTCTTGGTGTTCGTTTTACACGAAAGGTAGTGGGCTTTTTCGCTTTGGGTAGAAGTGTTATCGTTTGCTTTTATTAACAGTTATTGCAGTATTAACCCAAAACGTTTAATGATATAATAAAATAAATAGAATGAACGCTTATATTCCTCATTTGTTCATTATTTCATTGTGTGAGTTGTAATCTATCTTGCATCTTGCACTAATCTATTGAAGCCATTCGGCTTTTCCTCTTCAAGACAAATGTGAGTGTAAGTTTGTTAATTGAAAAGAAACAGCGAGGTTTCATAGGACCGAAGAGTGTTTTTAAATACAAATTTTTATGTTTGTATGTAAATGCGATGTCTAACATTTGTCAATATGTAGAACGTTTCTAGCTTTCCTACAACCTTAATAGCTTGATCATTTATCTAGTAATGAGGTGCATCATTGAGCTATATTCTCACTTACGTAGTTCAGACAGATACTGACGCAAGGGGAATTTCTGTAGGCTCCTCTGTGATTGGTTATCCTCATAGGTGTTACAAAAAAATCTGATGAAACCAAATTTTTAACTTTAACGTGCTGAGGGCATAAATCTGCGACAGCTTAATACGTACGATCGTATCGTCGGTGCCAAGAAACTATCACATCACTAATAAAAGTACAGAAAAGTTAAAAATCGTATTTTTTAGTGAAAAAATACATATAGGAAATAGTTGTTTTGCTAGTTTAAATGTTAAAAAAATATTTCTTCACACAACAGAGAAGTAGAAAAGGTAACGTCCTTGCCTTCAAAACTAACGGCTCCGCTAAATGAAAACAGTTCCCCTGCAAAATGAGTATTTTGTATATGTAGCTTTTTTTCACCGACGATTCCCATTTTTAGTAGACAATATGGAGAGCCTCTGCAGACTTCACCACAGCACGTCTTCGGCAAAAGGGGTCCGCAAGCGATCATGAAATAGTTCGACGCTGACAGAGAGGGGAGCACAATCCATGGCGAGGATCCTTTCTCAAGAAAAACAGCGGTCGCGCATACCTGGTAGGATATTGATAGGCTGAAGAAATGTCCAAGGCAATTCAAAAACAAAAGACGCACACTCGAATGCAATGTCAAGATTTATATTTCAAATGAGATTATTGATCAAAAAATATAAACCTTAAATAAATATGAATAATACAGGGTCTTAATGAAAACACGCTCAATTGTCACGAAAGTGACAAAATTCGCAGAATAAAATGTTGTGCATTACTCCATACAGTAAGGAATGAATTTAAGTTATTTATACATGAAAACTTCAGGACTAGCTCACCTGAAGGTGAGACGGTGACAATTTTGAGCCACCTCAAGATTTAAGTGGAAAGCCTTGCCCAGAATTGGGATCAACAGCTTTTTATTATTATTATTATTATTATTATTATTATTATTATTATTATATATGAAAAAAGATACAAGATGTCAGCCTATACATGGGATGTGATATAGTATCATATAATTCTCTAATACAAATATTGTACGAATGATGCTATTTTATAACACATCTACAACAACGCTTATGCTTGAGATTAAAAAAAATGTCACTTCGCCTTTCCGCAGGTAATTGTGACACTAGTTCACTCCACCAGACAATACATTTATTCATCAATTACTCTGCTTCTCGTGCAAAATGGGTCCCCTTGAGCGCTGAAGGGAAGGTCATTGGGACACACTCTCCGGAGCCACACCCTTCGGATTACATCACTCTTCACAGCAGTTTCCACTTCCCGCTTTCTAGGTAGCTCTTCCGTCCTTCTCTGATAGTCACTTCATCATATGTTCAGGGGTATCCCTTGGGCCCGTCTCGGTACTTTGATCCTTTGAGAAGAACGGAGCCAGCTACCTCATTTCGCCGTTTCGTTATGCCCTTAAATACATATCAGACGACATTTTTTATTCCAGGGTTGAAATGAGATGATTGAAAGGAAGAGGGTTTTTGGTGATGCATGGTGGTTTAGAAAGACCTAAGATGCCGACATAACACAAACATTCATGCACGAGGTGACATTCGATCCCGTGATTCTTCAAAGAGAGACTCCAGCGGTCTTTGAGGATTAATAAATGTGACTGGGTGCGCGATGAGATTTTTTTCTCGGAATGAAGAACGCCCGTTCGCTGAATCTTCAGGGCCTCGCCTCGAGACGCCTGCGCTCATCCTCTGAGCTTCCGGCTTCCTCCGCTGCGATGCAGATCGCCCGCGCGCTCTCATCCCTCCCGAACCCCGCCCTCTACCTTCGGTCCTCTCCTTTCCCGCTCCCGTCCTCCGTCCTCCGTCCTCCCCTTTCGTCCCTCCACCCTCCTTCCTCCCCTCAACCCTCCGTCCATCGCGTTGCGCTCGGGACTGCGCCGGAGACCTTGTGGAATGCCGACTCGCAGAATCGCTCTGCTTCTAAGCTCTTCGCCGTTCCGTACCCGCGCCCCCGCCAGGGCCGGGCCCCCCCTCCAAGTCCCCACCCGCGCTCCCGCTCTCATCCCGTCCTCGCCCCCCCCACGCCCCATCCCGCAGCCAGCGTCGGCTCTCGAATCGGTCGAGACGCGGAGAGCTCGAAGCAATGTCGCGATTTTGACGAGCGATTGCCCCGACCACGCCACTCGACTTCGCCCCGCCCTCGCCCTGCGCGCCTGCCCGGCCACCGCGAGCAGACTGGCGAAGCAATTTGCCATTTTCCACCGCAGCGTTCAACCTGGTGCTCTTTGGTCATCAATATCCACGAGATCCACTAAAAGCACTTGAATGCAAGCACTTGCGCGATAGTACTCGGAGTCTTTCAAAGCACTAGATGGAAATGTAGATTCAAAATCCATAAAAACTACTGTGATTTTGGAATTACACGGATACTTTTCAGTGTTCCACCTGAAACCTTTCAGTCAGCGATGACATCCTTGAGGATCTCTAAAACTCTTATCCGTCTTTCAATGCATTAAGAGGAATTGACAAATAAATTAAACCATGAAAATTTTGTAATGGAATGGATATTCCTAATATGTGCTGATTACTTATCTATGCACCAATGGCGTTATACAGGTTCTGATGATCGAATGGTGACAAAAAGTCCAGTGGTCTTTCACAAGAGGACTTTTTGACGTCCGAGATCGTTAGAACCAGTTAACGCCCGGAATATACAGAGTATATTTTACCTAATTGTAATGAGTCTAATTTACTAATTAACCAGATACAAACTTGACCATGCCTTTTCATATTCCCCTCCCGTAATTCTTTTTCATAGTTCCTTCTCATACTTCCCTCTACAAGAGAACATGTAGTGTTATTCAAGTTTTCGTATTTCCCTAGGAACCACGATTCTCTCGACCCGCGTAAGTTGCGCAGTGCATATCGAGATCAGTATCGAAGTTAATATCACGCAATAATATATTAGTAAAAATATAATTAATTATTTTATTCACGTTAGGCGTTTATCAATATGTCATGTTTCGTAAGTAACTTACACAGAAAATAATA
Organism: Acheta domesticus; assembly: GCA_031308135.1. NCBI lineage: Eukaryota > Metazoa > Arthropoda > Insecta > Orthoptera > Gryllidae > Acheta > Acheta domesticus. The sequence goes on from JAHLJT010004567.1 coordinate 82,950,161, forward strand.
TATCTATATTTGATTAATTTTATAGATTTATTAGTTTTATAAGTACGTCTAGATTATTTCAAAATTCACGTTCTCAATTAATAATTTGTTCTTGAGTTGATAAACTTCAAGCAAATTAAAAATTTCCTAGAGCATACCTGGTAAAATTCAACAATAACCCAGCAATTATTGTTCTAAAGAGTTAGAAAGGAACGTTCTTTTAGATTATCTCCTATATTATTTCAGTAGTATACCTTCCCTTGCGGCGTCCAATCATTAAACGCAACCAATATTTATAAATGAGGTCTCCAAAGAAAGAGAAGTTCATGGAGACATGTCAAATTGCACTTTGACTTTAAAAATGTGAAGGATTTGTTTAAAAAAGCATCTAAATATTCATTTCAGACGCAACCCGCAGCCAAAAGCCTCAAAGAAACGTTTCGCACATTATATCTACAGAATGAGATGTTACTAGATATTCTATTACATTTTTGCTGGTCCGGCGCTTATCGAAACCACGAATGCCACCTATATCACAGGCTATGACGCTGGAGGCCGTAAACTAAGTCAAACGTATGTATTTATACTATAGTCCTTGCACGATCCTGTATCTTCGCATGGCCAACTTTACGTAGCTTCCTCAAGAATAAAAACATTTTCTAATAGTTTTGTAACTATCAAAGAAAGCGAAAAGCTAACAGTCACGGAAGATTGTATAATTACTTCAAATATTTATTTTTAAAGAAATGTGAATTTTTCCAAGAGCATTTGTCTATAATACTGAATAAATCTTGATTCAAAATTTGTTTCAAACATCAATTTCATTGTTCTTATTTTTATTTGATATTCTATAAATACATTGTAAGTTACTTTTATGCATTTTTAAACAATTTAAAACATTTCTTTAACAACTTCCTTTCTTGATATGGAAATGGTAGGGTAGGGAAGAGGGTGGAATTTAATATGCGACAGTTCTCTCACGCGTACACTAGTCTAATAGGATATTGTATCAGTGGTTGCTTATTGAATAGTCGGGATTCAAAAAGGAACTAAAAAACATTGAGCATACGCGTTTAGTATAAGAGAAAAGCCCTTTGTTCAAGAAAATATAATATTTTGCATGTTTCTTGTTCATTGTCCCTTCCATTCATGATCTCACTTGAGTTCTCATAAAAGCTTTTGCAAACTTTCGAAGACAGTTCCAATTTAAAATGTCCATCATTCAACTAAATTTATATAGTAGTAGGAAACGCCACCATCAGCATCTCTGCATTTAAAGATTTACAAACACATAATTATCTCTCGCGAATATAGAAAGATCTTGAGTGTTGTTTAAATGACATCTTTCCAAATTCCTTGATGACTTTTCAATTAATACTTTGCCCCTATGCATATGGATAATAGTACAAGTAATCTGATTTCAAATATTTACACTATACATAAATACATAGAACCATATTATAATGGAGTGGATAAAGTACTTGAAAAAATCATCATTAACTATAAACAAAACGTACTTAATAGGAAAATATAACAATTGGGGAAAGCGTGCGTAACAAATGTTGTAAATCTATTTTTAAACAAATCTAATATAAATGTAACAAAAGCATAATAAATGAACTGTTTTAACAACACGCATCCACGCAGACGTATAGATTGCAGCGTTCTAATTATGTTTTAATTTGTATTTTTAATAATATTTTTTTCCTTTTTGTGTCATGTCTTTTCAACGTGGCAAGTTGTAAATTAATTTCACGTATTCATTGTGGCAAAAATATATGAAGTTTGCAAAACATATGCATGATTAACTTCGAATAGCCACGCAGAAAGAATGATGTCAAGCGTAAATTAACCAGTTAAATTAGCCAATTGCATGAAATTTATAAATCCACAGATTGAAAATTGTGACACGCGGCATTCCCGTGCATATATATTGGTATATTGATAATAAAAGTGAACAAAATGCATTATTTTTGCAGAATCTACTTCATAAACTTGAAATGTTATATTCTTCCCTTCTTTTGTGGAATCAGTTTAATATGAATGTTGTTTGAGTTAAAAGAAATTTATTAACAAATTAACATGAACAATACTATTTATAAAAGTTATTAATTAACTTTTATATTATGGTTCAGTTTTCAAAAATCTTAATATCATTGATATATGTACATGGTTATGGTAAAAAATTGTTTAAATTACATCATTTTATTTTTATATTCTAGAATAAACCTATCAATTTTCAGAGAAGCATAATGAAAGTTAGTTTTACATCCTAAATTAATTGGATCAAAAGCAAAATTTTAAGTAAAAAATATATTAGTGCTAGGGTGAAGGGAAAATAAAACAATTGTCCAAGGAACAAAAGTAGATTACGTATCATCTCACACGTTAGTTCCCTTCACCTTTCTTTACATTGGCATTCTCAGCGTTACGTAATGGGATTTGAAGCGTATTTCCCTGGAAGTCTCAACGCGCCGAATCTGCTTGAAACGAAACTCCCTTCGCTTTCCCTCACGACGTTATCTACGTTGGAGGATCTTGGGCCTAAATTTGGAAGCCAACTCAATTCCCAAGGCGAATCGCCCATCAATACGCGCAATGTTCAAACCCTCCCCTCCCTTTATTGGCTCCCCCTTTGCCGTCCTTTCCGACTCAATTTCTGGGCGGAGGGAGGATGAAAAAAGCGGCCCTGCAAGCACACATCTCGCGCAACGCTGTGCAAACAATTTTCGAGATAGTCACCGGATCGGTCGCTCCCTAAAGCAGTTAAACCTTTCTTCTGTCCTGATTCGAAAGCCGCGAACTCATTCAGTCAGGTTCAAAGCGACGGAAAACGTCATGGTCAACAAAACGGCGTCTTAATACTGCCTTGAAAATTACATTGCATTCACATTTTGAAATTTAGTATTTTTTATCAAATATATTGAATTTACACGTTTAATTAAAACATGTCAACATTAACAACCAGGCCTGTTATGTTAAAAAAATGCAACTCGAAATGTTGCTCTCAGGCTCCGGCAAGTTATAGTTGAAAAGAGCTGTACCTAGAAAGTAAATGTGCAATAGTAACACAGCCCTTTTTCCTTCATACACCAACATTTCCAGTAGTTTAGATCGCTTTTGCATACAGTTTCGTTATCAGAAAACAGCGATTTTTAAAAACAATTTAAGATTGCGGTCTTTGTAACTACTTCAGATGCATTAATAACTTTCAAATAAAGATATGCATTTGCCCATGAATACGCAGATTGAATTGAATTTACTGTAAATATTTATATTTCAGTTCCATCTAATTCAATTACATCTAAATTATTTTAAACATATCACTCTACCGATGATTTCTCCCTCCACCCCACAGACGTTGCCACGTGGACCATGTGGACTATGCTGTCCAATAAAATTGATTTTGGTTTGAAGTTTTGCTTAGGTTAGTATCCATCACCGCCAGTACCACGTATATTATACAGAACAAGAATAATTTATGATTCTCAACAATTCCTGAAAGAAAGGGCAGCTTGTCCGAATATTGAATTTATGATTGTGTGTGTTAAATTCAGTTGTCGAAACCGACATTCGTGTTGTCTTTGTTGCGTAGAGCTATAAGTAAAACCCAACATAATATCATGTTTCATATATTACACAGGCTAACGACCAAAAAACTTTGAACTCGCATGTTAGACCCCACATTCATCCCTATCCGTTTATTTCCATTCCAAAAGGAATTGATAATAAAAGCAATTGATGTTTAAAATAAATTTTCGATAAAGATTTATTCAGTATCATGGGGAGATTTCTTGGAACAATTCACAACACTTCCTTAAAGATAATATTTGAAGTAATTATTCAATATTCTTTGACATTTAGCTTTTCGTGATAGTCACAAAAAATATTATATTTTTTTATTTTATTTTGAGAAAGCTACGTGTCTCAAATCCCGCTGATTTGAAAATTCCATCGAATGATCACGAAAATAATGGTACAGGTAAAACACACAGTCTTCACTCTTCACAGTAAACCCACATCCCTCCATAATTATGTACACAACTCTTGTAGACCACGGCAAAACGTTAATTGAATGGTTTCACTACATGCATAAGAAATAATCTTCATAGGTATCAAAGAACTATAATAGCACTTCTAGTTGTTGCTGGAGAGCAAATCTTGAATTAATGATTATGCAAATAAACCTCGTCAGACTGCACAAATCACGGTGTCTACAGAAAGCGTAACTATAAGATAGAGGAATCTAAGCCTTCTAAACGTGTTGTCACGAAAAATAGCTACCAGCAATAAGGGCTGAAAAATTTAGGTGGAATTGGTAGATTTGAAGCGACGAACCGAAAATTTAATTGAATATCCAAGAAAGTCTTATCTTGTAGATTATGATATGAAAAAGGTTTCTTTGAGGCTTTCGGCCTAGAAATTTTACTTTTTAAGGCACCAAAACGCTTTATTTAGGAGTTATTTGCAGATATAATTTGGCATACAATGCGGGTTGCATTTTTATGAATATTTCGATGCGTTTTTTAAAGAAATCCTCAATATTTTTTTTAAAGTCAAAGTGCAATTCGTCAAGTATCCGTGAAATTCTCTTTCTTTAGAGACCTTATTTATAAATATTGGTTGCGTGTGAGAGCCGCAACGGAATGGTATACTTCTGGAGATTTTTAATAATTTTACAATTATTAATAATACAGGAGATTTTTGCCATTTTTGAAAAAACAACCACAAAGAATAGAACAATATGGGTTAATGTCATCTCATAGAGCACATTTATCACTATCCCTACAAAAAATTGAAAGAAATAATTTGGAGCCGTTTTTGAGGAAATCTTATTTTTGATTTTTTTTTAATTTCAAATATTGCGTGCAATATTGCGCCAAAGCTAGTTAAATTTTCAGAAACATGTAGATGATCTTAATGAAAGAACTCACTTTGGACAAAAAATTTTATTTGAAGGAAAAATCTCTATCTTCAATTTTGTAGTTCTAGGAAGACGCCGAAGAAATTTCAGTTTTGCAATTTCCGAAAGTTCAGAGTTAACCATGAAAATGGGACCTACGACACCTTAATAAGTGTATTATAGTCTATTTTTACGATAAATTAAAAAAAAATTTGGAGCCGCTTTTGAGAAATTTTGAAAATGACCGGGGTGCTTCACGTAAAGTACTCTAGAAATTTAAAGAAATCTTTTTAAGATCGAGGCGCCTCGAGCGGACGCAGATCGACCGTGGAATATCCATTTTGGAAGAAATCGCACGAATGGTTTACGTGCTATTGTTGTTCACAGACGGACAGACAGACGGACAGACAGACGGGCAGACATACGGATAGAAAGACGGACAGACAGACGGACGTTTTGAAAAGACCCATTTTTTCGGTATTAGATGACCCCAAAACGTGTATTTCCGTTGAAATCTCGAAATCGATTTTCCGTAGCATTACATAACTTTCCCTATACTACGTATATTACTCCGTATATACGTACGTATATGGGAAAGTAAGAATGGAGTTTGTTTATCTATTGCTCTAAAACTATTTTAAAAGCAGTTCTATTAAACAATGGTACACCTACACATCATTATCAGCTGGTTATAAAGCTCTATTAATATTTTAAAATACGTTTATTTTTCACTTTAGTTGCATTTATAGGATATTTACATGAGGATTCGGCACCCAAAAAACTATAAAAATCAGCTATCAAGATTTTAAAAGTGTTTTGAAACCCTTTTCTTGTTGGCCAGTGTAATTACGAAAGAATACATGAGGATGCGAAAACAGGGTTATGAGTAGGGGGCAGATTTTAATGAAATGTTTTTTTCTTTTCACTTTAGAGCAATTCCGTTTAGTTTAGAAATTAATTGTGTGTTATTAAAAAAAGAAAATGACAGGTTTTTATGTATTTTTTTGTTTGTTTTGACTATTTTCACTAACAAGTCATTTTTTACCTTTTATGTAATGTTTCATGCATTTTTGGCTGATTTAATTGATTTTAATAAATGGCACTTGCTTTAAATAATATTTACGAGATGCAACAAATGTTCTCTACAGTATTCCTGAGGAGCCTATTCGATTTCTTGCCTCAGAAATTGTAATGTCAACTGTCATATGTAATGTAAGGTTGTGACGTCTGCCAACGCCGTTGTCGGTTCGGCTAATGCGGATTATTCTTAATAACTAAAGACAGAGATTTCCTGGTAAAGATCAGCCCAAACCAAAAGTTTGAAGAAGGAGTGCACTTGAACACACAGAAGAACCCTCGATTACTTCACTAAGATATACAAAAGCTACAATTGTTTATCCGAACTGGTTTTGATAAACATTTTCACGTCATTTTTCTTTGCTTTTGCAGGGAATTTTAAAAACATTGCAAGAGCATTTTATTGGTCATTTTTGGTAATGTTTTAGGTAATCACAATCAAAATGTTAGAGGTCATTCGGCCTCTAGTTAAGAGTATAGAAGATGATTAGCATATCATTGCCGATGTGTCATGCCAGCGAGTGTGTGTAATTACATTCACAAGCAGTAGACCACCATTAAGATTTTGTGCATGGGACCGACAAGCTAAATGATTGAGATGGGAGAAGTTACGTCTGATGCATTTACTAAACCAGAATCATTGAACTGCATACAGAGAAGTGGCAAAATTTTGGAATATGAACAGATCTAAATAAGCCATCTTTACAACGAAGCAATAACATTACAGAAAGAATAACAATAACAATATGTTCACATTTAAACATTCATATTCAATGTGAGTAATAAACAAATGGAAGATTAAAACATCATTGTAAAGGAAGATTCTTTTGGTCTCTGGAATTTCATTTCTCAAAATGTTTGAAATTAGTATAAAGTGTCACTTTCATTATTCACTATTTTACAACGTTCTTATTTCTGAAGCGCGAGCAATACGTGACCTATTTTACGCTCGCATTAGCTGCTGCTAAAATGAATGTGCAGTACAACTGATAAAGAGTCGAGGGAACTTTTATCTTGAAATTAGGTCCAACAAATATGGCTGAGTTAAAAAACAATACAAAAAACGGGGTAATTCGAAAACCTATAAAACCACACTAATGATATGACATTATCCGATATCGATAGCGAACATCGAGTGAATTTATAGTCTCATAACCATCAATTGCAATCTCAAGGGATCACTATTCAATTTTATCGCTTTGCCTTTAAAAGCTCTATCTGCCTACACGGTACAACCCCAAATATTCATGGTAGTAATTCTCACTCGAAAGATAATGTAAGGGGGCTAACTGGCAGGAATTCAAATCACGATAGATGAACAATGTTTTAATAATATGTACGGTACGCGTGAGAAACTCTCCTAAATGAAGCAAAATACCTGTGTCAGGAAGGAATTTCCTTAATTCTCGTCGTGCCTCATTCTGCTAGGGAGATACTGCTCAATGTTTCTGAAGCATCCATTATCACGAAAGCTGACGTGCTCTAATGATTAGCAGGCATGCATCATGTTTGACACATAACATCGTCGCTAGTTAGTGTTCCCTGTAGAATGCTATGTGTCTTTTAGAAAACTGTGTTTGCCAGACGTTTTGGAACCATCGTTTAAGTGAGACAACTTAAGGAAATATAGTCAGTTTACAGCTCAAGAAGAAGTTAACTTATGTAATCGAATGTCGAATAATTATCTGGCAAACTCTCTCCAAATAGGTTACTTCAATAATTATGCCATTACTTAGAAGGTCCGTCTCAAACTTGCACCAAAACTTTCTTGCAAGAAATTAACCCATTCTCGGATAACTTTGGAAACTATTTCCGCTGTTTTCACATTTCTCACTCCAACTAATACGTTCCACATAAATAGCTTTAATTTTCAAGTCAATTTATAGTTGATCAACGACATAATACCATACATATTAAATAACCACTTAACCACTAATAATTAACTGCATACTTTAGCGAGTATTATACAGTAATAGAATATTTTGAGAAAAAGCTCTTCCAACTCGGTTTACTTTGTTAAGAATATGAATTTTGTTGCTAACATAACTCACGCTGTAATCACTACAAGCAATAAAACGCAGCACTATTGCGAATAATGAAATTTAAAAAAATAATTATTTGCAAAAAAAATGAATTTTCACATAAATGTGAGTTGATTTTTTTCGATTGAGGTCGGTGGTTCTCGACTTTCGGGATAATTTACAAAGGGCCTTCCGATTGAGGCCCCGAACACACGATCGGAGATGCAGCAATGAGTAACCGGCGGTATCCATGGAACAACATTCGTTGTTACACACGCAAACACTACACGTAATTTCAAGTCACCAGCAACAATGCTCAATCTGCGAAGTAGTCTTTTTTCATAATGTTGAGGCCTAAATAAAGTTTCCATAATGCACTTTGATAATAATTTGTATGAATATCTTGTTGCTTTAAAGTAAATATGTGATTGACAATTGAAGGGGCAGGGTCAATATAGTGACATTCTTACATGTGAAATTTTGTTATCCAGAGAAAAATTTAAAGATTTTGTAAATTCACACACGTGTCGGTGCCCTTTTACACCTTTTTGCTCTTTTCTATATGCATTCTATAGTTCCATGAACAGTTTTGTACAGAGACTGGATTATAACGTTTCCTTATTCCGCATATATTTACAAGATAATTTTAGATATTCAAATTGAGCTTTATCATTGTTGAGACCCCTTTAAACAACAGGTTGATTTGTGCCTACAAGCGAAGATAAAAATAAGTCTGACTGATTTTATCTGTGTTGCGTCTAGAGAATACGGAAGTTTCTTAACTGAGCAACACGCGAGTGCCCTCAGTGATGCCGGAAAGTGACCCATAGCAAAGCACATGACACTGTAACTCATCCCGCATCGTACAGTCTCGGGATAATGCTGTAGTAAATTGCAAATTTTTTAAACATATTTTCAATGGTGAAGGTATAGTTCCAATTCTTCGAACAACGAAGGTGGATTCGCAATTTACAATGAAATTATAATTGGATTCTTCATGTTTAAATTTATGATTCCGTTTACAGTAGCAGCATTTTTAATGATTCATCTCTTATTTCTTTTTAAAAAAGGATGTAATAATGCAATTGGAATTCGTAGAAGTTTAAATAAAATACTGTAATATCACTTTTACCTTTAAAGTTGAAGTAGGTACCAGCGACGGCATGTTTACCGTCGAGATGAAGAGAGCTCGTCAAACGAGGCTTGCCAGGAGAATCTTGCTTAAAGGCGGCTCGACACACTGGGCATTCGTCGAGCAGGAGCTACTGCTCGCCATATCATGAACAGCTGATGTGTTCGGCGAATCTTTGTTTCCTTTGATGCATTCATAAGACCGACACGCGGTGGGTAGAGGCGAGCAGCGAATATTCGTCACTCATCAAATAGCAAGCAACTCATCCACACTACTCGGGATTCGACGAGCGGTCGCTCGCTACTCGCCGAATGAGTGGAGCCGCCAAGACCCTACCACCCGGTATGCAATCTGAAGGAAAGTCGGTTGCAAATTGAAGCAGCGGACAGACGCCATTAGTATGGTAACATTGCGCGGGAATTTTAAATACGACAGTTTCAAATACGAATATACTTTCTAAATATAACGCATGGTACTTGAAACACGTCAGTTTACCCAATATATGAAATGACTATACGCACATGTGCATAGAAGATAGAAATTGCTTTGTCACATGCTCTACATACTTGAAATTTCGGGAGAAGAAAATGTCAGCAACAAATGTACCTGAAAAGAATGTAAACTGGATGCAAAGTCGTATCATGATAAATATTAAAAATTTAATATTTTTATTTAGATACATGTTTATGTATTTGTCATGAACGCAAACTATTACTTTTTGATCAATTTTTAATGTTAGGCATGAAGCCATAGCTATAGAACCTTCGGCCTGACATGACATTACTACGTCCAATGTTTTTTTGCAACATCAATCCCTTTGGAAACCATGCTTCAAAATTTCACCCCTCTTATAAACAATAGTTAAATTGATAATATCCACTCGCAGATTTTAAATATAAGCCAAATATGCAAATGATGTAAGACAGACTGGTTATTTCAACACAATTACATTGAAAGCCGTTAAATGGATTTACAGCACACAGTAAAACACATTAGAATTCATATACATATGAATATACACCTGTACATATGAAATTCATATTTATATTCATATCACAAAACCAAATAGTAATTTTTCACTTACTGAAAAGGCCCACCAGAATATGATTGTCATTGTCCATGAAGGGTAAGGAAATAGATGGCACCAAGATAATTTCCTAAAATATGCTTGTGTATGTATTCCTTACATTGTCTATTATTAAATTTTTAGCATTTACTCTAAGGATATAGGGTTGCATGTACCTCAGGTTGAAGTCATAATACTTTTAATTATTACCAAACAAGACACTGAGCTAATTGATCTTCAAGTTATTTTTTTCTGTAAGAGACAGTTCTATATTCAAAGTTTCTAATCAAGCAGCACTTCCTACTTATTAGTTTTGCTTAAAAGAAAACTAGTTTTTGTACTTTTCCAAACACATGTCATATGTGGAAAATTACTTTCTTACCTTTCCAATTTAGTATTGAAATTCACTCTACCAAATTTGATAATAGGTGGGGAAATAAAAAAGAAAATACGTTAATAACAATTTTATTGAAGTAATGTTTATTGACATTGTGATAAAATAATGATAATGATTAATTTTACCTTTAATTTAATTTACTATACTTTGCTAGCTCAGTTCTGTGGTTCTCATGCTCTCTATACAGAGAAGCCTGGAAGTTTGAAATTATTTATATTCCGAAGGAATTACATACAAAGTGGCACAACAATAATTTTGTTTATTAAGAATGTGATTTGAGATTAACAATATAAAAATTCTCTTGCTTGATTTCATGTATTAGATTCACGGTACCGGATTGTCTGGCGTTGTGAAACGATGGCCCCGCAGTTCGTAGCCCCTTGACTTCCGCGCCGAAAATCCGTCTTCGCGCCGGTCTTGCTGCTTCTTTCTTGCTGCTCACTTCTTGCACTCTTGTTCCACAATTTGTCCTCCTTATTCGCGTCGATGTCCAACTTAAATAATTCAGCTTACATACGCCGCTACACCAGGATGCCAGTCAACCACCAACTACTCTTCTAGTCCAGGGCCCCCTTCTCGCCCGTCAACAACCTTCGTTACCTAGTAACCGCGACCGTCCAGATTGAAGCGCGGCGTTTGTTTTGTGATATTTTGTATATTACAGCTCCGTCCGTCCATATTAACGCGCGGCGTGTATGCATCATTATATGAAGGTTAGTATATCAAGATTACAAGATTTACTTGTGAAATGATATATCACTGCCTTTTGAATACACGTTCGTACACGCGAATGCAGCATAAGACATCTCCATTTTAGATACAGCGAACACACAATGAAAGCACGAACAAAAATCCCCACAATACTCAACACATCTCAAACGCTCACTCCACGTGTTGCCATACTAATGGCCGACTTCGTCCCCTTCAATTTGCAGCCGCCCACTTGCGCTGTCGCACAGTGTAGAATACCTCTATGGGAGCCTCCATAAGAGAAGTAGTGAGCGCCGCACGCTCTCGATTCGACGTTGTTGGACGCTGTCGTGTCCTGCTCAGGCGCTCCGTTAACGGTTCACTGTTTCTAACGCATTTCCGCCGGAATCAACACAACCATTTGGGTGGCGTGGCAAGCCCTGTAAACGTGTAGCTTGTTATAGGACGAGGCAGTGTTTTTCTCAGGACCTCGCGAGAAGGAATGCGCATTGCAAACCTGTTTGCGCTCGATTCCTGGACAAAGTGACCTAGTTACGCTTCAGATCTTCTTGTATTTTACTAGTTTTTCTAATCGCTTCAGTTTGGGTTAGCTATCCGGTTTTTCCCTACCCACCTCCCGGCTATCTGCGCTTAAAACACTTTTTTTTTCGCACTTCTCGACCTTCGCCGAATTTTAAGCAGCAGAAACGTCCGGTTTCTGTTTGCTTCATCTTATTATCATAATGGGTTTGTACCCGGGTGTTTTTGAAATTTTAACACCAAGAAGAAGAAATACTATTACAAAAAAAATTATTACACAGATTAGGAATATCGCAGTATTAAATTGGTTATAATTGAAGAACTGTATCTGCATTTTGACTTCGAGTATTTAGCAAGGTATGAAGCAGCTATACATAGCCATCAGAGTCTCTAAACGTCGTGGCATGGATTCAAAGAGAGCCTGGGTATGCTGCTCCATGCGGTTTCTATGCGTAACCACAAAGCTCTAACAGTGGCTGTAGGACGGCCAGAAAGAACGATCTGATTTCACACATGTTCGATGGGCAACATGTCACACGAACGTGCAAGTGAGGGAAGCAGTGGTAACAGTCTTTCTTTGCAGAAAGCTAGCCCATTATTCACTGCTGCGGTCGGGCATTGCCCTGCTGAATTATGGCATGTGGAGCTTCTTGCAAGAGGGGGAGTATCTCGAGCTCTTAAACCACCTTGATATAGCGGTTGCTATTCAGATTGCTCTCGATACGTATGAGGTGATATTGCACTTTGTAGCCAACAGCGCCCCAAACCATCACTCTCTGCGATTGTCCGCTATGGCGTGGAACAATGTAGGATGGCAGATTTTGATCACCACGGTAGCGTCGAACATGTACGCGGCCATCGCTGTAGCACAAATTGGAGCGGTACTCGTCCAAAAAAAAACCCATTTTGCCACTCAGTATACAAATGAACTCGTTCACATGCCGTTTGCTGTCTGAAGCGTTGGTGGTTTCTGAACAACGAAATCCGACGCAGTGGTATCCGTGCCACCAGTTCAGCCCTCAGCAAACGGCATCGAACCGTCTACGCAGATTTGACCACACCCGTTGCAGTTCTCCTAAGTCGAGTCTACAACATCGATGCCGTACTGTCGGTTACGGCCATGCGGACAAGATGGTAGTCATTTCGTGCTGTGGTTACATTGTGTGGTCCAGTACCCTCTCGTCGTTGTGTACGACCGTTCTCTATTCACTGGTTCCATACACGCATCAATGTTGTGATAGAGCTTCCCATTCGAGCCGCAATGTCACGGTTCGACAAACCCACTTTTGGGAGACCGATCATTATTTACCGTTATAACTCACTGCTTGCGTCCTTTGACGTCGACGAAGCATACTGGCACTTGTTTGCACGTTTCGACGTCGTTTGACGGCTCTACCAACTGAGTGTGGTGAAACACTGACATGACATGTAACAAAAAGGAGGCTGCTAGGCCAACGTGCACGCCATACCTATGCAAATTTAATCACTTTTTAAGATAAACTGGTCTACACAGCCACCTGATTTTTAAGTTATTCCGATCATTCCTTCTGGGTGTTGCAATTTTCACAAACACCAAACACTCGGGAGGCTCATGGACACCTTGCTAGCATTATTTGAGGCGGTTTCAGGTTCGATTCTGAGGCGATGAAGATGTGGCTTTCCAATATAAATCGAAACGTCAAAAGATTTGTCTATTGTTCGAATGTAATAGTTTGCAATTAAAAATGTATAAAATAAAAATAAGAAAATATAAATCTTCCTATAGCTATGTGAGGAAACAGAAAGCTAAGGAAGGTAATGGGAATACGTATTGCTTGCCACATGTCTCCTTACGCGTCTATGAGGCACGTTTCATCATAATACGAGGGCTGTACCAAAAGTAAGGTTCCCGATGAGCTACAGCCTCGAGGGAAGGTGCTAGGCTAAATCCGACAACAGTGCCGTGAGCAGTGGTTCCCCCACTCTCGAGCTCGCCCATCCGCGATTCGCTATGTCGCTCAGTGTTCGCGTGGCAGCCATCAGAGATGGACGTGTTGATCGCCACTTCCGCCAAGTACAAGGTTTGAGCAGTAATACGGTTTCTCCACGCAAGGAAGTTACCGCAATCCAGAAGGAGCAATCCAGAATCGCCGGAGAAGACGACTGACGGAGGGAGTAGTGCTTCTTCACGACAACGCTCGACCCCACGTCCCTCGTCCAACACAGGAGCTTTTGAAAAAATTCGGGTGGACCGTTATGCCCCTTCCCTGCACAGGCCGGACCTAGTCCCCAGCAATTACCACCTCTTCCCTAAGCTAAAGGAACACTTAGGTGGAAAAGCTTCAAGAGTGACGATGAAATTCGAGCAGAGGTCACATGCTTCCTCAAAGGATTGGCGGGAGACTTCTTCGACTTAGGAATACAAAAGCTGGAGCACCGTCTTCAAAAGTGTGTCGAAAAAATGGAGATTATGTCGAAAAATAGACAACAGTGTAAGCTTTTCAACGATGTATAAATTAATAACAATAAATAATGTTTTCTATTTGTAAAATATATGAGAACCTTACTTTTAGTACAACCCTCATACAAGTCACTCCAAAGGGATATTAATCTTCACGAATAACGAACATGCGAGTTTATATAACGAAGCGTGCACTTCAAGGATACAATTTATTTTCCATAGGAGTTTGACGCCTTACTTTGAAGTGTACTGCAACTGAAAGTTACAAAAATACAAATATCTGCTAGAGACAGAAATTAAAACATTATTTATTTCATAAAGCATATGTTCTACAAACGATCTGTCGTACTAATTGCACAAATTGACCGTGCCTCAATATAATAAAGTGCACTGACCACAAATGCCCAATAATTTTCATTATTAAATGAACTGATGTAGTGGACGAATTTTATTGTAGTCGATGTACATTGTGGAAAGGCATTTCCAGCATTTCCAAAGTTGTCAGTGTGTTGAAATATACAATTATTTTCTAACACAGCACACAAATTAAATAAACGACTTATCTGAATAGTACTAAGATTTTTAGCAAGAATTATGGTTATTCACGAGAACAATATGAATGTACCTGGAATTCTGCTGATAAACAATTGAGACTTGCGTCAAAATTACCTGTACATATTGCGCCATCTTTGTGCCAATTTTGTTATTACCCGCAAGATATTACTGTATTATTAAAAGTAAATTATAGTCCTGACCAGAGGCGTTTTGTGATACTTTTTTAGCCCAATAGAGATTTGAGTGGAAAACAAGAAAAACGTTTCAAAATGAGGACGCATATATGTAGACTTCCCCACTATATTTTTGGAAATGTATATCTATAATATCTTAGAAATAATAATAAAGTTATTCGATCCTTACTATTGTTTTCCTTAGAAAAGCTGATCGGAAAAAAAAGTGAACTGAGAAAAATATAGCACAATATTTCTTAAATAAAATGTTAACAGTTTCATGAAATTTATTTAGGAGTTAATTTATTTGTTACTTCTGTCCGGTGCCAGTTCTTACTTTAAACCATTTAATTTGCAATGCACGCTCTTGCCACACAGTCCATCCAGCCCTGTGTCAAAGAATACAAAAAAACTTAACAATTTCACAAAACTCTTGCAATGTTGTGAAAAATACAAATGAAAGGCACACACTGACTAAGCGATGCTACCTGACTAACACAGCAAGAAAAAACAAATTAATGTAACATTGCAGAATGTATTGAAAGGTTACGAGGCACACATGGCTGGATTTCCAACCCAGTCCACTCTCACAGCGCCACAGCTCCTCCAAATTACACAGCTGTCTAGTAGAGGGTCTCAAATGCAGATATCAAGAAAATGCCTTTCACCACCGTGGATGCTTCACGCTCGAGGTCCACCATAGCCCTTTCCGCTTGGTCCACACTCCACCAGTCATCTCTCCCGCTGTCCAGCCAGGCTCTGGCTCCGCCCCGGGTTCAGACCCCGGGCAGGGCGCTGGGGGGGGGGGCGGGCAGCCGGCTAGCCGGCGGGAGGGGCGGACGTAGGCGGAAGGAGATACGGGCGGCGACGGCGTGATGGTGGTGGTAGCGGCGGTGACGGTTGGTGATGTCGACGTGACGTCATCGGTGTCGGCGCCGAGGGTAGCTGGTTGCAACCTGGCCAGGCGGCGGGAGAACCGCCACACGCATCGAGGCGCGGGGAAACAATGATCAATTAATATCTTAATTCAATCATTAATTGATTGATTGATTGTTGATTGATTGATTTTTTTTGGACGCGCGTTTTTTGGGACGCGCGAACTTTGAGTTGGCGCCCCCATGACACCCTGGTGTAGCATGGAACTCCCATAATTTAGCGGGAGTATCACAAGAGTGCCCAGGTGGGCGGAAGTCGCAGGAACTTGTCCGCGCCGACCAAAATGTGCTAACACCCTGTACAAATCATTTATTTTAATTTTTACTTTCCCGTATACGTACGTATAGACGGAGTGATATACGTAGTATAGGGAAAGTTATGTAATGCTGCGCGAAAAAATGGCCAATTTTCGGCGGAAAAAAATTAATTGCCGGGCCGTGAAAACGAATAAGTGGATAAAACCAGTTGCTAAATTAAGAAAAAAAAAAAATTCTCTATCTTGTGGTGTGGTCAAAATCCATGATTTGTTGCTTCTTTATACTTAAAAATCGATTGACGGCATTCCGTCCGTCTGTCCGTCTGTGGTCAACGCTAGCGCCTAAACCGTTCGGTCGATTTTCTTCAAAATTGATATTCCCCAGTCGATCTGATTCTAGTCAAAGCTTTGAGATTTTGAAAATGATTCTTTAAAATTTGGGGGTACTTTATATGAAGCCCCGGGGATTTTCAACATTTTCTCAAAAAGGCATCAAATTTTTTCTTTAAATTTCTTGTATGAATAGAGAAAAATACACTCTTTAACATGTCATAGGTCCGATTTTCACGTACAGCTCTGAATTTTCGAAAATTGTCAAAGTTTGAATTTTTTTCGGCGTCTTTCTCCAACTACAAAATTGAAGATAGAGATTTTTTCTTCAAATAAAATTTGTTCTGCATATTAAGTTCTTTAATAAAGGTCATGTAAATGTTTCTCAAAATTTTAGTAGTTTTCGTGCAAAATTGCGTGCAATATGTGCAATTTTAAAAAATTACAAAAACAAGATTTTCTCAGAAACGGCTCCAAATATTTTCCTTAAACTTTTAGTAGGGATAGTGGTAAATGTACTCTATCAATGACATATAAGCCATTTTGGTCTATTGGTTTTTTCAAAATTACAAAAATGTAAATTTTTTACTTGTCTCTCACGTCGTTAATATTTACATTATCGGCGATTTTTTTACATTATTATATTTACGAGTATATATGCTTTAAATAATGTCAAGTAAAGTTTCTCGAAAACACTACCGTTTTCTGTGAAAAGTAGCTCAAATTTCGGCATTTTCAGAAATGCTCAAACGTCATTTTCTCGTATATGGCTGCAATTTTTTTTGAAACTTTTGTAACGGATAGTGCTAATTACACTCATTAGTATAGCGTGAAGTTTATTTGAGTTTTTTTTGTTTTTTTCAAAAATTATATAAATGTAAATTTTTTGAAAGATCTCTCACATCTTTAATATGCACATTATCCGCAATTTGTAAAGATGATTATATTTGTGAGTGTAAGTGCTTCAAATAACTTCAAATAAAGAATTTTGAAAACTCAAAACTTTTCTGTGAAAATGAGCTTCAAATTTTGCATTTTTAGTAGTGCTAAAACGCCATTTTCTCTTAAACGGCACATAATTTTTAAAAGAAAATTGCCATTTACGGCCAGGTTTTTGTGTTCTTTAATATTCTAAAATTAATGTTTCTGTTCTACCAATAGGAAACCGAAAAATTAAGAAAATTACAAAAAAAATGTACTTTTGGCGATGATAGATGGTAGCTGGCAAGAAAGAGTATGTGGCAATTCCGAATAGCTAGCGAAGACCCAGGAAAATAGAAAACTAATACGGGAAAGTCTGTGCCATTCTGTTTCTGTTTTTTGACAAATAAATAAATAAAATAAATACGGTCATGCTTAATTTTTCAAAATACGAGTAGTTTTTCTTAATTTTGTGATAAACGTAATAGGCCGCTGTAAATTTACTGCGCTTCGGACAGCTGGATGCGTCGTAAATTAGAATGTGCAATTTAGTATATTATTTCTTTCTTCGTTTCTTACATTCGAACTTTGTTATAGACTTACACATTAATATTTTTGAAATTGTTTATTTTGGAATATTTGAAATAAGTAAAAAGAATTAATAGCTCTCAGAATAGCGACAATGCAGGGTCTGCAACACTGGAATTCACTTTGCGCTCGCGAATATCTGTGAATTAGTGTCATTGTTGTGACCTAATGGAGCTGTATGAAAAGGAGTTATAATTGTCTAATTTATGTCGATACTAGCTGGTACCCGGCGCGTTGCTGCCGCAGAAGAAATAATTGAGGAAATATTCCTCTCCCTCCCCTCTTTCCCCCTCTCTTTTCCTCCTCTCTCATTTTCCCCACTCTCTCTGTTTTCCATCTGTTTCTTTTCCCCCTCTGTGTCTCTTTTCTCCCTCTGTCTCTTTATCCCTCTCTGTGTCTCTTCTTCCCCCACTCTCTGATTCTTTTCCCGCTCTCTCATTCCCCCCTCTCTCTCCCCCTCTCACTATTCCCCACTCCTTATTTTCCCTCTCTTTCATTATTTTCCCTCTCTATTTTCCTTCTCTTCCACTATTTTCCCTTTCTTTCTCTATTTCATTATCTCTTATTTTTCATCTCGCTCTCTTCCCTGTCTCTTTTCCACTTTCCTGTCATCAACTTGCGCCGCCTGCTCATTGTGTTCTCCTCGACCTCGCCCCACAGCACACGGCAACGCCCAGCAACAATGAAGCTCACGTGGATTGGGAATTGCATTTAACTGAAATGCTATCGTGTGCTCTAGCGCCATCTAGTGGAGTTACAATAATTGTACTATGCCTGTGTTCTTTCCGCAAGTGCAAGCAATATTTTGACACATTTTTTCGCAATTGGATGCTGCTGCGGCAACGCATTAAGCACGAACCAACAAACATAGACTTTTATATATTATATATATAGATTAATTTTCTGTATAATATTTTTTCTAGCTTATGAAGAACCTCGCATTACCGGGGCCCCGCTCTGCCTGTGGCAGAGCCTACTCCTATCTATTCTACCGTATATTCCCTCCACTCTATCACGCCCCTCTGCCTTGCTCCAATTTGGAAAAAACCTTCTACACACTACAGCACTTCTCACTAAAAATATATTTAAATTTTTGTCCTATTGGGGTTCCGGCCCCCAAACTCCTTTCTCTTTATAACTGAAAATAATAAACAAATCTAAAGTAAAAATTAAATGCATGTACTTACGTTATTCTGTTTGTGGAACTTTATGTATTATATACCAAAACTTACAATAACTTGACACATTATAAATCTTACTCTTTTTCATATTTTTTTCTTCTCGCGTATTTATATAGAAAAGTTTGAAATTGATCTTGCCGCATCAATCGACAGTTAGAAATAATTAAAGTAATTTTAATTGGATTCTAGTACCTGTTTTAGGATCCTTGATAAATTGTGGCTGACCAAAAGGAGCCATTAACCACTTATGCGATCATAATATCACCAAAAATCAGAGATCACAGTGAATCCCGGCTTGACAACACCTTTTTCTCTTATTTAAAATAACAACCTTCAAAACCAGCGTTGTCACACATTAAATTCCTCCAAATACCCATTTACCAATACTATTTTACTTTAATTGTACTGCCGTTTTACTAAAAACTGTATTAATGCCGAACTGTCATCAATTTAACCGTTCCTTCAGCACCCAAAGGTACTCTCTACTATATTAAAACACTTCTCTGAAGCATGCATTCCTCCATCAGTTTCAGAATAACACGTAAATCGCACTGTCGCTCGCCTAACCTGCAAATACGTAATAATTATGCTTAATTTACTACAATTAAACATATGTGCATACCTTTTTACGGCAATGTTAACCACATTCATCAGAAAATGATATGGTAGAACCAGGGTTTAGGGTGGCACGGTTCCTTTCGTTCACTGATCCGGTTCATTAGGGAGGAATCGACTCAGTGAACCGAATCCTTGTTTACTATTCGCGTGGAACATGGTAACGTAATAAATGTTTTTGAAAACACATTCTATTTAAGAAGCGCGAGCTACTTGAACATTCTTCACTACTTAAGCCACTCATTTTGTGTTACTTATGCCACTCGTCTATTTAGTTAAGCAAATGCTACTTATTACATTGCTCTATAAGCCACAGAATATAAATGGGAAAAGTATAACTCACGTATTTGTTGGAATTTTTATACATTTATTTTAAGTTATGAAACAAAAATATAAAACAACAACAATAATAATAATAATAATAATAATAATATAAACGTTGAATTTTAAGAACCTGAAACAAAAAAAAAAGTATTTTTAAAAATAATACAATATGAAATAAAACCAATATCAAATAATATTAATAACTCACTATTAAATAGAATGAAAGATAAATAACGAAGGAAATTGAATAAAAGCGAAGAAAAATTTGTTGAAACATCGTAATTTCTATAAACAGAAAAACATACTTTTAAAAAGAATACAAACTAAAATTTATAAAAACCAATAGGAAGTAAATACTAATAACTCACTTTTGAATGCAATTGAACGATGAAAAAAACTAATATAAACAGGAACTCATAAATTTAAACAAAAAAAATTAACGTTGAAAAAAGATTTTTTAACATCACAATTGCTGTAAAAATAAATTCACAATTAAAATAAATTCGGTTGAACCAGGGTTTAGGGTGGCACAGTTCATTTGGTTCCTTTTGTGAATCACTTACTCTCGTGAATCGCCCGCCACGGTTCACTTCAGAGTGGCGATAAATAATAAGTGAATTATTTTCGGGTTGATTAGCTTTGATGGGTCAAAGCATAAATATACACGAAATGACCAATGGTTGAACCAGGGTTTAGGGTGGCCACGGTTCCTTTGGTTCCTTTTGTGATTCATTTGCTCTCGTTAATCACCCGCCACGGTTCACTTGAGAGCTGGCGAAAAATTATGTTGGCATTGACTAGCTTTGACGGGTCAAAGCATAAATATACACGAAATGACCATGCGTCAAAGCCACATTTCAAATTTACGAACAATTTCTTCTTCATCACTACACTTTTAAAAACTTCACTTCACATTGAAAATTACACTTCACAACACTTTTTTTAAAAAAAATAAAACTTGTTTCTACGCTGATTTGCTTGCTGCTTGAACGCAAGTATTAATATAGAAATGGTTTTAGATTTTAAAAAGTCTTCTCGTAATATCACATTAGTTGTTGCTATAACAACATAATTATTTACTTGAATGCGATTCATTACGCGAAGCATTTGTGGTCGTGTGATTTCGTGTTTTTTCGTATTTCATTAGAAATCTTTTGTAGATTTTGTGCGTCTACCGTGATGGATGGTGTAAATGTAGGAATTATTTATGATTTCTTTAACATATTATGTAGTATTTGCTTTAAAAATAGACGAGTTGCTTTTTTGTATTAAAATGGAGGATTTGAAAGGTAATAATAAATATGTAAGTAGCATGTGTTTGTAAAATAGAATTGATTTTAAATAATTGTATTTATTTTATTAGCTTAACAAGTTATTTTTTCTTTTTTATTAATTTTTAAGTTTCAGTTCGTAAAAAGTTCGTATTTTTTCCAGAAACAAGCTTGACGTTTTTTCATGTTATAAGGGTGTAATTCGTGCCTAATACACTAATTTTCAGTATTACTATGGTAGTGGTAATACTATTAAAATTGTATAATTTCAACGACTAGGTGAGTTGATTTTTTTTTCTTTTAAAATATCGCTTTCTTTAGAATTGGTTTAAAAAGAGACGAGTTGGTTTATTAGTATTAAAATGGGGAGTTTGGGGTGCGATAGCCCCCCAATAACAAAAGTTTAAGTAGTGTGAGTTTGTGAAATATAAATTATTTTAAATAATTATATTCATTGCGTCACATCATAGTTTTCTTAAGCTTTTTTATTGTTATTTAACACCCATTAATTAATTTTAAATCGCATTAAGAAGTGAGTTATTACTATTTGTTTGTAAAATTTTAAAAGTACATTTTTTGTTCCAGATATTACAAGATGTTCTCCATTTGTTATTGTTATTTGTTCGCATGTCTGTTAAAATTGAATTGTTATGTCTTTTACAAGATTTTATTTTAAAAAATTAAAATAAATCTATAATAATTCCAACGAATACGTGAGTTATACATTTTCCATTTATATTCTGTGGCTTATAGATCATTTAAAAATATAATAAATAGCATTTGGTTAACTAAATAGATGAGTGGCTCATTTTAATATCAAAAATGTGTGGTTTAATAAAGAATGTTCAAGTAGCACGCACTTGTGAATTAGAATGTATTTTAAACACATTTATTGTGTTACCATGTTGAACGCGAATAGTAAACAAGGATTCTGTTCATTGAGTCGATTCCTCTCTAGTGAACCGGATCAGTGAACCAAAGGAACCGTGCCACCCTAAACCCTGGTTCAACCATAAATTCCATTTCACAAACTCATACTACTTAAACTTTTGTTATTGGGGGACTATCGTCCCCCAAATCCCCCATTTTAATACGAATAAACCAACTCGTCTGTTTTTTAAAGCAATTCTACTTAATATGTTAAAGGAAACGGAATTTTAAAAGAAAAAATCCACTCACACAGTCGTTGAAATTATACAATTTTAATAGTATTACCACTACCATAGTAATACTAAAAATTAGTGTAGTGTCTCGGCACGAATTACACCCTCATAACACGAAAAAACGTCAAGCTTGTTGCTGGAAAAAAATACCTACTTTTTACGAACTGAAGCTTAAAAAATTAATAATAAAAAAATAACTTGTTAAGCTAATAAAATAAATACAAATGTTTAAAATCAATTCTAGTTCACAAACACATACTACTTACACGTTTATTATTGGGAGACTATCACCTCTCAAATCCTCCATTTTAATACTAAAAACCAACTCGTCTATTTTTTAAAGCAAATACTACATAATATGTTAATCATAAATAAATCCTGCATTTACATCTTCCATCACGGTAGACACACAAAATCTATTAAAAGATGTCTTGAAATACAAAAAACACGTAATACCACTTTTCTCCTGTACATACGTGACACACGTCGAGACGCAAGCAATCCCACTTTCTGACACCACTGAATAGCATTTAAACTTCCCTCTCGGCGCAATTCATAAAAAAATCCTGCGTTCACTGCTTCCATCACGGTAGACGTACAAAATCTATTCAAAGAGGTCTTGAAATACTATAAAACACACAATTTCACTAAGAAAATAACTTTTCGTGCGAACACTTTCTAATCGCATTAAATAGTGCCAGTAAATAATTGTGTTTTTATGGGAACAACTGAAAGTGACATTACGAGAAGGCTTTTTAAACTCTAAAAACATTTCTATACTAATATTAGAGTTCAAGCAGCAATCAAATCAGCTTAGGAACAAGTTTAATTCAACAAAAAAAGTGTAGTGAAGTGTAATTTTCAATGTGAAGTGAAATTATTTTAAATGTGTCGTGATGAAGAAGAAATTTTTCGTAAAATATGAAATTGGTCATTTCTTGTATATTTATGCTTTGACCCATCAAAGCTAATCAATCCGAAGATAATTCACTTATTATTTATCGCCACCTCTGAAGTGAACCGTAAGTGAACCGTGGCGGGCGATTCACGAGAGTAAGTGATTCACAAAAGGAACCAAATGAACCGTACCACACTAAACCCTGGTTCAACCCCAATGATATCTTCCAAACATTTAGTCTCTTGTACACTTAATGCACTCACTTCTACACGCAATTAAAATCAATATTCAAGTTACCTTTGTAAATAAAGTGAAAACAACTATTACTATTACCTAAAACAAATATTTATGGATAGACAACTGACTGTGAAAAATAAACAAACAGTCCTCTAAATACACAATCCTTTACATTGATGAAAACAGTAGAAGATCTCAGACCTCATCCTCTGGTGGCGCGCAGCTAAACTATTGACATTCATCCACTATTGAATCTGTGATGTAAAGCCAGGCGAAAAATGTCCGGAAAAGTAATTATTTTGTGAATATAGTAAGGTTTGCGATTGTAAATCATAGCCTATGTTACTCCAGTCCTTTAAAGAAAGCTAATACAAAAGTTTCATCAGTTTTGGTTTAGTATATTCAGAGATTATCGCGCTGTAAGTCAGTGCAGTTCTGTCTTTATATATTAGTATAGATTTGCAGGCAAATATTTAGTTTTGCACCAAATGCTGTACCCATTTGTAGTGAGTAGAATTTGTTGCATGGTTTTAAAATACTCTTCCCTAATCATGGCCCAATGGAAGGCATTTCTATATTTCCAGGGTATCAGGCTTCTTTTTCCAATACAGGGTTACAAAACTTTTGCATTCTATTTTTGTGAAGTTGTAGAATTCACATAGTTCTGACAACACTGCAATGGAAATAGTGAGTTCCAAGCGAAGATGTTAGTAGCGCATAAAGTGCAATATTACAGTACTACTTAGCTGTTTCCTCTAATACGGGAAAGTAAGTGCTGTTGTAGCACCACTAGTTATATATACAAATTTAATCGTCTATGCCAGTGGCATGTCGCGATCTGGCTACGCCGTTTCTCAGTATCCGCAACAATAGCGTCACATTTCTAAAACATCATCCAACTTATTTATTTGATAATATTATAATTTCAACATCTTGTTCAAAATTTCTAAATTTAATAATGGCTCTTCTCACCCTTATTTCTCACAAAGAAGCTTGATTTACAATAATTGTAAATTGCAATAGCTGGAACCAGAACGATCATTGGCTCAGAGCTTCGGCAATCGCCAACTTTGCAATCTCCGCCCCTAGAATCGTTCCAACGGAACTAGTCAGTCTGGCCCTTGCTCCTGAAGAGGACGCATCTATGTCTACAGCCGGCTCATTTGTGTTAATTGTGACATGATAACTTTGATATGTGCGTCTGAAAACATTTAATCTTATAAATATGACATTTATTTGCATAGTTTTAATGGTCGGGTGCACACTATTGCACAGAACGCAACTCTGTCTGCCGTCGACTCATTCGTGTTAAATGTGACAATGATAATCTTTATATCTGTTGCACGAGAAATCTCCGTGTTTACGTAGTGCTGGATGCACTATTCACATCGTTACCTTGTATGTTGGTGTTATGAGTGCTGCCCATTCTGCCCCCGCGAATATCATGTGTGCGATACATCAACTGATGCATCCTCTGTGGTGCTGCACTCCTCCCGTGCAACTGGATGTAAGTATGGTGTAATTGTTGAGTTGATTAAATCCAAGCATGCATTTAGCGTGTTCATTACGCAAAAGCATATATGATTGAACCTGTGTTCATTGCAGTCTACTTTATATCACTTAGCGACATTAGTGACTACACTTCATATTCAGCTGAGTGAACTATTCAGCATTCATAATTATTAAGAACAATTGCCATCCTTACTTTGCAAATTAATGCATTATTGTGACAATTGTAATAATTCATTTGATTCTAATTATAATTTATTCAAACAAGTTGCATGGTCTATAGATCTCCCTCCACAATAGCTCCTATTAGGATGTTAGAACCATTTTCAGATTATCCAAAGGTGCTCACGTCGCCTACCACAAAGCAGGTGATGCTCCTTTGAGTGTAAACATCAATCCTGAGTTGTCACCGTAGGTAATGCGGCAAGCAAATCTACTACCTACAATCCACTGGTCCTTGTATCAGCTTGCCCCTCTAACCTTCTTGCATGCTTCTTAGTTGGTATAGAGAATGTATTATAATGCTGCAGCAAAAACCGGCAAATTTTCTACGAAAAACTCGTATTGTTGTCCCTGAAACCAAACAAGTGGTTAAATGTTTCCCTAAATGTAGAAAAGTATTTTCTCGAAAACTTTAAGAAGTCAGAACCCACGTTTTGTGCGTTATTGATTCAGAAAAAATAGTTTATGGTTGTCTGTCTGTGAAAACCGCTAGTGGCTAAACAGTTGGTATGTTTATCATCAAAATAATATACCGTGACCGATTGGCTGGTGTCATGACGTCAGGAATTTGAATCGAATATTTTGAATTTCGAGGATATTTTATATAAGGCTCCAACCACAAATATGAACATTTTCTCCAAAACTGTTTCATATTTTTGTTTAAATTTTATTTCTCGGATAGAACAAATATTTCTCATAAAATGGCGTACGACTCATTTTCGTTGACTTCTCTTGATTTTCGAAAATAGCAAAAGTTAACAATTTTTTTTGTTGACTTTCTACCACTAGAATACTATCAGTTGATTTTTTTCTTCATGAAATATACTTTTTAAAATTTAATTTTAAAAAAGGTAATGTACAACTTTCGTAGAATCTGAGTAGTTTTGCGGAATTTTGCGTGGAGTAGAGGTCATTTAAAAAAGGATTTCCTCAAAAAAGGGTTTCAAATTTTATGCTTTAAACATCTGTATGGGTAGTGCTAAATGCACTGAACAACATAAAACATATGTTGTTGTATTCATTTGATTTTTCAAAAATTACACAAATGCATTTTTTAAAATAACTTACACGTCTTTGTTTACATTACGGGATTATTTTGTATGCGTCACTGTATTTCCGCAAATCAGGACTTCCAATGAATTCTGATGATGTTCGAATCTCAAAAGTGTTCTCTGAAAATGAGGTCAAAGGTGTGAAATTTTGGAAATATTCAAACAATTTTTTGAAAAGAACCAATGAATTTTTCAGGGAATTTGGATGTACATCTAGGATTTTTCTTCTACAATATTCTTAATATCACATATCAATTCTACTTTAGTGGATCGAAAATTTAAGAAAAAGTGAAAAACTATCTTAAGCGCCAATAGATAGCATCCTGGAAGACGTTGGAGCAAAACAGAATAGCTTGCTCAAATGATTTGGACATTTACATAGTATGTACCAGAAATGTGTTAATTTGTAGCACTAGTTTCCCGTGTTATAATTATCAAGAATCATAACGGGCAAACAATGATGAGAATTTACTAAGATATTTGAAATACCTGAACGTCCTTTTTGTGGCTTTCTTTTAATCCAGGACGCCCTAACAAAGATAGAAGTAATTTACAAAATAATTCCATAACTACATTCTCCAGAGCATGATAAAACAATAAGCCAAATGCAAATGACCATGCTCAGCACTTAAATCACACATTTATCGTTACAAATAACATGTTATTCGATTAGATGTTTTCAAACCACACATAATCTTTCCGGAAGTCCCTCTAATCACACTCCATCCCACTCAAGGGAGACGTGCGAACACAGAAGCCGGAACTTCTGACCGCGGCCTTCCAATAGCCTCTCGTCTAGCCTCCCGGAGGCGAACGATGATTAGCCTCGACCACTGCTCACGGAGCTCAACCAGCACCCCTAGCCTCTTCCACGTTTCCCGTCACCTCGCCCTTCTCCTCCTCTTCCACTCCTCGCCTCGCTCGGCTTCTCCACCTCCACTTCCTCCGCCGGTGTTTGATTACGCTAAGTAAAGGCATCTCGGCGCTGGGCCGTGTTCCGAGAGCCCATGAGCTCAAATATCGACTGGGATGTTCTTGCCCCCCTAATTTTTTTAGAGCATTAAAGGAAGCGAGTGTGAGGGTTTGCTTTTTTTAAAGGTCAAGCTTTGAGAGGAAAAGTCGAAGCTCCTAGAAGAACTCTTGTTAAAGATTGTGCTTTGAAACTTAACAGGTGATCGGAGCTTTGTAGCTGTGAAGATGTTAAATTGTAACTGAACATAAAATACAATAATTATTGGTTTTGTTGTATATTCGCACCTCATTCACTATTACGAAATGATCAAGTGTTTGAAAAGAACTATCGGAAAAGAAAATGAGAAAACAATATCCAGAATGATCTAACCTTTTTAAAAAACATGCTTAAGCTCGGAAGGAAGATGAGGTATGCCTTCTCTGCGATCAATTGTTTTCTTTTAGACTTATACTACTAGAATTTGAATTTTGATTTATTGGCAATCAGAAACATTAAATAATAAATAGTATAAACTTTCAAATGAACAAATAATCAAAATACCCTAAAAAGATAAAAGCCAACTGAAAAAGCATAATTTAAGTCACACAAAGAAATATTTAAAGGAATATACCATGAAGTAATTTTGTACAATGAAAATGATATATTAAATATGTTCTGTGCAAATTATTACTGGACATATTTCATTACGGAATTGTACGAAATTTCATCAGGGATCATCAAAAGAAGAATGATCTTTTATTTCAAAGAGAAGTGTGAGGTTGTGAAATGACGGGGTAATGGTAAGGCGAGAGTAAGGACACATAATGTTGAGTTGATGTGACGGGAAGTGGCGGCGGAATGATTACAAGATGATTGAAGGATGACGGGGGAAAGAGTGTGTGAAGATCGCACGAAGATGGAGAGAAGGATGCGAGAAGATTGAGCGAAGATGACGCGCAAATGGCGGTAAGATGGCGACGTGACGGCGGGATGATGTGAAGTTTAGGTTTGGGTGGTGAAGTTGCAGTGTTGGCGACTTTGTGAGTGATAGTGACGGTGGGTGGGCGTGGCTGACAGCGGGGCGAGATGGTGGTAGCGAAGACATAAGAAAATCTGACACTTAGCAGTCAAGAAGCTATCTCGCCTGAACAACGACTTGTTATTGTACTCATGAGCAACAACTATATACACGCATACAATAGAATTATAAATCTGTTGAAACTTTCATTACTAATATGTACAAACTTTTAACAACAAAAAATTTAAAAAATTGAAGTTTAATGTTAATTAAATTAGTTAAATTACTGAATACAGAGATATTTTTTCGGACCGTTCAGGGGTGTCAGATTCACTGACAAGCTGATAATATTCAACATCTGACGTGTCTTTGCCTTGGTTTCCACAGCGAAGTTTGAGCGGCAGCGGGAAAAACACGACCGACGGCGAAAGAAAATCCGCCCGGAATTAAATGCTGCCAATCCGCTGCACCGACGCTCGCCTGTCGCGCAGGTTTGAACGCGCTCATGAGCCAACACGTGAAGCGACATTTCCGCTGCGGACATTCCGCCTAGGTTGCGGATCTTCCGCGCCGGTCTGCGGGAGCCTTGAAGCGGGCGAGTAACGGCGGGCCGCTGGTGCATTCCCGGGCGACCGCTCTTCGGAGCGGCGCGGCGCCGCGGAACGCCACGGCCGCCAGTTCATTATTGGCGCCCGTGCCATTGGCGGCGGCGGCGGCGCGTGCTGCGTGCGCAATTAGGCCGTGAACACCCACCGGGCCACAGCGCCGCGGGCCATCTACGTCACTACCTTCGCTTCGCCACAAAGCGATTGCCACGGCGTGAGTGAGGAATAGGTCGCGTGTTTTAAATGTGGAATGGTTTATTAGGAGTGAATCCACAAAGAACTTTCCTGGGATCCACCCAAATCATGGATAAATATTTTATTTAATAATGTTTACTCTCCAATACTTACTACACTTATATACTCTTGTCATGCAACACGAACTATTAAATTAGGCCAATCAGAAAAGCCTTTCCCCGAAATTCAATACCAGCATTCAAAATATTTTTTTCATTATGTATTTTCCTTCATTCCATACTATTATCTTCTGAATAATACATTGTATTTAAAAGTCTTATTCAAAGATCGCAGATAAATTAGTGTTAAAAAATAATCCAACTTTAAATTTAACCCAAACATTGAATAGCGAAAAAAATAATCCAAACAAACATTGAACAAAAAATAATTCAAATTGAATCCGAAATTAACAAAAAATAATACAAACTTGAATCCAAACATTGAATACAGTCCGACTAAAAACCGTAATGAGAATGACTCACAATACAACAATTCTGACTGCATAATTTCAACTTCTTTGCTCTGAATATTTCTTCACAAATTACGATTGAAATTGATTTTGGCAAATTTGTTTTGCTGACATAACTGCAATTTAGCCATTCTGTATTAATTAATTAAAAATTAATTAGTTTGATTAAATAGAGTGAAAAAAAGATGTGCAAGAAATTTAATTTGTTTAGCAATAACGGAGAAGGAAATTGTTTCCAAAGTTTTCTAAAATGTAATCGTCGCACAGCACAACAACGCCTCACGAGATCAAATAAACCGCTGTACCTCGTAAAACATTTCACTTATAATGCTAGCACTTCAGCTTCACAAACATTCCTTAGAGACATGTGAAACTTGGCATAAAAAATCATCAAAACCCAAAATGTTTGCAAGGAGCATTTCCCAAAATTGTTTGCGAATGATCCGATCGATGTATCAGGATCGATGAATTGTTTTCAATCGATGTATCTCCAAAATAACTTTTCCCTTCACATGCTCACAATATGCACTCAAACTAATGGTGTTACAGAATGGTGTTATAGAATGGCACAGACTTTCCGCATTAGTTTTCTATTTCCATTGGACTCGGCTAGCTATTCGGACTTGCCACATACTCTTGCTAGCAGCCATCTATCGCCGCCCAAACTGCATTTTTTGATATTCTATTAAGTATTCGGTTTCCTAAGGATAGAACGGAAATATCAATTTTAGAATATTAAAAAACAGTAAAACCTTCTCCTGGCAATTTTCTTTGAAAAACTGGCAGGAGGCAATGGCAATTTTCTTTGAAAACTTTGGAGCCGTTTTAAAGAAAATGGCGTTTAAGCGTTTCTAAGAGTGCATAATTTGAAGCTCCTTTTCACAGAAAATTTCTGAGTTTTCGAAAAACGTCATTTGAAGCCATTTGAAGCACGTTCACTCACAACTACAACAGTGTATACAAGTTGCTGGTAATGTGTATATTAAAGGATTAATAAATCTTTCAAAAAAATTACATTTATGTAATTTAAAAAAAACTCAGAATAAACTTTACGTCAATTTAAAGAGTGCAATTAGTACTATCCGTTCGAAAAGTTTGAAGAAAAAATTGGAGACACTTATAAGAAAATGGCGTTTCAGAGTTTCTGAAAATGCGGAATTATGAGCTAGTTTTCATAGAAAACGATTTAGTTTCCGAGAAACTTTGTATGACAAGCATATGTACTCATAAATATAACAATGTGAACAAATCGCCGCTAATGTAAATATTAACGACGTTAGAGACAAGTCAAAACATTTTTTTTTGTAATTTTGAAAAAAAAATTATAAAGGAAATATGGCATTTATGTCAACTCATAGAGTACATTACGCACTATCCTTACCAAAAGTATAAAGAACAAATTTTGAGCCGATTTCGAGAAAATCTTTTTGTATTTTTTTAAAATTGCACGTATTGCATGCAATTAAACGCGAAAACTACTACAATTTTCAAAAAATGTACAGAACCTTAAAGAATTAACTCACTATGAAGAACAAATTTTACTTGAAGGAAACATCTCTATCTGCAATTTTGTAGTTAGAGGAAGATTACGAATAAAATTAAATTGTTTGCAATTTTCGAAAATTCAGAGTTAACCGTGAAATTAGGACCTATGCCATCTTAATTAGTGTATTTTACTCTATTCTTACAATGTAAAGAAAAAAATTGGAGCTGTTTTTGAGAAAATTTTAAATATGTTCAGGGGTACATGTAACGTACCCCCCAAAATTAATGAACGTTTTTCTAAATCGCAGAGCTTCGACTCAGGTCAGACGGACAGCGGTTTCTTCAATTTGGAAAGAAATCGTAAGCACAGTTTAGGCGCTAGTATTGTTCACATACACTGGACAGACGGACGGACGGACGTTTTGCTTTCAATTGGTTTTCCAATATCAAGGACCCACAAAACAGGGATTCTGGCTACACCACGTGTTAGGGGATTTTTTCTTAATTTAGCAACTGATTTTATCCAATTGTTTGTTATTACAGCGTGGCAATGAATTTTTTTCTGCCGAAAATTCGCCTGCTTTTGCGCAGCATTTCGTAACTTTCCCCATACTGTATATACTAAATATCCACATATACGTACTTATACGGGAAAGTAAAAAGTACAAGATATCAAAAGGTGTTTAAAGAATATGTTTTTTGTTATAGAGCAACAAAAGATACAGTTATAAATAACAAATCCGCTTCCCTTCTTTCGAATCCGTCGTTAATCTTAGGCTCAGAGGCGTAGCTAGGCTGAAGAAAGCGATGAAGTGTACCAGTTCCCCAAAGTAAGGGGTCTTATTAAGACCGCCCCCCCCCGCCGGATGGATATCGAAAAAGAATTTAAAAAATTCACTCCTTGCTTATTCTCTCGTTTGTACCTGCTACTATTACTATACTAATTTATTAGATTGTATACTTTCAATTTCATATTTATAGGAGACAGGGCTCCTATATCGACTTTCTGCACCGGGACATCCAAGAAACCAATAGCTGAGGATGTTTAGAAAACTCAACAAATTATAATTATATTTTTAAAATGATGTTCTATAGCGGAAAAAAATACCTCCTGTAATATGTACTGGAGAAATGTTATGGTGAGTTAAAAAGCGTTCAAAATTTTGTTACCATTGTACATCAATAAAAATTAAAAACTGAAGGAGTCAGAAGCGGAAATATCTTTGATTATTAAACATGTAGATATTGATGTTGGTAAATGTTATCTTTAAGATACTTATTAGCAATTATTTGTGATGTGATTTTGTATATTATGTACCCTATATATAAAATTCTCGTGTCACAGTTTTAGTTACCATACTCCTCCGAAACGGCTTGACAGATTTTGATGAAATTGTATATGTATATTCAGTACGTCTGAGAACAGGTTGTTATCTATTTTTTATACCCCTTAGTGAAAAGGGTGGTCCACCCCATTTTTTAAAAACTTTTCACACTAAACGTTTTAGGCAACCCGCTACACACGGTAGGTATTTCACACTGCGGTATTTCACCCGCTGCACGGTGTTTCTCCATATTACGCACCTGCTCAGGGACGTGCAGAATCTGCTATTAAATGTGAATAACGCGGAGAGAGACGGAGAAAGAGAAAGCGACGAAGAAAGAGAGAGACGGAGAAAGAGAGAGACAGAGAAAGAGAGAGACGGAGAAAGAGAAAGACGGAGAAAGAGAAAGAGAGATAGAGACGGAGAAAGAGAAAGAGAGATAGAGACGGAGAAAGAGAAAGAGAGATAGAGACGGAGAAAGAGAAAGAGAGATAGAGACGGAGAAAGAGAAAGAGAGATAGAGACGGAGAAAGAGAAAGAGAGATAGAGACGGAGAAAGAGAGAGATGGAGAAAGAGACGGAGAAAGAGAGAGAGACGGCGAAAGAGAGAGACGGCGAAAGAGAGAGACGGCGAAAGAGAGAGACGGCGAAAGAGAGAGACGGCGAAAGAGAGAGACGGCGAAAGAGAGAGACGGAGAAAGAGAGACGGAGAAAGAGAGAGACGGAGAAAGAGAGAGACGGAGAAAGAGAGAGACGGAGAAAGGGACAGACTGAGAAAGAGAGAGACGGAGAAAGAGAGAGACGGAGAAAGAGAAAGACGGAGAAAAAGAAAGACGGAGAAAGAGAATGAGAGACGGAGAAAGAGAAAGAGAGACGGAGAAAGAGAAAGAGAGACGTAGAAAGAGAAAGAGAGACGGAGAAAGAGAAAGAGAGACGGAGAAAGAGAGATAGAGACGGAGAAAGAGAGAGAAAGAGAGACGGAGAAAGAGAAAGAGAGACGGAGAAAGAGAGACGGAGAAAGAGAAAGAGAAACGAAGAAAGAGAAACGGAGAAAGAGAAAGAGAGAGAGGGAGAAAGAGAGAGAGGGAAGGAGAAAGAGAGATATAGGGGCAGAACAACGTCTGTCGGGCTCAACTAGAAACATGTTTGTCTCCGCGATACATTGTTGCGTTAGGTTTGAGGAGTCTTAAGCATATTAGAGACTAATATATCATTAACACTATAATTAGCAGGAAAAAAGCACAGCAATTACTAGGGAGATATGAAAAGGAACTTTGTTTTAATAATTTGTGATGTTTGTTGCTGCGAATTGTTTAATTAGCCTTAATTAATGTTTAGTTAGCCTTCGGAAGTTGAAATTAAATTCTCGAATGTACAAAATGGGGAACAGATTCATTGTTGAACAGTTAAAAATGTGAACATGCATTTTATAACAATTTTTTAAATGATAGTTCTTTAGAGAAGATTTATTTATTGTCTTACTGTTAGAGATTTAGAGGACAAAAGGTGACAACATGTTGGTTAGTCGTTTTCGAATACGCCAAATAAGAATACGGATCGTCGTTCAGATTCTTACTGAGTTTATTCAAGCTAGAGAAAATATGCACTTCGCGGGATGTTGAAATTACGTTACTCGCGCGCGCGCGCGGCTTTGTATTAAACTGAGATTAAAAATAAATTGAAAGCACATTTATAACAAAAATACTGATATTTTATATTTTTAACTTCTTGGGTGAATCGAGAACATTATATATAGTGAGAACAGACGTAGAACAAATATAGTGAGACAATATCGCATTTATTTAATTAATAAAACCGAATTCTATGTCGATATATGAATTATTGATGTTTTCCCTATTTTTAAATTATATTAGTAAATCTTCATTCATTAGAAGAAATCCGCATTTTCGAACTTAAAACTTCGCAATCAGAAGTTTCACATCTGGCAACATTGCTTCTGACCCAATAATCAGCACGGAGTAGGGATGAGATCTCTTACACAATAAGCCGTTTCTCACTCACTACAATTTTCGGCCATTATTTATATTTTTTGGGCGTTAATCGTAATTTTACAATTATCATTTTTCTATTTCGGTGTAATTTTTAAATAATTTATGATTAATTTGCAGGGCTGTAATGAAAAACGTCGAAGCCATCATTTTAAATGGCAAATTTCGAGGTGATAATATATTACTGCCACGGATATCTATTATACCCACAGATGTGTCAATTCAATTTAAACGTCTTCAATTTCCGTTAAGATTGGCATTTGCGATGACTATCAATAAGTCTCGAGGCCAAACGATGTCAGTTTGTAGCTTATTTTTGAGCACACCATGTTTTTCACACGGTCAATTATAGGTTGCATGATCTCGAGTGGGCAAACCATCTAGTTTATTTGTGTTAGCTAAAGATGGGATAACGAAAAATATTGAACACTCTATTGCGTTGAGGGATTGATATGGATTTTTTAGTAAAATTATTATAATTAGCAATGTATATCATTTCAAAAAATAAATTACAATAAACTAAAAATATAAATGTTTGGTATTGTGTTATTTTTATATTCCATCATCGTTCACAGCGCTCCATGCCTCTTCAACTTACATATACCACATTCTCAAACACTGACAATACGTTAGTCATTTTTTTCTCCTAAAATAATCCAAGGAATAATTTATATGGGAAAACAACGTTTGCCGGGTCAGCTAGTTATGCATAAAATGCGTAAGGGTTCGATGCAACTAAAAATCCATTTAAAAGGGGTCGATGATTGATGGAGGTATGAAATCCCTGTAATAAGGAGTCAAAATTAAGAATCAAAAGAGAATTCACGTCCAAATAATTTTGCATATTCGTGTGGCACTATGGCTTTGCCTAATAAATACTACAGATATGAATTATGTTGCGTCGTGAAGGAATTAATACCAAACTATATTTTTGGGTAATTATTAGAATTTTAAAAATATTCTTTTACGATAAAACAATTGGCAATATTTGTTACACGGGGTATTTCCATTTCGATGAGGACAATCATTACAAGTTTGTTATCCGAGCAGTTATAATTAGCTTAACTCTTAAGCAACTGTTCGTTCAGTGTCGCCCCCCGCAAGAAATAGTTCCCCGCCCGAACTACTTCTCTGGATCCGCCTGTGCCTTAGTTTCGCATCAGAGAAATTTGCGTCCGTCCCCCCGCCCGCGCGCTGATGAATGCCGCCCGCCGCGCCGCGCCGGTGCGGGCGCTCTCCAGCCAATTTGCGGGAAATCGGCGCCGCTCCACGCGCCCCGCTCCACCCCCTCCCCCTCTTCTCTGCCCTGCGCGACGCAAATAGATGAGCGCGTTTTATCATCGTTGCCGATGGCCGCCGGCGGGCCTCCCCCGGCGTCGTTTACATTGTGTCCGCGCCGCGTTATGGGCAGCCGGCGACCGGCGCCCCCCACTCCCCGCCCCGCCCGCCCCGCCCCCACCGCACTGAGGCGTGGGAGGCAACGAGTAAGAGGAGAGGGGACGAACATGGGAAAAGAAAGAAGTGGATGTTTGGGATCGGTTGCGTCGGAAGCAAAGAAAGCAACGTAGAGAAGAGGATAAAGGGAAAGGTAAAAAAGAGAAGAGAAAAGAGAAGATGAGAGAAGAGAAGGGAAAGAAGAGATAGTTAATGAGAGAAGAAAGACGGGATAGTGTTAAAATAAAAAAAATAATTAAGAGAAAGAACAGGAATAAGAATAGGAAAAGAAAGGGGAGACACGACTGAAAGAGGATGTAAACAGAGGCGGAAGGAGAAAAGGGAAAGAAGGAGAGGGAATGAGAAGACCAAAAGAGATAATAGATGTGGAACGACAGTCAGGAGAGAAAGTAGAAGGAAAGAGGGGGAATGGAAAAATATAATATGTTAGAATGACGAAAGAGATGATGTGAGTGAACAAATGAGGGGACAGGAATTAAAATATAGTCAAAACATTTAGTCACATGAAAACACCATTGGGCTATTGCCTTGGTATGGGATGTAGTCCCATACTGCTCTGCGCAGGGATGAATTCGTCCGGAGGGGACTTGTTGAAATTGCATATTAGTAGGGATTGGTACATGCACAGGTACATGTACCCATGGCGTTGGTATCAAACGACTGCTGCCTCGTTTACTGATCGAGTACGAGACGGCACGAACATTGTCACCATTAAACTAAATTGCCTGATGGCGTGAATTAGAGGTCGGGAGAAGAAAAAACCTGTTAGCAAAGTAATAGAATTATGAGCGGTATTTTTGACAATAGGGTGTGGTGCTCACGCTCTTGGAGACTTGAAAAGCGTTAATGCGTTGGCGCTCATGGCTTTTTGAAAATGGACATGAGAATGTGTTGGGTTTATTTATTAGTCCACATAAATTTGAAACATTAACAGTTCATGATTTAAATTACGCGAGATGTAATAAAATTTCGCCGTGCAATGCTGTTCATTTGCAATAATTTGAGCCAGACTGCTTGCGTTGGCCCGCCACAGTTACCTGGGTAGCACAAGCTTTTCACTAGACTAGGTCGCGCCCGAGCGCCTTCCTTCCATTCCCACCAACAAGCATCCGGGGCTCACTGGTGGGCCACAGCTAAGTGTGTGACGTTATGTGAGCCACTCATCCAAGCAGTCCTGCATTAAATTGGAGTGTCGAGGTAATAACAGTAATAGAATCAAACTATCACTTAAGAAGTGAGAGTATGAAAGTTATGGAAGAACATTATCTCTCTTTTCTCTCTCTCCCTCCCCTTCCTTCTCCTCCCCTCTCTCTCCCTTTCGTTTCAATATAAGGAATTAAAATATAAAATAAGTGTTGGTGGTTTTCGAAAAAAGGACTTTTGTTCACGTAGTAAAGATCAAAATATTGTATCGGGTCTTCTTGAGGAAAGAAAACGTCTCTGGTACAAAATTAATGCATTTTCGTAAAATATCCATATAAAATAATACAATATATTATTGATACAAAACAGTAGAATCGTTTCCTAAATGCAAGTATCAGCTATTCTGAGGCCAACACTTATCAATTTTGTGTATCGACCATTTATGACCACGCTACACATTGTCTTCCGAGACCCAGTCATACTTATCCCAGACGTCTGTGATTATGGGGATCAGCTTTTCGGCTGTATCCTTTGGTAAGACAAGGTTGTTACTCCTTTAATTATGAATTATGATGTCAGGGGCGAAGAGACAATCACAAATACGACCATGCCTACACCGGACTCGAACCTGCAGCCTCCTTGGCGCCGACGACAGCTACCGTAACCGTCTGCGCCACGGGGGCAGGCTTGTTGTTGTTGCTGTTTTTGTTATTATTATTATTATTATTATTATTATTATTATTATTATTATTATTATTATTATTATTATTATTATTAAAATGGTATAACAATCGTATATCGCACTATAAAATCACAGAAAAAATGGAATTATTTATTTTTAATGATTCGGTATAGGATGTGAGATGAAGTAGCAATGCAGAAATATAATAACACTTTACTTTCACAAGAAAATACTGTTTATCTACTATCTCTATATTTAAAATGCTGAAGGTTTAGGGCGAGAGGTTTTTATTTGAAATTTTTACTCAACCAAATTTTGTGAGTTTTTCTTTTAAAGGAAAGGTAGTAGGACCTGGTGTGCTATCACTTACTATTATATATCAATTCCATAATATCAAAAATAAATTTTAATAATAACTTAAAATTATTAAAATGATTGATGAACTGTTGGCAGTTGTTCACTACATCATTTTCAAGGCCAACTACATGGGTTTTTTTGGGAGTTGCAATCTAGCAAAAGCAGTCGATAGCAATGATATTTAAGTTTAAATAATGAGTAGTTTTAAATGCATGATAAATAAGTGTATTCAAATGCAATCAGAAACGTGTTTAAATCTGTTTTCACCGTTAATAATGATTGTATTCTTTCAGAACTACTAAAACTTCCTTATTTTCTCAATTTTAATAATAAAAACTAAACGAAGTGGAACAGGGTTTTGAGGTTTTTCGATTTTATGTGAAATGCGTAGTGCATGTGGTGCTTTGTGTAATATAATTGCAAGGATACAGATAATTTTTATGAATATCCTGAGTAGAAAAAGTACAAGACGTTTGCATTACATTTTCATAGGCTCTACATCCAGTTGATCTCCAGAAAAGACCAATCAAACGCTGTTAACGGATGTTTTTGTTTGCTTTGTTTCCATGGATACGAGAAGCAATTCTGCAACTAATCAATAAGCGAACGCAATGCATGCATATCAATGTGCCATTTCGAAGTATTTGGAAATTTCTTCGAATTTATATTAAACTATAAAATTAAAGATAATTTAAACATTATTTGCGATTAAGTTGACTCGACAAGGGAAAATTTTGTAAGATTAATATTTTATAACATGTTAACCTGAATATTTGAATACATTCAGTTATGAGCTATGAAAAGGAGATCAGATCTGCCTCAACCATGTAAGAATGTTAAACTTCTACTTACTTTCTTCAAGACTAAGAGGAAGAACGTTTTTAATAAATAAGTATTTAATAGCATAACCCATTTTTAAATATTAAAAAGTACGTTACTCATTTTATTCATTCTTGTATTTGCAATGAATGAAGTTTCAATGCAAATGTAAAATTTCCTGGTCATGTAATAACTTTCATGATCAGGAAATTTATTTCTTATGGCCAAAAGATTTAAAAAATCTAATAAAATACTTGTAAGTAAACCGTGAGTCGTTTTTAAGTGCCCGCGAACTCTGACAGCTGAGATATTTGAGTCATTTCAAAACGCATGGAGCACCTCGTTAAGACCAACTTCCGAAAGTATGCATAAATATGCTAAGGTAGTCCTTTTCGAAACTTGCCTTTTCACAAAAACAACACAAACAAATTCACCACAAAACAAAGCGAGGCAACAAAAGCATGATAAAAGAATTCTAGGCTTTGAGGTAGAAAAAGAGAAGAGTTGTATTTTTTTCGCATCCTACGCTTCGCAGCCTTACAAGAAAAGAAGAAAACCAACGATTAATTGCGAAAGAGAAGAGAATAAATTATTCATCGAAGAGAGAGCACTGCGCGAGTGCACTTAAAATGAAAACCATCACAACGAATTGCGTTTTCAATTATTTGAATATCGCTCTAAAAGAAATTTCAATGCAATCTGATGGTGTGTAAATTCCTTTGTTATTGCTTTATGTTTTGTCGGGAAAATTGGAGAAAGCAATTGCTCTTTTTATTTGTAATTTCGTCGTGTCATTTAATTAGTAATATATTAAATATTGAGGAAGAATACCGTAAGAACCGCTAATTTTAAGAAACAATTTGTTTAGAACACAGTAGCAAAATTTAAGCACATGTTAACAATGTTATTAAAAATTAACATAAATTATTTGTATAATTGCAATCAAAAGAGAATTAATTTCTTTTACTTTACTAACACTCTGTATGATATGATAGCTCCAAACAATACGTAAATACGATTTAACTCTACAACATTCATATTTTTTTATATATTGCTTACTCCGACATCAAATTCTATAAATAACCTGATAAATCTTCTGACACACAATAAAACGTTCCCTGTCATAAGCAGTTAAGCAAATCATAGCATCTAAAAATACAAAGATACAGAAATAGAACAGAAATCTAAACAGGCGAAACAATGAAGATTTGAGTGCTAATTTAGATGAATTAGAAATAGAGAAAACATAATATATTTGCTAGTATAAAACAATACAATCAAGCCAAAATAAATTCAATAAATCATTTGTAACTATCTCACATATGTTTCACCAACCAATAAATTTACATCAATCTAAAATTATTGAATGTAATATTTTGAAATAATTGAAATAAATCATTGTTTCTAAATAAACGCGTAGTAAAGTTATTATAATTTCCATACACTGTATAGTCGTTAACGTCTTTTGTATAAACAAGATTTGAGATGATAACTACACATGCCAATTGAGTGGCCTTTAATTTCCTGGAATAAACCTTAAGTGTTATCCTTATATTAATTTTAAAGAAAATATTAAATAATAGCAATGCTTACTGTTCACAAAAGAGTTAATTATCGTAACAATTTTTATAACAAACCAATGTAAGGGGAATTGAATGCGTATACGAATCTGTTTCAGCGCCAAACAAACAGTGCATTTATTGTAGAAGGAACAAAAATGCAAGGCAAACGTAAACGAGAAGACTGGAATTGCAATCGTTTCCACAAAAGGCTTACGACAGAATAGAGAACAGATAAGCTTCGAAAGAGATGGATTCGTGAGGTTATTCTATAGATTAATAGCTATCTAAAAGACTACTGTTGACAGGCTTTGATCCATCGAAGGAATTAATCATGAGAAGTCTTTCATAAGATTAAGTATTTGAATTTATGAGACACACCAAGGAACTCGCTCAATTTTTAACAACATAGAACCATCACAATTGACATTGATGGCGTAGGATTTCTGGCATTAAATTATAACAGTACAAAATAAGTAAGAGAATAAATATGAAGGGAAAACGCTTGCTGTTTAAACGTAACTTCCACTGTTTGGCCACGTTGCTTCGCGCGCAGGCCACCGCTGCAGTGTCTTTTCTTCTGTCCCGCTCACATCACTGCCATTGACATCCCTCCATTAACTGAGCCACCTCTGCGGAGTGACCCCACCCACGTTTAATTGGGGAGGTGCCCCGGTGGGGTGTTGCGTTCCGGCCTATTCGGATTCCAGCTCGAAGGGGAGCCCGAGGGGGAGGAGGGCATGATAAAGACCGGAGAACACCGGTGGCGCCAAACAGCACTTGTAGCACTAACAGCATCGGTGGTGCCACAAGCAAGTGTAGAAGTGTAGGGTACTATCTTACGATGGGTATGCACCGTGCCACCGTTGTAACACTGAAGAATGCGAAGAATGCCACCGTTGTAACACTGCCGAAGCAAGGTATTGCATGCAGCACGGTGGCAGCGGTTTTCCTCGCCATTCTTTACATTCTTCTTCTATATATATATAAAAGTGGATGTCGGTATGTGTATGTATGTATGTATATATATATATATATATATATATATATATATATATAAACTACGACATCAAATGACCGATCTCCATAAAAGTTTGTACTTCTACGTGTTTTTCACCCAGAAGGTTGAACACATGGCGCTGTAGAACAAAACTGAATATTCACGTCAAATGCAACCTGTAACACTCGGCCGCATTTTGAATCTATATCATTCAATAATTCCTAAACAAAGCGTTCTAGGGCATTAAAAACTAAGATTTTGAGGCCGAAACGTTCTCACACAGTAATCTACAGGATGAGAACATTCTATTACATTTTGGCTGGTCGGGCGCTTTTCGATATTACCTCACCTGCTCAGAGATGTGCAGAATCTGTAACTAAATGTAAAGGAGAGGGACAGAAAGAGAGAGACACACACAGTCAGACTGAGACAGATACAGGGAGAAACGGAGACAAGAGAGACAGGGGGAGAGACAGACAGAAAGGGCGATGGAAGGGGAAAGAAGGAGATGAAGAGCAGAACAACGTCTGCCGGCTTCCACTAGTACTCGTATATTAATTAATTACTATTAGGTTGAGAAATTCTTATTACAGCCCATTAGGCATTATACAGAACTATGAAGATGGGTAATTAATCTGCTTCAATTGTCCACGGCAGAAAGTGTGCTCAAACTTACATACTTTTACCGATCGTCAGCTCTCCGATTTCGCCATAAACATACATTATTAAAAATATTTGCTTCACAAATAAAAAATGTAACCTTAGACTGTTTTCCTGAGACTTCTCTCTCTCAAATTTCTTCCTCACTTTTTTAAGTTTTACGACTTGAAATATTCATTTTCCCCGATTTTTCAGATATTTCAGAAAGTGACTACCTTGCAACACTATCTATAAATACCGAAACATAGAGTATTA
Source organism: Acheta domesticus (assembly GCA_031308135.1). Classification (NCBI taxonomy): domain Eukaryota; kingdom Metazoa; phylum Arthropoda; class Insecta; order Orthoptera; family Gryllidae; genus Acheta; species Acheta domesticus. The sequence goes on from JAHLJT010004567.1 coordinate 82,992,664, forward strand.
TAAAAATGCAAATATTCTGGCCGTCTGGCAACCGAAAGCACTCCCGTTACACGATTCCAATGTGCGCGGCCCGTCGCCTTTCATCGTCCTCCATTCCAGCCTGCGCAGTATCAAATTTCCCGTCGTCGCGGCAGGCGTCACCTTCCGCCTCCCGACACATCACACGCGTCGGCGCGTCGCCACGCTCTCCTGCGTCCCGCTGCGACGACGCTACGTCGTCGGCGCGGCGAGGACGGGGCGCGAGGCGGGGACAGGGTGGAGCCAGCAAGAGCGGGGTTGGGAGGGGCCCATCGAGGCCGGAGCTGGGGCGGGGAGGGTGCGGTAGGACGGGGCGAGGCAAGGGCCAGGGCGAGGGCGGGTATGTACGGGGGAGGCATGGGGGAGGGGCGAGTGTCGTGCGGGGTCTCGGCGAGGGCGGGAGTGGGCGGGGAAGAGTAGGACCAGAGTGGGAGGGGAGCGAGGCGGGGGCGGGGGCAGGGGCGGAGCGGTCGGGTGACGACCGCAGCCCACGCCGGAAGGGCAAACTGCGCGACAATATCCGGTGCAGCCCGACCGCGCCCGCGCGCAGATTAAAGCCGAGAGATGAGACGCGGCAGCGGGGGCGGTGGAGGAGCTGCTAACGGCGGTGGAGGGGTGGTTGCGGGTGGCTGTTAGACAGCAACGGGGTGAAGGGGGGAGTCACGGGGGAAAAGGTTATTGACTTTGAAGTGCATGTACGAGAGGATGGTTGCAATAGGGTTTGCAATGCAGGTCAGAATGATAACCGTAATGAACAGTGAAAAGGGACAGATATGTATCTCAAGTCGAAATGGAAATGAAAATACTGAAAATGGGGAATAACGCAATCTGGGTTAGAAACATAAGCTTAATCAGATTAACAAAATAGAAAGTAAGTCAATAACAGAAGTTGGTAGAAAGATCTGAAGGAGATTTTGGCATTGGAACTCGTAGATACTAGCGTAAAATGCCCATTACGTTTTGAAACTAACTACAGCCGTGATTACAGTGGTGGAAACAAATCATGGAATTTTTACAGGGTTGACTGAGAGAAGAGTAAAAAACGATTCAAAAATCCCTCCACAAATTTAATTGAATTAATGCTTATTTTATGTGGCGAGACTCAGATCGTGACGCCTTCTCTCCCGTCTGACCACGCAAATATCGCTACGCCCCTTTCACCAACTAGGGGAGAAAGAATGTATTACTTGGGCGACAACGTAGGTAATATGAATGTAATATGAATAGCTCAGAGGCTTCATTTAGGCTTGAGGATCTTTTACATACTATAAATCTACTAACATGAGACAGCCGTATTTACTTCACCTCCGAAGGAAGACGTATGAAGAATTTTTCGCCCTTAAAAACCCTCGGCTTCGATCGGGTTTGAATCCGCAAACTTGTGGATTAACGTAAGGATAAGTCAGTCAGTCCGATACGGTAACCGTTGCACCATCGACGCGGCGATTTCCAAGAAGAGAATAGATCAGTAGTATACTGTACATTCCTCAAACAAATATGCTTCCATTTTCTGCAACTTTATATCAACAGTTTAAATTTAGATGAATTTTTACTGATAAATTAACAAATGCCCAAAATTTTAAAAAGGAGTATGAAGACATATTGTTGTAAGTTAGTAATGGAGTAGATATGGTGTGGGGTGCGCCGCAATGCGAGACGCGGCAGAGGCGCGATGGGGTGGAGGAATGACGGAATGATGAAAGGTGACGTTATGAAGGATGTTGGTACAACGGTTGACGGCATGAAGGGAGATGGTATGAAGGGTGACAATATGAAGGGTGACGGTATGAAGGGTGATAGTGTGAAGACGTGGGGAATAAAGAATGATGGTATGCAGAGTGAGGTAAATTTTGAGGGTAAAAATGCTGCTATGAATATTGAAGTTATGGATGTTGATGATATAAATGTTGAGAGTATGAATGTTTGAAGGTACGCTAGGTGACAGTATAAAGGATTTCGGTGTGTAGGGTGTTTGTATGAATGATGGCTGTATGACCATATGGTAGTATGGGGATGTATCTGTGTGGGACTGTACAAAAGCTGTAGTACGGTGCGGTTGAGCAACCTCGCGGTGACAACGCCGCCGCGGCGGTGGCAGCGGAAGGACGAAGGGGCGTTGCGCCGGCAACTTGGGAAGTTGGCAAGGGTGGACGGGCGCCTCTCCATCACACAGCTCGCACCAACAGCGACGCGACACCAGCGCTCTCTCTCCTCGAACCGCGGCGCCGTGCCGTCGTTTGTGGTGTGGAAGGGCCATGTTAGCTTCCTGAACTGCTACTAGAGATTTCAACTCGAGCTTGGAACAGGCGAAGTTCTTGGCAATGAAAACTCTTGGTGTGACTTCTTTCGCTGGGAGTTATCTCGTCGCGAGGCACCGGATTTATGATGTAAAATACGACCAACAAAATGAGCATAAATGTGGCTAGAAATTACGGGCATTGAAAGTAGTTAGGATAATGTCGCTTTTTTCAGTCGGAAGAATTTTTTAAAATGCATACAAAAGTAAAAGTCTGATTTATAAAGCATGATTAAAATGTCCTGGCTTTTTCGTTTCAAGTTCTCAGAAATTACACCACAAAATATATTTTATTCTTATAATGAAGATTAGTTTACCTTCTTGGGTGTTACTCAGTGCCTTCTCAGTCAGATCTATGAGTAATGAAAGATGTAGGTTTCATTTCTAATAGTTTTTGTTTTTAATTTTTAATATTATAATTATTAGTGAACGATTTTCTGTAGTGAAGTGTTACATGATGAAATAAACAAGCAACAAATTTCTGAAAATTGGAATGAAATCAAGCTGCTCCTCCCCTCGCAGCACATAAATAAAATATTTTGATAAAATTACTTTCCCATTTTACTAGCTAGTGATTGTAGGTATTCATAATTAATACATATTTTGCAAACGCCACTGCCAACTCACGGAAATTTAAAGTAGATTCGTAACACGTAGATTCGTACATAGTACATGATGCTTCTTGCAAAGCCATTTTATGACACATTTTTGAGGATTTGAAATTTCAAATTTAGAGACATAATATGAATTTCCTTACCGATATATTTCTCGCGGCATCCGCCTACATAATTCCATAAATGCATCTGCATATGACTCTCCACTACCTAGGTTTTCTTTTATTTCTCCTTTTCCAAACACCGGGATTGTACGAATGGTTTATCTACGTATCTTTTCTCCTAAAGAAAAACCTTCAATCAACTTTGTATCGTATCATTCACCTGTAACATGCTTTGGCATTTTTTGTTCTTCTTAGATGCTGCCAAATTCCCTTCTCGCGGACGCACAAGCTTGAAAATCGTGTGAGCCTTTCCTACTTCTCCGTCTCGTGAGACTTTCTGACCTGTCAATAACGCTACCCTCATCCTCATCACTCTCCCACGCCCTCGTCATCCCACGGAGCCTCTCTGTCGCGTCGTCCCCCCCCCCTCCACCTCCCCCCGCCGCCGCCGAATTACGCATCTAATGGTCGCTTTGGAGGCGCCTCCTTTGTGGCGAAGCGCCGCCGCAGCGCCCCGCGCAAATGAAGATAAACTGATTGCCGGCGCCGGCAGCGCGCTCTCTGGGGAAGAAAACTAAACCGAGAGCGCACGAGGCGTTTTGTCTCGCGACCCCGGCCGCGCTCGGTGCGCCCTTCGACCCCTCCACAGCCCCCTCGTGCCCTCTACGCTCTCCTGTTCCTCTCACCCCTCCGTCCCATCCGACCCCAGCATTCCCATCATCCCTCCGGCCTTCCGACCCCCCCCCCCCCATGCGACCTGTCTGACTTCACCACTCAGTATCCCACCACGCCCCGTCCATTGCACCTTTAATCTCTCAATTCCCTCCGTTCCCATACCACAAATTTCATCTCTGATTCTTCCGCCCTCCCTCCCTTCGTTCTCCCCCGCACTTCTCCAACCACCTCCAACGTCACCGAAGCCTCCCATGCCTATTTCGTTTCACTCCAATCATTCCACCCCTTCGTTCCAACCCCTACTTTCACCAACCCCTCCCCAATTTCTATTGCACTGATTCCCTCCAACCCCATTGCCACCCTCCACTGCCGACCACGCCTATCCCCCGCCTCCTCCGCCATCATCCCAGTCTTCTTCCTGCCTCCGACTTCCTCCCGTCTCCCCCTCCGAGCATTTCGGCTCGTTCATCCCCTCCGACCCCTTCGCCGCCGACCTATTTGACCCCTCTCCCCTTTTCGGCCTCGCCGCTCGCCCACACTCTGCCCGCCGACGCTGCCGCTCGCCTTCCTTCGTCCTTTGTCCCGCGAGCAGCCGCAAGACTTATTAAGAGTCGGGCCCTAACTCGGCGATTTTCCGCAGCCTACGCCGCCGACGCGGCACCGCGCCGCACCCCTTCCGTCCGCCGGGAAGCGCTGGAGGAAGTCGAGAGGGCAGGGCAGTCCGGGGTCGTGACGCAAAAAAACGGGTCGGGAAAGGGTGAACGGATTCAGAGGAGAGAATAAAGGAACCAGGAAATGTGACGCGTAGGTAGTCGGAAACGAAATGGAGCTGCTCGAAGTTTTCCGCGGTGCCCTGGAGTGAAAAAGGACGGCGTGGAATCGCTTGAGGCTCGTAATATCTATACCGTATGACCAGAGAAAACAAGAGGCCTGGGTCAGTACATCCAAGGAGGCCCCATATGTCACACAAAACGCCATCCCTCCCCCCAATACATAAAGAGAATTCATTTCTCCATGCAAAACAAGTAACGTTGCGACCAGTAGACGTGATGCTCCCACTTTTTTTTTATCAAAAAGTCCTTTCACCAGAAAGCACGATGTCTCCGGAGTTCGCAGGGTTAAGTTTAAATTGAACAGCCGTTCGATTCTAACGCTTTGCCCATTTCGTAGTAAAGGCTCACAAGAAAGGTTCAGATGAAAAATGCATAAAACTACAGTCAATATATTCCATCGGATTATCTCAAGACAAAGAGAAAAGTTTGGTGAACAATTGTAGGAGGATAGAGCGTGATTGTATGTTGGCTTCTGTAAAACGAACTATTGACTGATTTGAAGTATTGTTTGATTATTAAAATTTTATCAATGTTATAACTAACGGCATTCAAGAGGTGTGTCAAATCGTGTACCTGTATTTACAAAAAATAGTTTTCATACTCATTTTGTTTAATTTATATTCATTTATTGGCACCAAATAATAAAAAAAACAACTTACTTTCATACTTAATTTTATATTTCGAATATCAGATTTTGAGAAAGTATTCAATCACGTCGCAATAAGGGAAATAAGAAATTTATTAGTTTAAAACGTTTAATCGTGTAAATACCAAAAAATCTAACATCGTCCTATCAGAATAGAATTAATGAGTATACATGTAAAAACAATCCAAATACAATAAATACATCTACCGAAATAAAGTCAACGATATAAATTTAGGGATGGATATCTATAAAGATTATCTCACGCACATATATCATCCACAGTTCTTGACTCCACAACTATTGACTCATTTATAACAGTGAGTGTTTTCATTGATCCAGTGCCTCACACTCGGTTTCACTCGTTTTCACAATTTATAGGTATATTAAACGACCCAGAGCAAAATAAATTGGTATCCAACTAAAAAGAGAACTAATATTTTGTTTCTCCTCTCAGAAAATGTACTTATTGTCCAAACACTAAAGTCCGAAGCAAACACGAAAAGCAAAATTTAAGTTAACATAACCAATGTTTAATGAATTATAAAAATGCATGCAAATATTAATAAAGGGATCTCAAAAAGCTTTTACCACAAAAGGTGGCTCAGTGCATCAACTAATGTCACGGCAGCGCCTCTGACCGGGAAGTCCTGAGATTCTAGTCCCGACGATGGCAGGATTTTTGAAACCTGACAGGTAACTAAGTTGATATCTGTCCCTGTCTGGAGGAGAATTCTAGCGGGCGGTTGGCTGCTCCGATAGGTAGTTTTCTGTGATTTCTCCTATCAATACCAGGCGAATGCCGTAGCAGAACCCTACCAAAAAGGGCCATGAACTGCACGCGATTTTCCGTTCCCATTCCTTGCCTTATCCTACCCTTTACATACTTCCACACTCTGCAGTACACTACCGCACATGCCAGTAGACCGGTCGGGAGCTTACAGTTTGTCCCAGCTGAGGCGGTTCCTCACTGATGGGAGATATCTGTTTGGGGAAACCTCACTAGTTACATATTAAAGTATTTCAGAATTTTTAAGTCATAACTGGAAAAGTTTATAAATACATTTCAAGATATTTTAGTTCTCTCCCTAATAATCATTAAGGCTTAAAATTATGATCGAGGAACCTGAACCTTCGATAGAGCCAAGCAAAATTTAGTTTCCACCACTGCATGCCAAATTTCGGATGCTTACACTACAGACCAAACATTGCAAAAGCCTTAAATAATAAGAGATTCACTTATTTGCTTCAAAAAATCTCTAGGTTCATTGTCGAAAAAGTTGAAGCTGTGTGTGTGAATTCTCAAATCAGAAAAATGTTAAAAGACTACCAGTTTCAAGCAGCAAGGGAATCTATAAAATATATTGATTTGTTTTCTGGGAAATTTAAAAGCTGATCATTTCAAAGAATCAGGAGAAAATTTGATGGACTCGTGTAAAAAGAAGGATTAAATAACTGAAAATACGCTTTTTTCCATTCATTCATGCACTTTTTCGTTTCAAACTGTGGTGACGTGAATGTCGAAAATGGCGAGCGCTTTCATCAACATTTTCCGATGGTGTAATAAAGGCAAAAGGAAATGGAACTCTGTCATGTTAACTGATTTCTACTACACAGTGAAATGGGCTACTTTTGAAACAGTACAGTATACACAGTTGAAAAGTACGCCATTGATATGAAACTTGTTTTTTTAATTAAGAACATTTTATTGCAATTTATATGTAACACTTGCAATTGTCTCGTAACAGCTAGCCAATAAACGCAAGCTCAGTGACTGAGAAAACATTAAGAAATCACATTCTTTAGCCAATAATATTATTTATATCAACATTTTTTAACTGTAATTAGTTTGATTGTATGTATATGGAATATACTGACGAAACGTTACTGGAGTCAGTTTAATGTAAACTTGAAAGTATAGTGTGTGTTATGAATTTATAGTTCATTAATAGTATTTTATAAGATTGCAAATAACACTATGATTAAATAATCATAGCAGTTGACGTGCATGGAAACGTTAATCAGTCAATCCGAGGTAAGTTTATGATGTTTCCAAGTTTCATTCGCAATGCCTAGTGTTATTTGCAATCTTATAAAATACTATTAATGAACTATAAATTCATATCACACACTATACTTTCAAGTTTACATTAAACTGACTCCAGTAACGTTTCGTCAACATAGCTCCATTAGTGAACGTTTTATGTAGATTGTTGGCAGTGTCCCTTATTCCCCAGAATGATCAGATCCAGCTACGACATACACTTCGGCTTGCGCTTCCCCCAGGAATTTCCTCCCAAAGAGACACTGAACAAACTGTAATTTCCTGACCGATTTCCCCACGTGTGATACAATGCAGCGCTTGAACGTACGAGTATACGCGCACGCGCACCGCTTCATTTATCACCGCTGCATTTATCATTTATCATTGAAGTAAGTGTATTTCAAATACCATCTCCTAAAAGTATGCATTTCTGGTTAATTTTTTACTTCAATTCCCTTTCAAATTGGAGGAATTTACAGTTTGTCACTTTTTTCACAAGAAATTCAATCTCTCCATGGCATAATAGGTGGAGATATCGCATATTCTACTACTCCTCTATAGAACTGAAAAATTGTAGAAAGAAAATAATTTACCTTCTTGTTGTCCGTGACAAGCTATTTTCTATAGTGCTAATCTTGCTTACCTGAAAAAATAACATCAGAATTAGGAGTGCGTAATAAGGTTTTAGCAAACAAAAAGTTATAAAAAAATAAACTTCACTCAATATAAACAAACATGCAATCTTAAATCGTGTAAATTTATTGTGTACCATTTCTGTTATATATAATATTTTAAAATGGTTGAATCGTTTAACATTCTATCATATCAATGTGGGAAATTCTTCATAAAGTTATGCCAAATCATTTGAATTTAATGTAAACTTTTCTAATTACCTAGAGAGAAAGACTAGTTTGAAATGAAACTGTCAGAAGTAGCTAGATAGATAAGGATTGAAAATGAGGAATAAGACACATTGATTCTAGAACAGAATTCTAAAACAGTGATGGGCAAATAGAAAAAGTTTCGTACAATTTCTCGAACATTTGAGTACTCCTCGCGTAATTTTGCGTGAAAGTACCGGGAGAAAGTACTTGCTATTTTAGCATCACTTGTTACATTTAGGAGTTGACTCCCACAGGCCGCGTGCGCTGGGCGCAGAATGATCTCGCCCGACTTGAAAGCAAGGGACTTCCACTTTGGATTAATTACCATTCGCGGGCCACAATAAATGTCACCGCGGGACGTCAGTTGGACAACCTTCTTCTAGACCAATCATTTTTATAGTTCTCAAATTAACTTATCACACCAGGATGAATTCTCTAAAATATGTACAGAAATTATCAGCACCGTTGTAAAAAGATTGATCAGTAAAAGTCTATTGTACATCATTCTGTGCATTTAGAATTTATAACATTACTAATTATTATTATTATTATTATTATTATTATTATTATTATTATTATTATTATTATTATTATTAGTTTCATGTGTATCTTAAAATTTGTGGTCGCAGTGTAGGAACCACTTATTCTTGTCTGTGTGACAGACGTAAAATTTCATATGACTTTCTCTTTTGCACCTAACTCTTCAATAATAGTGAAATAAGTTTAATTCAAAGTAAGGTATTTTGATGTTTCATCAATTTCCACACTTACTATATCGTGAGATTTAAGATCGGCCGTTTAAACGGCGCAAGCACAAGCTTTTAACCAGTGCGCCCAATTCCTTTCCACACAGTAATACATAATGTGACCATAAAATGTTACGTCCATGTGATGGTCTCCAACATCCGTTCATCAATATCGTGAAATGTCTCCAGAAAGAAATTTTCTTCAACTTCTTTGCTTCGAAATATCAAAAATTCGTGTTACAGACTTTCGTGTTATACAGATTTTACTGTATATTGAAATTCAAATTTTCAACGGTGGTTCAGTAAGAAGGATTTTTATATTTTAATTATACAAAATACTATTAGAAAGTATTTTCGATACACATACAAAATACAAGATCAAATAAATATTTTCGATACAAAATACAAATTACAAATGTATCGAAAATATATATTTTAAATGCATGTATTTTCAATACTGCCCAACTTTGCAACCAATCATTAATCTACCGCCCGTGGTCCTCCAAGGTAAGTCGAGTAATCAGAGGATGGTGGAGTGGTGTGTATTGGCGCACGCCTTAATTAATCACAGTTCACTAATCACAAACACACGCGTTGCTCTTCCACCTTGATTCATCTAGAAAAAACTCTACCTGTATCCCATTATCCCACTCAACTATACCCAAAGAGAAAAACTCTAGCATCAACAATTAAAAAGTTTTCAAAAACAAATGTTAAAATATCAACAAAACGAGATAAATATAGTAAGTTGTAGAAAAGCTCATTTTTATTGAAACAATGGCGGCATCAAGCAGACAAAAACAACAAAAAACATACCAGACGCGCCAGAAATAACGCGATTAATAGACTGTTGTTTACATGTGTTCCGTGGTTTCACTGGAGATAATACACATACATTCAATTACATAAAGCACATCTCGTTATCTAAGCCTTTTGTGAAACGTAGTATGCGAGAAAAAGAGAATGCCTAAATTCTGATGTTCATCAGAAAGTCCTGATTTGCTCAAAATGTCGCTTGTTTTATGATTGGGCAGCACTCTCCAACTACACTAGGAAACAATTTTTTTTTCATACCTCCAGGATGAAAGTGATTTCGAAGAAAACGATCACGCTGATTCCGAATTCCATTATGAAAAGTTCCTATCGTCCAGGGATTAAAATATATTAACAAACTTAGTATTTGAAATTAACTAAATCCTATACTAATCCACATTGTCATTGTGGTTATGTGACTACATTTTATGAGAATCCTTTATATGAGGTAAGGATAAGTTAAAAATGGAATATGCATATTCCTGCAATAATATTGACATGTCTTGGACGGATAAATTCCTATTGAATTGCCTAAAAATGTTTTTCGCCTTGACATTTACTCTTGTATTCCTGTTTACATAATCTGACAATCCAGCAATAATCTCCCATCATTGCAAGATCCTTGTGCACTTGGTATCTCTACAGCAATACTTTAACCGCTATCTAACGTTCGACGCCGCGATTACAATCAAATCGGCCACCTGTTCCCATAGAACGCGTGTTTTTAACGAAAGTTTTAACGTGTGTGAACGAAAGTTTTAACTAGTGATGCTACAAAATGACACGTTTCTATTTCCATGGATTTGGGTTAGCTATTTGGAATTGCCACATACTCTTGCCAGTTGCCTTCTATCACCGCCCAAAGTAAATTTTTTCACATTTTCTTAATTTTTCGGTTTCCTAATAGTATAACGGAAATATTAATTTTAGAACACTAAAAAACACGAAAACCTCGTTCTAAATGGCAATTTTCTTTCAAACTTTTCTAGCTTTTTTTAATAAAATGGCGTTTAATCCCAACAAACAAGGCAAAATTTGAATCTCTTTTTCATAGAATATTTTTGAGTTTTCAAAAACCTTCATTTAAAGTCATTTGAAGCACATACACTCACAAATATAATAATGTTTACAAATTGCAAATTACAAATTACAAATTGCTGGTACTAAAAATGTGAGAGATCTTTCAACAAAATTACATTTGTGTAATTTTTGAAAAAACAGAAAAATACATCAAAATAAAGTTTACGTCATATTAAATAGTGCAATTAGCAGTATCCGTTCCAAAAGTTTGAAAAACAAATTGGAGCCATTTATGAGCAAATGGCGTTTGAGCGTTTGTGTACATGAGCATGTACAAAAGAATAGAGCAACATGTCGTTTACGTCATCTCATAGAGTACATTATGCACTATTCTTAGCAAAAGTTTAAAGAAAAACTTACCGAGCCGATTTGAAGCAATCTTGTTTTTGTAATTTTTTAAAATTGCACATATTACATGCAATATTACGTGGAAACTACTAAAATTTTCAAAAACAATGTACATGACCTTAATGAAATAACTCACAATGGAGAACAAATTATACTTGAAGGAAAAATTTATTTCTTTAATTTTGTAAATGTAGGAAGAGCCCGGAAAAATTTAAATATTTGCAATTTTCGAAAATTTAGAGTTAACCTTGAAAATTGGATCTATGCCAGAAAAAAATTGCCATTTTTTTGCGCAACATTTCATAACTTTCCCTATACTACGTATATTACTTCGTATTTAAGTACTGTAATGATTTGTATTTTTATACAATGAAAAACCGTCGCAGAGGAAGCCGACTTAGGAGGCGGACGCTTTTGTGTGAAAACGGACGATAGTAGATTCAACAAATGACTGCAGAATGGCGTGCGGACATTTTCTGGGTATGGAATGCCGCGATAAATAAATATTAGGTTAAGATCATAAATATCTTGCGGAAAAATTAAGAACAATTTTGTACATGGGCACGCGCATTTTATAAGGCGGCAAGTGTGTGTTTTTCGATTAAACAGGGTGACTGTATTCCACCTGTTGTGAAAAGACAGTTGACAGAGAATCGCTGGCGCGAGTAAGTTAAGAAATTATGAAATTCCGATTGAATAATAGGAAATTTGGGTGTTTCAGAACAATAAACAGCTAAAACGGGGAATTTTTGGCAAATACCATTAAGTAAGGAGACGCCGGAGAGGCACAAATCAAAAATATAAAGTGTCAATAAAGAAGGACAAATGACGGAGCGAGCGTGTTTTTTCGAAGAAATGTTTCGCAATTAATTAGAAGTCGTGATTAATTACATGGTGTCGGCACAACTAGGGAGGCTATCTTGGACGTCGAAGAAGACGAGCGCAGTTACGACATCGCCACAAAAAGGGAAGTGAACTGCACACGCACATGATAAATGCGACGAGAGTTATTATTTTTAATGTTCAAGGTCAAGCATGTAAACAATTTCTTAAGTTTAACTTACTTAGAAAAAAATGGCCATCTAGGGAGAATGCGCATGTCTCATAGTATGAATGAATTGTAAATGTTGTATGAATGAGTGTTTATTTATTTTCTGTTTTAAATTTGTCGATGTTGCGGTGGAACAGTGTTTGTGTTTTGTTGGCAGAATATGCAACATCCGGAAGCAAGGAAATAAAGAGCAACAAGCACGGGGTGTCTGTTATATTTTCTTTTCAAAATTGAATTTTGAGTTATTATTGTAGTTTAGAAAGTGCCGGGTAATATTACAAAGCATGTCTTCATCCAGTATTGGAAACTTGCACCGAACCTACGAATTACAAAATTTTTGTGCAAACGGCCGCATCCAAGGTTAAAGATAATTATTAATAAATTAATTTATAGATAAGAAATAGGTGATTTAGGAACGCGTCCGCGCGCGTAAGAAATAAGTAAGTAAATAAGAAGTGGGGAAACCGTTGCAATAGCGCGCCGTTATTAAGATTTTAGATTTAGATTTTGAAATTGTAGGTTTGTGACTTGGATGTGGATAAGGAAGTAAGCGAACCCATTTCAGTAAGTATACGGGAAAGTAAAAAGTACTCTCTGTCGCCACAAGGAAGCGTGAAAAAAGGCACTGATGCAGAAATTGAATGCTAGAACGCCACACTTGGCAAAGCGCTGCAAATTATCGAGAAGGCAGACCTCCCCCCATCTTGTGAGTGACCTGCGCCAGGAACTGACGTCACACGAAAGACAACGGAGCACGTTATTCGAGTGAAGATAGTTCACTCCTATCACCCGATCTGAGAGTAAAAAGGCATGTTGGCGATAATACCTTGATGGAAATATGGAAATGTTCACCATGTTCATCAATAATATCACCCAAATTGTGCGGGATAAATTAAAATGGGAATGAAGAAAATGAACTAATTCGTGGCGAATTGAGAAAGGCCCCAGCGCAATAAACGAAACCGGAATGGTTTTGGGGGAGGGAAAGAGATGCAACGGGACAGTGGAAAAACAAATTTATGAAACTAGCGGGCGAGCGGTCTCTGCATCTGTGGATCAGACCGCGCCGGTAGGCCTGTGAGTCGGTAGGTCGGTATGTTGGGAGTCGGTGGGTCGGTAAGTATGTGTATCGGGGATCGGTGAGCCAGTGGGTCGATGTGGTACTGAATCGGTTGGTTGTTAGGCCGGCGAGTTGGAGGGTCGGTAGGTCGATACGTTGGTGTGTCGGTGATCGGTGGATTGGTGGTCGGTGTTTTAGTGGGTCGGTGGGTCAGTAGACCGCGAGCCTGTGGGGCCGTGTTGGCGCGCCGATGGGTTGGTAACTCCATTGGTCGGGCGGGGAGCAAAGAGCGGGAACAGAAAGCGGGGAGCAAAGAGTGGGAGCAGAGAGCGGAGAAAAGAGAGCGGACAGCAAATAGCAGGAACAGAGAGAAGAAAGCAGAGAACAGAAGCACAGAGCGGGGAGCAATGAGAGGCAAGGAAAGGGCGGGGAGTGGCGGGGGCCCCTCCCGTTTGCGGTAGCTCCAATTTACGTAATGCTTCATTAGCTCAAATGGGAATCGCCCGGAGCAGCTTGCGGGCCGTGCGGGGGCGCAGGCGTGGCTGGCGTGCGGGAGGAGCGCGCGCCGCGGAGCGCGCAGCGGCCGTCGGCGGCTGCATCCCGCCACGGGGCACGCGCGCCACGCGCCATGAGCCACGCGTCGCGGCCCGCCACCTCGCCACGCCCCGCACTCCGCCCCGCCCCGCCTCGCCCCGCCCCGGCCCCCTCCCCGCGCAGCGTGTGCTGCGTCGACGCGGTCACCTTTGCGGCGCGCTCACTCCGCGACGCGGAGGGGACGCAGCTCTCCGGGGAAGCAGAGTCGCTCCGGCGCGGAGCTTTCGCAACTGCATTTAAATCACGTCTCTGCTAGAAGCACAAGTACATGTAGTTCACATTCTTGATTTCTTCCGCATTTTGCGCAAAGTACTGCTGAGGCACCGACAGTCCTCTACAGCTGCTCCTTAGGAAGCTGGATGCAACCCGGAGTACACTTAGTAATCAACCGACTCTTTACATCTTTAGTCATGAAATAAATAATAATAATAATAATAATAATAATAATAATAATAATATAATAATAATAACAATAATAGAAAGCAGAAAAGTTCAAAACGCTCATTATCAAGTACTAATAAGCAGCTAATATGCAACTTTGATCACGTAAAAAACTGCGTTTTTAATAAAAGTATGCTAAATGTCATCTGAGAATATAACTCTTGGCCTTCAACTTCGTGAGTGGAAAACTCTTTCAAACATTAATAAATTGACCGGTTGATATTTGCACACACACACCAAATTGTGTGTGAATATGGCGTAATGTATTACATTTCAGTAATATTAAGTTCATCACTCTTCGGCTGATAAAGGAATATTCAATTTTCTTTCTTTTCGAAGAACTGAACTAGGGGTTCTGCAGAATTGCACAGACTTTCCCGTATTAGTTTTATATTTTCTTTGGGCTGTGCTAGCTATTTAGACTTGCCATATATTCCTGCCAGCTGACATCTATCACTGCTCGAAGTACATTTTTGGACAATTTCTTAATTTTTCCGTTTCTTAGTAGTTTAAAAGAAATATTATTTTAAGAATATTCAATAACAGTAAAACCTCGTCCTGACGTTTAAGCACTACAGTAAAAAAATTGAAACAGTTTTTCACAGTAAATTTTTAAGTTTTCTAAAAACATCATTTTAAATACTTTGAAGCACTTTAACTCACAAATACAATAGTGTTTACAAATTGTGGAAAATGTGCATATTTACGGTATGAGAGATCTTTCAAAAATTACATTTGTGTAATTTTTAAAACAAAACAAGAGAAAATAGAAAAAATAATTCTACGACATCTGAAACAGTGCAATAAGCACTATACGCACGAAACGTTTGAAGAAAACATTTGAAGCCATATATGAGAAAATTGCGTTTAAGGGTTTCTGAAAATGCAGAATTATGAGCACTTTTCCACAGAAAACTGTCGAGTTTTCGAGAAACTTCATACGGCATTATTTAAAGCACATGTACTCATCAATATAATAATGTGAACATATTGCCGCTAATGTAAATATTAACGATGTGAGAGACACGGAAAACATTTTGTTAAACAACTAAAAAAATCGTTTTTGTAATTTTTGAAAAAAACAAAAGAATAGAGCAAGATGACATTTATGTCATCTCATAGAGTACATTATGCAATATTCTTACCAAAAGTTTAAAGAAAATATATGTAGCCGTTTTTGTGAAAATCTGGTTTTTGTAATTTTTTAAAAATTGAACATATTGCACGCAATATTGCGCGAAAAGAAGAAAAATATTCAAAGAAATGTACATGACCTTACTAAAAGAACTCACTATGGAGAACAAATTTTATATGAAGGGAAAATCTCTATCTTTAATTTTGTAGTTGTAGGAATAGGCCGAAAAAATTAAAACTTTTGCAGTTTTCAAAAATTCAGTGCTAACAGTGAAATTGGCACCTATGCCACCCTAATACGTGTATTTTATTCTATACTTGCAAGAAATGTAAAGAAAAAAATTGCAGCCGTTTTTGAGAAAATTTTGAAATGTCCCAAGGGCTTCATATACCCCCAAATTTTAAAGAATGTTTTTCAAAATCTCAAAGAATCGACTCGAACCAAATTGACAGGGGTTTCTTCAATTTCAAAAAATCCTACGCATGGTTTCAGGGCTAGTGGTGTCCACAGACGGACAGAGGGACCAACACGGATGACGTTTTGCTTTCAATTGGTTTTTCAGTATCAAGAACCCACAAAACAGGGATTCATGCTACAACACGTGTTAGGGGATTTTTTCTTAATTTAGCAAGTGGATTTACTAACATTTTCGGTATCAGGGCCTGGAAATGATTTTTTTGCCTAAAATACGCCGGTTTTTCGCGCAGCATTACATAACATTCCCTATACTACGTATACTTTTTTACGTATACTTAATTTCCCTATACTCTATATACATATGTCTACGGGTAAGTAAAAACAGTTTTTCGGTATCAAGAATCCACAAAATAGGGATTCTGGCTAAACCAAGTGTTAGAAGATATTTTTCTCTTAACTTGGAAACCGGATTTATCCACTTTTTACTTTCCCGTATACGTACGTATATACGAGTTATGAGAATGAAAGCACGAAGAGTATACCTAATAATCGAGTGTTGTTTGCGAATGGCCCAATAGTCCAGTCACTAGGCTTCTGAAGTAAAAAAAAATATTTTTCTGTAAAGTTTGGGTTTAAATCCGTAAGTTCGAATTCAGCAGCCCCAGAAACAGACTTTACTTTTCTGAGAAGAAAATATTACTTTTTTCTTGTACTAGACCTTTTCAAATAGATGACTGGGCTGCCAAGCAGAGGAGCGGAAAGAACGCGTGCGAGCTGAGTGGTGCTCGAGAAAAGACGTAGGGGTGCGGCGGCGGGTCGTGCGTCGCGACGACCCCTCAGCGTATTTTGCGTCGACCTCCCGCCGCCACCTTTACTCCGCGGGCAATCGGCAGATGGACAGCGAAGCGCTGCGGTCTCCCTGGAGACTAGTCGCGTTGACGTCATCCGACGCCGCAATTCCACGAACATTGCGACGCTGAAGTACTGTGATACTCCCGTCACTGTACCATAAAGCGAACTGCAGTTGATGCATCATTCAACAAAGACGATGCAGTTCTTTTCGACATGACTCTGATCAGTACGTTAGAGCAATGTTGTACTTTGTCTGAGAAAGTATAAACACTACAGTTGAATAAGAATATACAAAATGACCCCAAACTATTGAGCCGAAGTCGTGGAGAACATGTTTCTCAGTACTAAAAACTAACATTTCCAAGCTCTTCACCCCTACTCTATGTCCTTCCCCGTTTTACAAAATGTTTAATTTTTTCTACAGGTTGAAATAAGCTTCAACATCCAAAAGGGATGATAATACATTTATATATTTTGGATACTTTACGCAAATGGGCAGGAAATTCCTTGTTTAAGCCATTTAAACACAATAGCAATTAGAAAATACTAATGAAAGCTCGTCGAAATTTGAGAGTAAATGAGAAGAAAGTTACAAAAGTGACTCATTCAAGCAGACTTCTATTTTCGCTGCGCTAACTATAACCTAACACTCATACGATTGTTCGAAGCGTAGGGAGAAATGACTACTGCTTTCGATAAACGAACTAAAGAAAGTAATGAACAAATTGTGGGTTCATTCTATTAATTTTAAGGAATTATTAATGCTCACTGTTTATACTAAAAAACGGTTAATGAGAGCTAGTAATATACGGTTAATGAGAGCTTAGATGTGCTAACAAGATATACCTTTCATTTAAAGAAAAACAACGAAACTGACTTGAATAAACAGCTCTAACAACATTCTAAATGGAAATTCTTAGTACAGTACGGATGACAATGTGACAGCACACTCATGGTTATCGACAAGGAGTCAGGTACAAAGGCATGGTGACATCACGTACAACAAGTACACGTCTCGTATATTATTTGTCCTTCACCAGGGCATACCAAGAGAGAGGTAATAAGTGTGGAAAGGTGATGCATTGTGGATTTGAGAATCCGAAACATGTGGGGAAACCTCGCTAGTCGACGTTAGGTCGGCGTCAGATCTCGCCATCCAGCGGGAAAAATATCACCGCCACCTCCCGAGGAAAAACACACACTGCACTTACGGGACTAACAACCTCTGTAGTTGGCGTGATCGGAATCACGGATCAATCAATCAATCAGTCAATAGCAATCACAAGGCAGCACCCAATAGAGCGGGACCACGTTAAAGACCAGTCCATCATCTGGTAACAGAGTGCGCTGTGCCGCATTGTCTCAGGTTAAGCTGTGGGAATGGCGCAGTGCGGTTGTAATCGTCTTGTATGCACCTTTTATCTTTGCCTTCCAGCAAACTCGTTGCGCTTTCTTCTCCCTCGGCAGTGACTCTGCGAACAGGTCACCCGAGGCGCAGTCCGCGGACGCTGCGCTGCAGGAAGCGTAGATAACAAGAGGGCGCGCTCTTCTGAAAGCCTTTATACGTTTACATCTCACAGCTCGCCGGCTTACGCCAAGGAATAATTAACGACTGCTTTTGAGGTCGGATACTATCTCAGCTGGTTAACAACGGTTTGCTGGTTTGTTAGCGAAGCAGCCACCCGAAAGATAATATTTGGAGGCGCCGTATTCAAGTCCGTCGACTAATAAGTGTTGACATAAGTCAAGATCGCTATGTTGTGAAATTCGAACGAAGATGAGTAGCACATGTAAATTCATGAATGTTTACTCAAGTAACGTGCTTGAAGGTTCTGCTGAATATCTTCAAGGATGTTGAGCACCTGATGAATATTTCATGCATTGGTGGTTTTTTAACGATTTTAACTGCATGTATTTTTTCAAACGTAAAACATTGGTGAAGGAGTTTAAAGCACATTGCTAATGAAGTACTGTAAATTATGTGCGACACAAAATTTAGTAGAATAGTATGCGGAGGTGTTATCACAGACAAAGTTGTCGCAATGAGAGAGCTTTTAAAGGAGGCGCTTGAGATGACATGCGTATCTAATCACATTCTAACGATTTTGTAGTAAATGAGAGAACATTCAGTTCCTAAAAGTAATTCGCTTTTCTAAACCAACTATTCTAATTTTTTAATGTATTTTAATAATAATCCAATAACGTTTTTAGTGCATCAGGGATCTTTTTGCAAACGAGAAATCGCAACAACAACAACAATTCTCTCACAACTACTATCGCAAATTTTCTTTCCTTCTAGAACTTTTATCCAGCCGACATCCGGTTACTCTTTATTCCCCAATGTGATGCATATTCGACTTTACACTACATACCAACCCACTAGCGGGTTCCTCTGATGCGGGGTCAGCAGAACGCGAGGACGTCAGCGACATACGTGAGAGACAAGGGACTGCCATGGGAAACCATGGCCAAGGCGGGACTCGGATCCTCGACTCTTCGGACCGAAGCGCTGAGTCGATACACGCTCTTCGCCACCTCAGCCATCGAAGTCTGCGTAAATTAACTGTCATATTAACATAAATTGAAATAAATAACTAATCTAAAAAGTAAACTATGAATTATTTGTTAAACGACGATTCGTTCGTATATTAAGGAGCAAACACATAGTAATTCTCAATATACGTAAAATCTTTTTTATGGGAAAAGTGATCTCATTTGCTTGAGAAATGGGAACTTATATTGTAATGAAGAGGAAAAATTTTCTTGAGGTTTGGATACAAATTTGGGTACAGGTTTGGAAAGAAAATGATAAAAGCAGAAATTCATCATCGCTTTTCAATTTTCACCTCTTCAAAAGCAAAGCATCCTACTAACTTCTTTCGAGTTGAAAGGGCTTTGTAGACGATTTAACACGTTAGGAACAAGTAATAGCATTCGACAAAAATAAATAGGGTGCGCATTGAAAAGGCTTGTATTTTCACGGTGTTAGATTGTTTAATGTAATTAACAAGAGAATGTAGAAAGGGTTTTCAGGCAAATATAACCACTTTTACCATCAAGAACCTCTTTAATTTAGTTTGTTGATGAGGAAAGACTATCCAATTAACTCTTTGAAACGGTTAGTGGAAACTAAATTAACTTTCGGGAGTAAAGTAAGTAAATTTTTTGTATTCCTTCCAGCCATGTAAGCAATAAAACGTACTTTTACGTTAACATCCACTTGCCTTGTTCGATATTGATTTGAACATCAATCAAGGAATATTATTACAAACTTTAATATTTTAAACTCCACAAAAACGAGGAGTGGGCAGGTATTCTGTTGAACAATCTTTAGTGGTAACTTCTGGGTATTCAGTGGTAACTTCTGTATGAAAATGTGAAAATTTTCAGACGACTATAAACATGATTGTGACAATGATCATTGAGAATCAATAAGTATTGATGATTGTGAAGATTACGATAATTGTGAGAATTTTCATGAAGTGTTTGCTTCATTGAAACGAGAAAAATGACTTCCTCGCATACATTTTAATATCATTGCCTGCAAACACATTTTCGGTTAAATGATTACAATTAGATATGACTGATTCTTATAATAATGAAACTTATTTTTCATTCGAAAAAATTAATGATGTATTATTTGTAGTTAAATGTTGATCGCAGTGAAAAGGTGACACCAGGCATAAATGTGTGAGGTAATGGCCACTGACTAGGGGCGACCCAGATTGTTGGATAAATATTTATTTATATTGAAAATAATATTAACATATTATTATTATTTTATTATTAATATATTATTATTTTTTTTGAATGACTTTTCAAATTTGAATCTGCTTAATCAATCAATGAAGCCTTATTTTACGTGGCGAGGCTTCACAATACTTGAAAACACACGACAGGGTGTGTAGTTACCTCCACTAGCAGATCTGTACAGATCTGTACCACCCTCTCTCCACCTGACAACACAATATTGTACGACCAATAAATTCAAACGAATCGCACGACAGCGGCAAAGGAACCGGATATTGGTATCCGAGATTTGGAGACAAAATCGTGTCTACTTGTAGACATTGCTGTGCCTTGCGATCAAACGTAACTACAGAGGCAGAGAAACGTCTTAAATAAAAGAGTTTGTGAATCGAGATTAGCCGAATGTGTGGCGTAAAAGCACAGGTCGTACCGATAATTATTGGAGCTCTGGGAATTGTTCCGCAAAATTTGTGTAACAACTTGGCTTAACTAACAGGTAATTTAAAAGATTGGGAAGTGTAAGAATTTGCTTTATTTGGAACAGCCCACATTTAGCGCAAAGTATTGAAGAGGCACCGAAGCCCGTAGATCTGCACCTTAGCATGTTGGATGCAACCCGGAGTGCACTTTGTAATCAACCGACTTGTAACATCTTTAGTTGTGAATTAGTGGAATAATAATAATAATAATAATAATAATAATAATAATAATAATAATAATAATAATAAAGGGGCGAGCCATATACACGTCCCCGCCGTGCTCCCTGGGACCTTCCATATAGATAATATGGATGCTAACGGACCTCTGTAAAGATCAACGGGCCAAGAGGCGGAAGAGGATCCCTGTATTCCAACGGTTCCTGACGCGGACGAGTCTTCAAAGGAGCATACCTCTATAAAACAACCTGGGCTCAGCTGGCCCCGGCTGTCGATACCCAGCAAGGGTCCCTGCCTAGGGTCACAGGCGAAGATCTAGCGAGGGAGAAGTCGCACCCACGAGGAGTCTACTCCCTGAGGGAGAAAATCCCAACAAAAAACCCCTGGCTGTAGGGATAAAATGCAATCCACAGGGACCTCTCCCCTCTTTTTCACCCTTTTTCAGAAATAAGGGGGAACCTGTGTCTAGGGTTTGCACCCCGTCACTCAGAGAAGCTGTGGAAAGCAGCCACTAGGTATAAGGAAGCCTCGGCCTCATCTGGTAATGGGGTTGCTCCAGATGAGGAAAGACGACAGCCCCATTATGATATGTGCTACGAAGCATCGGAAGAAGCAGAACGAATCGAACAGAGAGACAACCATCATCAAGAGTCAACTGCTTGAAATGTTTCAGCGGCAACACAGCCGTTGACCACCAGAGCAGGACTGTCTAGACAGCGGATACAATGGAATGTGGAAATGAACCAATTCCTACTGCGCACTTTTTGTAAAGTGACCCGCTGTGAAACAGAATTGACAGGCTATAGGCAGCTCCTCCATTCGCGGTTCGTACAGAAATTTCCCAATCTACGTGTTACTAAACAGGGTCTAGCTAGTCGAAGAGCGTCAATTGTGCGAAATATACGTAGTACCATTGGCAATACGAGAGAGTATTCTGCAAGACGTTGCAGGAGAGAGAGAGAACAACCCTCTTATATACATGAAGTGTATAATTATCTTGGTCTAGAGCAGTCTCGAACAATAGCCCACTCGGAAGTGAAGAAATGTATAACCGCAGAATTCAAGGACCGATTCACAAAGGTTCTCAAAACATCTTTGAATTTGCGGAATCTTGCCACTGCAATAAATACATACGCTATTCTTGTGATCGTCTACTCAATGGGCTTAATAAAATGGAGTCAAACAGATCTTGAAGCAATGGGTAGATATGTAAGAACCCAAATAACCCAATATCGATATCATCATTCTAAATCTGCTGTTGAGAGGATCAATCTACCTCGTGAAAAAGGAGATCGAGGCATTACAAATATAACCAACAGTAATGCCAACCAAATCTCTCTTATGAGAAAGTACTTTCTTGAGAAGGCAGAAACATCGGCACTGCATAAGGCTATAGTAGAGGCTGATTTCAGTGTCACCCCCTTAAATCTTGCAAATGCTCGGTTTAAACCAGAGCACACTAGCCACGAAAGCCTGATGCAACAGTGGTGTCGAAAAGAGCTACATGGCAAACATCCCAATGAACTATCAGACCAGAACATTGATTTTAGAGTTTCCAACAGGTGGTTGACATGTGGTTTACTGTACCCAGAGGCAGAAGGCTTTATGATAGCCATTCAAGACCAGGTTATCGCAACAAGAAATTACTTACGATATATAGTAAGAGACCCCTCCGTAGTAACTGATGAATGTAGAAGATGCGGTGCACAGCATAAAAACATCCAGCACATCCTTGCCGGTTGTAGTGTGTTGGCTCCCACTGCCTATAAAGTTAGGCACGATAATATGAGGAAAATAACTCACAGACGACTAGTAAGAAAATACGGACTTGAGTCCTGTAATGTCCCATATTACAAACATTATCCTTCCACAGTCTTGGCAAATGAAGAATGGAAGCTGTACTGGGACAGAAGCATTATTACAGATACCACAATTTCGAACAATAGGCCAGATATAATAGTTCTGAACAAACTCAAGAAAACAACCATGATAATCGATTTTGCAGTCGTCAATAATAACAATCTAGAATCTGTTCATAGCTTGAAAATTCAGAAGTATGTACAGTTGACTCAAGAGCTTCGCCACCAATGAAAACTTCAGAATATCGGCATACAACCGATAATAATGTCCACCACAGAATTAGTACCAAAACATACAATGCATGCAATTCAAGTGTTGGAATTGCCATTCTCATGCGTGGAACAAATGCAGAAAGTAGTAATACTGGATAGCTGCAGAATAGTAAGAGAATTCCTGGGATGTACGACTGATTGATTGAAATGTCAAGATTAACATTTGTTCGTGTCTTGTCTCTGCGAGACCGACCGAGCCTAGACCAGGTGAATGTTCCTGCACATAGTGCAGAGAGTGAATAATAATAATAATAATAATAATAATAATAATAATAATAATCATCATCATCTGGCAATGTGTTGTAAAGTATCGTACACATATTGTATGATTTCTGGTAGTGAGCTGTTGATACTGACACTTGAATGTAATTTCTACGATGTGTTTTGTAATTATAAGTATCAGTATTGCAGGAAAATATGTTTCCACCATTAAAGAAGTCAGTTTTGACAAAAATTACAATTTAGAAAAAAAATAGGCAACACAATTCTAATCTGAATGAAGAGAGGCTTGTAGGGCATATGGAGAGCATTTTTTCAATATTAGAATAATTTTCTTTTGGAATCTAAAGTAACTAGGCACGGCAGGATGTGCTTCCCCAGAATATTACACCTCAGATGGGAATCTACCTTTGCAATATACACGCAACGAACTGAATGAAGGCTGGCAGAATTTGAAAGAATTCTGAATGCGTAACATAATGAAATTCATTTAGTGTTTAATTCTGTTATATGTGCATTCCATTTGAGGTTTGACTGAATTGAGAGACCAAGACATTTTGTTACCTTAATATCAGATAACTGCATATTGTTCATTTTTAATAGAGCATGCGATTGCCGATTTGAAATGCGAAAATGCATTGAAAAAGTTTTTCCTTCGTTAAATATTAATTTGGTATTACTAAACCAATTTGAAACTTCTGAAATCGTACTGCCTATTGCTTCTTTTTTTTAAAAAGAACGAGTATCATCGGCAAACAGAACGGTTCTTCTACTTTTAATAGACGAGGGTATATCGTTAAAGTATAAAAGAAAGGATAGGACCTAAGATCGAACCTTATGGGACCCCATTGGCAAAGAATTGGAAAGATAAGTATATATATATATCAAACATTTTTCACGGATTATCACGGATATTTAGAATCTATCGTTAGTATGCAGTCCTTATTTTAGTCACATTAAAACTTTAGCTTTGAAAATATTTACTTAAACCTTTAAAATCACACAATAGATGGTACGGAGGAACACAGTATGCAATCACCCGGGTTTTATTCAATGGTTCTTAAAATTCCTCTAGACTGTAATATAAAATTTATCTATCATAAGCAACAGCAGATAGATTTCGTTCAGGTCTAACGCATTTTATTTATCGGTGAAAAATGGATAACTTGACACATTGCTTCAACAGCATTGATTGAATTTTGAGATATTTTTAAAACTTGACTCGTCGGACATGCGAAGAAGTGTGCGTGTACTTCACCGCATGTGCGTGTTTGCCTTCAAAAATGAAACTCTTTTGTATTTAGATAGATATACATCGAAGGACAATCGTACTACTGACCGTCACTAGCTTTTCGATCTTCCGTCGTGGAAAAATGAATATAAACCACAATTTTCGCAAACGTCAGGAAAGATATAGGAAACTGTATGTGCTATAACATCAACAAAATGAATTCACTGAGTTTACCGAAATTAGTAGCATAATACTAAGATAAATACGTTAGAAAAAAGGAGATATTATATCAAATGATAATAGGCTTACATTGAAATGGTAGATCCCTGGTGTAGCTTCCTAAAATTTCTGACTAAATTGAGCACATTTATTGGCTACAAAATAGTGAGTACGGGAAGGCATAATTTTGTCGTAAGAGGATAATAAAAACTATAAAAAGGCGTGGACAGACAGGAAAGACAGGAAATGAAACATCAGCGTTGGCCTCGGTTTTTGACAATACTAGGCAAGAACTAGAAAATATAAGCGTTAAATATCATAACAGTTTAGAATGTCTTTTGCAGTGTGTCGAATGAAAAGTAAATACGTGAAAGTTGTAGTTGTGTTTGTGGTACATGAATGTAGTACCATGTAGTTTTTAAACCGAATATAACGTCATAAAAAAATTCTGGTTCTAAATACATGTAAATTTTTCTTGTAAATAAATTAAGAATGTACCGTTACTATAGTATATATTAACTAAGGAATATTATGTAAATAATACTAAAAAATAGATGATTCTTTTATACCCTGTTCCGGCATTCAAATGAAGAAAGACTTTAAAAATAAATCTTATCGAAAATTGAATCAATGACACTGGTTAAGAAAGATTCAATTTCAAGCCATTCAATCGTCCGTATTATAAACTTCAGTCTCGTGTATGTGGAGAGACTTCTTGTAACAGTACTTCTATGATCATTAAAACATTATTTTTTAGTTATTTAATCGTCGGGAATTCTAGGTCGCTGTCGACCGCTATTGGATTTTTACGTTATTGTGCCTATGGGGATGAAACGATATGGTGATGATAGGGAACGATAGAAAACGATATGGTGATGATGGCCACTACTACCTTATCGATGTCGGCCACTGGACCGGCTAACTCATTGTTACAGATAAATAAACTGGTTTCAAACTGCCTCCTCGCAATTTCAGGGATACAAACTGATGGGGGAGAATGCGTAGGGATCGCATAGTGTTAGAAGTCACTGAAATTTAGACACCATACAGAAGTGCGGGCAGCAATAGCACAATGAAAATACGAAAAGACTTTCAGAGCGACACATTGTTCTAGAAGATTTCCTAATCTTTTAACTGTTAAGATACGAATTTCTTACAAACAAAATAGTTTTGATGCCTGCACAGGAATATCTTTTCTCTTTTAGTTCTCTCCCTTTTGGCAGTGCCATTAATTTCTCGAGGAACACCGCAGAAGGATGACAGAAACGTTGGAAACAACCTGCAAAAAAGCAGCGGCGTTCGGATATCGATGACAACGGCGCAGAAATCTTCGCTCTAGAGAAGAATAACATTTCCAACTTTTCCCGTCCCTTAGAGATTTTAGATTTTTTTTAGCCTGTTCGTAAGTGTTGAACACACTTTTGATATGGTTACAGTTTTTAAAAATAGAGTCATCTTTAAGATGTATGATAATTTTCATATATTACGAATCTACTGTTGAAACTGCCTCCTCGCAATATACTCGTACTACTCTAGGAATTCGAAATAGTAACGTAGCAATCCAAGTATTCGTATCGTAGTATTTTTTGATGTCACGAAATTTAACCAAAAATAACGTTGAGACGAATAGTTCAACATTCTGAATTTTGTCTTAACAAACACTGTGTGCACGATAGGTACAATAGAACGAAAACGAGTATTCAGGTTATTGAGGTCCCTCTCTGTGCAGTAGTGTTTCTGTGCCAATAGTCCCCGCAGGAGCCCGGGGCGCGTTCTTGCCCCGGCGCTGACCGTGTGTAGCACCTGCGGGCTCACGAGGCCCGGAGACGGCGCCGGAGAGGCCAAGAGGGGGGCGGTGGTGTGGACGTGGCGGGGGTGCGCGGGTGGGGGACGGCAACGTTGCGTGGGCGCGTCCGAGCGTGCGACCCGCTGTGTTTGCGCTGTCCAAACATAGGGGGAGCGGCGGCGGGTAAGAGGCCGTCCGGGGCGGGGCTCGGCGGGATGATGCAGGGCGGGGCGGAGAGCGGGGGAGTGGGGGCTCGCTAGTGTGGTGCGAAGCAGGGCTGGGGACAAGCGTGGAGCGACGGTTGGCATGGGAAAGAGCGGGGCGGACAGGGGCAGAGCGGGGCGGAGCGGGAGGAGGCGGAGCGGGGCGGGGTGGAACGGGGCGGAGCGGGGCAGAGCGGGGCGGAGAGGGGTGGAGCGGGGCGGAGAGTGGCGGAGATGGGCGGAGCGGGGCGGAGCGGGGCGGAGCGGGGAGCAGCACATCACTCGGCGGTGACTCCCCCACCTGAGCGCGGGAAGCCGCCGCGTGTCTCCAATCACGCATGGCCCGGCACGGCGTCGCGCCGGTGGCGTCGCGCCGCGGGCGGCCCGCATGCGGCCCAGGGGGCGCCGTCACCTGCGCCGCTCCGCACTGGAGCCACCGGGCATCGGCGCTGCACTACGAAACCGCGTGGGCAGCTGCCCATCTATGTCAACGGATCTATTACATTGCCGCACGGTCAGCAGTGCGTGGAATGGGTTTATAATGAGGAGTGCTTATCGTATTAGAGCTCATTAGATGAATGGCTATTCTAACAAGTTATCGATTTTATGCGATGATTACTCACAAAATTTCGTTTTTTCGTGTTGTATGACAGGAGTTTCCAAAGTACACTTGGCCCCATGGGGGTAGCGCTATCCTTTAGAGAGTACATAAACCATAATCCATCAGACTATTTGAAGAATAAATAAACCACTTAACTAAAAACTATATGGGAGTATACTCAGTGATTTTAAATTTGAAATAAATTGAAACCCCATCCGTATTCGTAGCGGAATAGTTCCATATAATCGCAGCCCCCACCACCGTAGGTCAGGAGAACCAGACACCAGAAATCTGTGTCATGCCTTGTAAGCATACTTATATGTTTGGAAACGTAGATGGATCATAATCCATGGAATCTTATTCTGATGCACCTTCTAATTGGAAATTGTAACGCCAAATAAACCAGAAAATTATTTTGAAATACTCATGTTTATAACACTTCTATTTGAAAGTGAAACACTTAGAAACATTTAATGTTTATTGTGTTGAACCGTTTAATATTTTCTTAAACCAACCTTCGAAGCATTATAATCCAGAAAATAAGCGTCAGAGTAACGCTGTTTCTCATGTAAGACAATTAAGTGTGATAACTGTCTGACATCCATTGTTTTACTGCTAATGACATCGATAATGCTTTTAAGCATTACACCTTCTCAGACATATACTAAGTGCTTATATGTGTTATTTTAATTCATTCATTCAATGTCAAAAAAACTGTAAAACTTAAAATGACGTATGATGGCATAAGGGAGCCCAGAGTATTCAGGAGAAGAATCATATACGCTAAAGTTATTACAGATTTATTTTATGGGATTTTTATTATTGACACGATTGTACATCTAAGTGAATGTTCAAACATCGTGTTAATATAAATAAATTGCAAAGTGAATTCATAAGAGTACGTATAAACACGAACATAAATACACAGAATATTAAATAGGTTCCACTGATTTTATAGACGATCACATTTATTACAATTTACTGGTATTTATCTTTTCATAACATGTTTTTATTCAAATATTCGCAGTTTACAACGTGCTGCGTCTCCATCATGAGGTAAAAACAATTACTAAAATAAAATAAACTAAAATAAAAAACTATAAAAACACAGATGTTAAGAACAACACTTTGGTGGTACACCACCCACATACGTCTCGCAATATTATAATGGTGTCGTTAAGTATATTAAGCCAAAATTTCTACCTTTCGTACACGTCAATATCACATCTTGTAAATAAGCGAAAGGTCAAAAAAATAAATTCAAAAGCTTAAATGAAAATATATTTCTGCCATTCAATTTGGTGTATTCTGGTATTCAGTGTTTTCATGAACAAAACTGATTCGTATTTTAGCATTAAAATATACTGCATTTGAGAGCAAGTATAAAATTAGAAGTTAAAAATATTATGTGGCGGTGGCGGCTGTCGTTACTGCCGGTTGTTGCTAGCGAGGCTTTATTAGAACAATAGACCAATTCATTTGGCATACGAGTTTATTTCACAACACCAGTAACCTTGAAAAACCACTGGGAAAAAACGGAAACGGTTCGAAGAATATGTAATAGAAATTATTAAATACTCTAATATCGTAATATTCTTGAATGTTGCTCGCTGTAACACTATACTTACTCTCCTTGTCAGAAGACGCAGTGCTAAATGATTCATACATTTTCACACTTAAGAACATTTTCTCAAAAATCGCAAGTACTAGTTCATACTTCAAACGGTAACATAATACAGCAACTTCTGTCCATTATAATCACATCTCAGTCATCAGTTGAAAACCTTATTACAAATCGAAGAACAAAGGCAAATTTCCATCTGCACTTAGAATTAACTTGTATAGGATTAGGGTAGGAATACCACAACGTTAATAAAAAACGAGTGCACAATACATTCTCCCCATATTCCCCGTCCTTTTTACTGTTTTTTTTGTGTTTAAAAGCCTTCGCAATAGTCGATCCTCGCATCCATCGTGATCAAACAACAATGAGAACAATTCAAAGAATTGCAAACTAACCACCAGATCAAACAGAGCGCACGGAAATCGAATTTGTTATTTCACAAAATTTTGTAAAATTACGCTAAATTACTCATATTTTTAAATGGTCATGACCTTTTTTGTAAAGAACTGATTTTAACAACATATTTCATTCAACAAAAACTTTAACAAAAATAATGTAATTTTGCACCGTTAATTCTGTTTGTAATTTTCCTAAAGTTCAGCGAATGCGAATAAGAGACCAGCATCATTTTCTTTAACTTTTTTGCTACATACAGGGGAAATTTAAGAAAAAATTTGGGGCCTTTTTCAGAAAATATTCTTTCACAATTGCCTATGTTTCACGACAAATTACTCGTATGTTACCAACGTTCTTATTGTAAAAAATATAACATGATTGTATTAAAAGGTTTATGCACAGATTTTGATTAAGAGACAAAAAGTTGTTGTAGGAAGTAGTTGTAGAAGACGCCGAAAAAATTTAAACTTTTGTAATTTTCGAAATTTAAGAGAGCTCAATAAAAATTCGAAACTGCGTATTTCTTTATGCGTATTTTGTTCTATCAGAGGGAAAAAAAATTAATAAACAAATGGGAGGTATTTTGTACATAATTTTGAAAATGTTGCGGCTTCCTGTAAAGAATCCTGAAAAATCCAAATTCTGTTTCCAATTCAAGGATCCGTGACATCGGCAGGAATATCAATTTTGTGAAAATTGACGTTTACCATCAATCAATGTTTCGGATCCAAGACCCACCAAGCGTGTATTACTGACTACAGAAACGTGTCATATGAAGGAATATAGGAACTACGT
>JAHLJT010004567.1:83023923-83044224 GCA_031308135.1 Acheta domesticus
CACGCAATTAACAACAATCACTTCGGGACTGAATCAACAGGCCATCCCGAGGATCAAATGCAGTCACAACAGTCTGCTGCGGCAGCCCAACTACATCAGAACAAGGTAATGTCCCAAGGAAAGCGAGCCAGTGATAACGACATCGATAACAGAAACCTAAAACGTGTAACCATAGACAGTCAGCCTTTGGCAGGGTCGAACTTACAAAATCAATACAATGTAGAAATCAAAAACAGATTTAGTTGGCTAAATGAGGAGATCCCTGATAATCTAAGTGAAGACAATAAAATCCCACCAATTTTTATTACTAATTTTGAAAATCAAGTTACCCTCGTGAATGAAATAAAATCTAACGTCTCACGCAATTTCACTACAGAATTCAAGAATCAAAAGATTCGAATTCAATTCCAGTCAGTGACCGACTTTCGAAAAGCAGTTAAATATTTTCTGACCACCGAAAAAACAATTTCATACGTATTCGGATAAAATCAGCAAAAATTCTCAATAGTGATCAAAAACATTCATCCTTCAATCACAGAAAATGAAATTTTAGTTGATATCAATAACCAATTCAACTCAGCTACAAAAGTTACTAGACTGTATAAAAACAATTCCCCCATCCCAGTAGTGGCAGTAGACTTTGATGGAACCCACAAATCGAGGATGTGTTTAGAAATAAAACAAATTGGTAATAACATAGTGAGACCCAGAAAGAAGAAAGAAAACCAAGGGCCCCCTTCAATGTTACCGGTGTTTAGACTTTGGACACAGTAAAAATAATTGTAATCATTCAATTTCATGTGTGTTTTGTGCAGGTGATCATCTATCAGCAAACTGTGAACAAAAGAACTCATCTCCAACGTGTAAACTTTGTCTCGGGAACCATAGGGCTGACCTCAGATCAGTAGAATGTACATATTATCGAAAAATTTTAGAAAGTAAAAGAAATAGTTCAAATGGCAGACATAAGAACAATCCTAATCCCCCGCAGCTCAATTCAACAAACTTTCCAGACCTACCTCTAACTAACAATATACCTAATTTCTCTCAGGCAACAAATAACAACCAACAAAACACAACTAACACAAATCACTAACATCGTAACAACCAACAGACAAACAGAAACTACAACTTCAATATAGGTAACTCATTCATACAAAACATCACGCAGTTTATAACCAATCACATAATTAACTTTATAAATTCATTGATACCAACAATCATACAGAATATCCAACACTCAATTGCAGTGTCATTAAACAACAATTATGGATCACCTTAATGATTTAATAATTCTAAATTGGAACGCCAATGGCATTTTCAACAAAAAAGCTGAATTACAACACTTTCTACATGCTAACAGAATTGATATAGCATGCATCACAGAAACACATCTCAATTCCGAATCCACATTCTTTCTATAAGAATACAAAACTATCAAAGCAGATAGACAAAATTCGAAAGGAGGAGGAGTCATATTATTAATAAAAAACAGTATACCACATCACCAGATTACCCTTCCACACACCCGGTCTCGAAAAAGTAGCAATAAATGTAAAGTATAATAATAACAGGACATTAACAATAGTGACTGCATATAAACCTCCAAATACAAAAATCAATAATAGCAACATCTCCACATTATTACAACTACCAACTCCATTCATTATTGCAGGTGACCTAAACTGTAAACACATCTCATGGGGATGTCGGTCTACGAACCCCGCAGGTAATTATTTATACAACGTAAAAAGAAACCTGAATCTCAACATATTGTCACCAACCGAACCCACTTATTTCCCATATGATCCAAACAAAAGTCCAGACATACTTGACATAGCGATCACAAATATTAAAACTCAGTTTATGTCTACAACGTATCATGAACTAGAATCCGATCACTTGCCAGTAGTAATATCAATTCGCGTAGAAAAACCTCCCCCAACCCCCCCCACCCACCTTAAATACTTATAACATCAATTGGAAGTACTTTAAAGGTTCTATAAGGAAATCCATACCGTCATTTCACAATCTGAACTCTCCCCAGAAATTAACCAAGCCATTACGACCCTCAACAACATAATAATCAATACTATTAACAACAGTCATATTCAAAAAATTTTAGATGTTAACAAAATACTACATAAACCGCTCCCACCTAATATAATTAACTTAATTCGAATAAAAAATAAAACAAGGCGACTTTGGAATTCTTTAAGAATTCCCTCATTAAAAAAAGAACTAAATCTCTTAAATAATATTTGTAAAAAGGTTCTCAACAGATATAAACAAGAACAATACAATACCTATATCAATAACTTAAACACTAAAAATAACTCATTATGGCAATTTTCTAAGAAACTCTTGAAAAAAAAGAGCTAGAATTCCCCCATTAGCAACTAGTGATGGCAAAAAATACTCCCCAATGGAAAAAGCCGAAGTATTAGCCTCCCACTTCGTAGACACATTCACCACTAATAACTCCCCCAAAAATCCCAAACACGACGAAATTTTGACTGTGTTTAATGCTCCACTATATAATGTTCCCCATCAAATTCAATTCATATCCCCTAATGAAATAAGAAAAATAATAAAGGATATGCCAAACAAAAAAGCACCAGGCCATGATCGAATCAACACAGTCATTTTAAAACATCTACCGGAGAACGCCATTGCTTTTCTAAACAATATTTACAATTCTATATTGAGAACAGGATATTTTCCTCAAATATGGAAACACTCAGTCATTCACCCAATAGCAAATCCAAACAAGAATCACTCAAAAGCAGAAAATTATAGGCCTATCAGCCTGCTACCTATAATGTCAAAAATCTTAGTGAAACTAATACTCATCAGATTGAATAAACACGTCAAGAAAACTAACAGTATACCTCAGCACCAATTTGGTTTCAAATCACAATACTCTACCACCCATCAACTACTAAGACTTACGGAACATATTCATTCTGCATTCCAAAAGGGACAACATACAATCGCTGCATTGGTAGACATCTCGCAAGCTTTCGACAGGATTTGGCATCCAGCTCTCTATTTTAAATTAATTTCAATAGGTACGCCCAAATATCTAGTGTTTTTTATTCTTAGTTATATCACAAATAGAACATTTTCAGTATCTGTCGAAGGCCACTGCTCTAATCCAAGGAAAATCACTGCTGGGGTTCCTCAAGGTTCACCACTTTCCCCCCTATTGTTCAATTTATACACTGCAGATATACCGACTTCAGCACAAATAAACACCGCTCAATTTGCCGACGACACTGCACTCTACATCTCAGGGAACTCTTTAACAACTCTTCAATCACAACTTCAAAATCACTTAAACTTACTTGCAAATTGGGCTAATATCTGGAAAATACAGTTGAATCCAACAAAATCCTCAGCAAAGATATTCACATTAAGACCATTCACACATCCTCTTCCACTTTTCATAAATAATGACATCATCAATTGGACACCAACAAATAAAACAATAAAATATTTGGGCTTAAATTTCGACACTCGACTCAACTGGAAGCAGCATATAGAGGTAAAAACTCAGCAAGCCGAAATTAAACTTATTCAATTACGACCCTTACTGAACCAACATAGTCAACTCTCTACATCCAATGCTTTATTACTCTACAAAGCAATAATCAGGCCTACACTCTTATATGCTTGCCCCATTTGGACCAATGCCACCAATACCAACCTAAATAAAATGCAAGTGATCCAAAATAAATTTTTAAGATTAATTACTAAAGCACCATGGTTCATAATCAACAGTCAACTGCATAATGATTTAAATATGAACACAATAAAACACCAAATAGCCTATCTTGCACACAATTTTTATACAAACCTTCCCCAAATCCAAGCATCATCCTCCTATAAACTGGGCAAAACCCCCAAGTATCAAACGAGAATTAATAACAGATATCCCCTACATTCATTCTATAAAATATTCGCTAACCTGGAATAATTACTTATCTGAGGTGCTCCCTGCTTCCTCTCTCACTTTATTTTTTTATATTATTTTTATAGAATTGTATAGTGTATAGTTTTAAGTTAGTTAAGTTAGATTAAGGTAGATTAAGTCCATCAAACATTTGCACAGTTAAAATGTAAACTGAACAATGTAATATCAACTGAAAATAAATTACAATTAAAAAAAAAACTGCGGTATTTCACCCGCTACACGGTGTTTCTCCATATTACGCACCTGCTCAGGGACGTGCAGAATCTGCTATTAAATGTGAATAACGCGGAGAGAGACGGAGAAAGAGAAAGCGACGAAGAAAGAGAGAGACGGAGAAAGAGAGAGACAGAGAAAGAGAGAGACGGAGAAAGAGAAAGACGGAGAAAGAGAGATAGAGACGGAGAAAGAGAGAGATAGAGACGGAGAAAGAGAAAGAGAGATAGAGACGGAGAAAGAGAGAGATGGAGAAAGAGACGGAGAAAGAGAGAGAGACGGCGAAAGAGAGAGACGGAGAAAGAGAGAGACGGAGAAAGAGAGAGACGGAGAAAGGGAAAGACTGAGAAAGAGAGAGACGGAGAAAGAGAGAGACGGAGAAAGGGAAAGACTGAGAAAGAGAGAGACGGAGAAAGAGAAAGACGGAGAAAAAGAAAGACGGAGAAAGAGAATGAGAGACGGAGAAAGAGAAAGAGAGACGGAGAAAGAGAAAGAGAGACGGAGAAAGGGAAAGAGAGACGGAGAAAGAGAAAGAGAGACGGAGAAAGAGAAAGAGAGACGGAGAAAGAGAAAGAGAGACGAAGAAAGAGAAAGAGAGACGGAGAAAGAGAGAGAAAGAGAGAGACGGAGAAAGAGAAAGAGAGACGGAGAAAGAGAAAGAGAAACGAAGAAAGAGAGACGGAGAAAGAGAAAGAGAGAGACGGAGAAAGAGAGGGAGAAAGAGAGAGAGGGAAGGAGAAAGAGAGATATAGGGGCAGAACAACGTCTGTCGGGCTCAACTAGAAACATGTTTGTCTCCGCGATACATTGTTGCGTTAGGTTTGAGGAGTCTTAAGCATATTAGAGACTAATATATCATTAACACTATAATTAGCAGGAAAAAAGCACAGCAATTACTATTTGACTATAGGGAGATATGAAAAGGAACTTTGTTTTAATAATTTGTGATGTTTGTTGCTGCGAATTGTTTAATTAGCCTTAATTAATGTTTAGTTAGCCTTCGGAAGTTGAAATTAAATTCTCGAATGTACAAAATGGGGAACAGATTCATTGTTGAACAGTTAAAAATGTGAACATGCATTTTATAACAATTTTTTAAATGATAGTTCTTTAGAGAAGATTTATTTATTGTCTTACTGTTAGAGATTCAGAGGACAAATAGGTGACAACATGTTGGTTAGTCGTTTTCGAATACGCCAAATAAGAATACGGATCGTCGTTCAGATTCTTACTGAGTTTATTCAAGCTAGAGAAAATATGCACTTCGCGGGATATTGAAATTAAAAATGTTG
This sequence comes from Acheta domesticus, assembly GCA_031308135.1. Lineage (NCBI taxonomy): Eukaryota > Metazoa > Arthropoda > Insecta > Orthoptera > Gryllidae > Acheta > Acheta domesticus. Next base: position 83,029,405 of record JAHLJT010004567.1, read on the forward strand.
AAATTACGTTACTCGGCTTTGTATTAACTGAGATTAAAAATAAATTGAAAGCATATTTATAACAAAATACTGATATTTTATATTTTTAACTTCTTGGGTGAATCGAGAACATTATATATAGTGAGAACAAACGTAGAACAAATATAGTGAGACAATATCGCATTTATTTAATTAATAAAACCGAATTCTATGTCGATATATGAATTATTGATGTTTTCCCTATTTTTAAATTATATTAGTAAATCTTCATTCATTAGAAGAAATCCGCATTTTCGAACTTAAAACTTCGCAATCAGAAGTTTCACATCTGGCAACATTGCTTCTGACCCAATAATCAGCACGGAGTAGGGATGAGATCTCTTACACAATAAGCTGTTTCTCACTCACTACAATTTTTCGGCCATTATTTATATTTTTTGGGCGTTAATCGTAATTTACAATTATCATTTTCTATTTCGGTGTAATTTTTAAATAATTTATGATTAATTTGCAGGGCTGTAATGAAAAAACGTCGAAGCCATCATTTTAAATGGCAAATTTCGAGGTGATATTACTGCCACGGATATCTATTATACCCACAGATGTGTCAATTCAATTTAAACGTCTTCAATTTCCGTTAAGATTGGCATTTGCGATGACTATCAATAAGTCTCAAGGCCAAACGATGTCAGTTTGTAGCTTATTTTTGAGCACACCATGTTTTTTCACACGGTCAATTATACGTTGCATGATCTCGAGTGGGCAAACCATCTAGTTTATTTGTGTTAGCTAAAGATGGGATAACGAAAAATATTGAACACTCTATTGCGTTGAGGGATTGATATGGATTTTTAGTAAAATTATTATAATTAGCAATGTATATCATTTCAAAAAATAAATTACAATAAACTAAAAATATAAATGTTTGGTATTGTGTTATTTTATATTCCATCATCGTTCACAGCGCTCCATGCCTCTTCAACTTACATATACCACATTCTCAAACACTGACAATACGTTAGTTCATTTTTTTCTCCTACAATAATCCAAGGAATAATTTATATGGGAAAACAAAGTTTGCCGGGTCAGCTAGTTATGCATAAAATGCGTAAGGGTTCGATGCAACTAAAAATTCATTTAAAAGGGGTCGATGATTGATGGAGGTATGAAATCCCTGTAATAAGGAGTCAAAATTAAGAATCAAAAGAGAATTCACGTCCAAATAATTTTGCATATTCGTGTGGCACTATGGCTTTGCCTAATAAATACTACAGATATGAATTATGTTGCGTCGTGAAGGAATTAATACCAAACTATATTTTTGGGTAATTATTAGAATTTTAAAAATATTCTTTTACGATAAAACCAATTGGCAATATTTGTTACACGGGGTATTTCCATTTCGATGAGGACAATCATTACAAGTTTGTTATCCGAGCAGTTATAATTAGCTTAACTCTTAAGCAACTGTTCGTTCAGTGTCGCCCCCGCAAGAAATAGTTCCCCGCCCGAACTACATCTCTGGATCCGCCTGTGCCTTAGTTTCGCATCAGAGGAATTTGCGTCCGTCCCCCCGCCCGCGCGCTGATGAATGCCGTCCGCCGCGCCGCGCCGGTGCGGGCGCTCTCCAGCCAATTTGCGGGAAATCGGCGCCGCTCCACGCGCCCCGCTCCACCCCCTCCCCCTCTTCTCTGCCCTGCGCGACGCAAATAGATGAGCGCGTTTTATCATCGTTGCCGATGGCCGCCGGCGGGCCTCCCCCGGCGTCGTTTACATTGTGTCCGCGCCGCGTTATGGGCAGCCGGCGACCGGCGCCCCCCACTCCCCGCCCCGCCCGCCCCGCCCCCACCGCACTGAGGCGTGGGAGGCAACGAGTAAGAGGAGAGGGGACGAACATGGGAAAAGAAAGAAGTGGATGTTGGGATCGGTTGCGTCGGAAGCAAAGAAAGCAACGTAGAGAAGAGGATAAAGGGAAAGGTAAAAAAGAGAAGAGAAAAGAGAAGATGAGAGAAGAGAAGGAAAAGAAGAGATAGTTAATGAGAGAAGAAAGACGGGATAGTGTTAAAATAAAAAAAATAATTAAGAGAAAGAACAGGAATAAGAATAGGAAAAGAATGGGGAGACACGACTGAAAGAGGATGTAAACAGAGGCGGAAGGAGAAAAGGGAAAGAAGGAGAGGGGAATGAGAAGACCAAAAGAGATAATAGATGTGGAACGACAGTCAGGAGAGAAAGTAGAAGGAAAGAGGGGGAGTGGAAAAATATAATATGTTAGAATGACGAAGAGACGATGTGAGTGAACAAATGAGGGGACAGGAATTAAAATATAGTCAAAACATTTAGTCACATGAAAACACCATTGGGCTATTGCCTTGGTATGGGATGTAGTCCCATACTGCTCTGCGCAGGGATGAATTCGTCCGGAGGGGACTTGTTGAAATTGCATATTAGTAGGGATTGGTACATGCACAGGTACATGTACCCATGGCGTTGGTATCCAAACGACTGCTGCCCATTCGTTTACTGATCGAGTACGAGACGGCACGAACATTGTCACCCATTAAACTAAATTGCCTGATTGGCGTGAATTAGAGGTCGGGAGAAGAAAAAACCTGTTAGCAAAGTAATAGAATTATGAGGCGGTATTTTTGACAATAGGGTGTGGTGCTCACGCTCTTGGAGACTTGAAAAGCGTTAATGCGTTGGCGCTCATGGCTTTTGAAAATGGACCATGAGAATGTGTTGGGTTTATTTATTAGTCCACATAAATTTGAAACATTAACAGTTCATGATTTAAATTACGCGAGATGGAATAAAATTTCGCCGTGCAATGCTGTTCATTTGCAATAATTTGAGCCAGACTGCTTGCGTTGGCCCGCCACAGTTACCTGGGTAGCACAAGCTTTTCACTAGGACTAGGTCGCGCCCGAGCGCCTTCCTTCCATTCCCACCAACAAGCACCGGGGCACACTGGTGTCCACAGCTAAGTGTGTGACGTTATGTGAGCCACTCATCCAAGCAGTCCTGCATTAAATTGGAGTGTCGAGGTAATAACAGTAATAGAATCAAACTATCACTTAAGAAGTGAGAGTATGGAAAGTTATGGAAGAACATTATCTCTCTTTTCTCCCTCTCCCTCCCCTTCCTTCTCCTCCCCTCTCTCTCCCTTTCGTTTCAATATAAGGAATTAAATATAAAATAAGTGTTGGTGGTTTTCGAAAAAAAGGACTTTTGTTCACGTAGTAAAGATCAAAATATTGTATCGGGTCCTTCTTGAGGAAAGAAAACGTCTCTGGTACAAAATTAATGCATTTTCGTAAAATATCCATATAAAAATAATACAATATATTATTGATACAAAACAGTAGAATCGTTTCCTAAATGCAAGTATCAGCTATTCTGAGGCCAACACTTATCAATTTTGTGTATCGACCATTTATGACCACGCTACACATTGTCTTCCGAGACCCAGTCATACTTATCCCAGACGTCTGTGATTATGGGGATCAGCTTTTCGGCTGTATCCTTTGGTAAGACAAGGTTGTTACTCCTTAATTATGAATTATGATGTCAGGGGCGAAGAGACAATCACAAATACGACCATGCCTACACCGGACTCGAACCTGCAGCCTCCTTGGCGCCGACGACAGCTACCGTAACCGTCTGCGCCACGGGGGCAGGCTTGTTGTTTGTTGCTGTTTTTGTTATTATTCTTATTATATTATTATTATTATTATTATTATTATTATTATATTATTATTATTATTATTATTATTATTAAAATGGTATAACAATCGTATATCGCCACTATAAAATCACAGAAAAAATGGAATTATTTATTTTTAATGGATTCGGTATAGGATGTGAGATGAAGTAGCAATGCAGAAATATAATAACACTTTACTTTCACAAGAAAATACTGTTTATCTACTATCTCTATATTTAAAATGCTGAAGGTTTAGGGCGAGAGGTTTTTTATTTGAAATTTTTACTCAACCAAATTTTGTGAGTTTTTCTTTTAAAGGAAAAGGTAGTAGGACCCTGGTGTGCTATCACTTACTATTATATATCAATTCCATAATATCAAAAATAAATTTTAATAATAACTTAAAATTATTAAAATGATTGATGAACTGTTGGCAGTTGTTCACTACATCATTTTCAAGGCCAACTACAGGGTTTTTTTGGGAGTTGCAATCTAGAAAAAGCAGTCGATAGCAATGATATTTAAGTTAAATATATGGTGTTTTAAAATGCATGATAAATAAGTGTATTCAAATGCAATCAGAAACGTGTTTAAATCTGTTTTCACCGTTAATAATGATTGTATTCTTTCAGAACTACTAAAACTTCCTTATTTTCTCAATTTAATAATAAAAAAACTAAACGAAGTGGAACAGGGTTTTTGAGGTTTTTCGATTTTATGTGAAATGCGTAGTGGCATGTGGTGCTTTGTGTAATATATTGCAAGGATACAGATAATTTTTATGAATATCCTGAGTAGAAAAGTACAAGACGGTTTGCATTTACATTTTCATAGGCTCTACATCCAGTTGATCCACAGGAAAAGACCAATCAACGCTGTTAACGGATGTTTTTGTTTGCTTTGTTTCCATGGATACGAGAAGCAATTCTGCAACTAATCAATAAGAACGCGAATGCATGCATGCATATCAATGTGCCATTTCGAAGTATTTGAATATTTCTTCGAAATTTATATTAAACTATAAAATTAAAGATAAATTTAAACATTATTTGCGATTAAGTTTGACTCGACAAGGGAAAAATTTGTAAGATTAATAATTTGTATAACATGTTAACCCTGAATATTTGAATACATTCCAGTATGAGCTATGAAAGGAGATCAGATCTGCCTCAACCATGTAAGAATGTTAAACTTTCTACTTACTTTCTTCAAGACTAAGAGGAAGAACGTTTAATAAATAAGTATTTAATAGCATAAAACCCATTTTTAAATATTAAAAAGTACGTTACTCATTTTATTCATTCTTGTATTGCAATGAATGAAGTTTCAATGCAAATGTAAAATTTCCTGGTCATGTAATAACTTTCATGATCAGGAAATTTATTTCTTATGGCCAAAAGATTTAAAAAATCTAATAAAATACTTGTAAGTAAACCGTGAGTCGTTTTTAAGTGCCCGCGAACTCTGACAGCTGATGATATGAGTAATTTCAAAACGCATGGAGACACCTCGTTAAGACAAACTTCCGAAAGTATGCATAAATATGCTAAGGTAGTCCTTTTCGAAACTTGCCTTTTCACAAAAAAAAAACACAAACAAATTCACCACAAAAACAAAGCGAGGCAACAAAAGCATGATAAAAGAATCTAGGCTTTTGAGGTAGAAAAGAGAAGAGTTGTAATTTTCGCATCCTACGCTTCGCAGCCTTACAAGAAAAGAAGAAAACCAACGTTAATTGCGAAAGAGAAGAGAATAAATTATTCATCGAAGAGAGAGCACTGCGCGAGGTTCACTTAAAATGAAAACCATCACAACGAATTGCGTTTTCAATTATTTGAATATCGCTCTGAAAAGAAATTTCAATGCAATCTGATGGTGTGTAAATTCGTTGTTATTGCTTTATGTTTTGTCGGGAAATTGAGAAAGCAATTGCTCTTTTTAATGCAGAATTTCGTCGTGTCAATTAATAGTAATATATTAAATATTGAGGAAGAATACCGTAAGAACCGCTAATATTTTAAGAAACAATTTGTTTAGAACACAGTAGCAAAATTTAAGCACATGTTAACAATGTATTAAAAATTAACATAAATTATTTGTATAATTGCAATCAAAAGAGAATTAATTTCTTTACTTTACTAACACTCTGTATGATATGATAGCTCCAAACAATACGTAAATACGATTTTTAACTCTACAACATTCATATTTTTTATATATTGCTTACTCCGACATCAATTCTATAAATAACCTGATAAATCTTCTGACACACATAAAACGTTCCCTGTCATAAGCAGTTAAGCAAATCATAGGCATCTAAAAAATACAAAGATACAGAAATAGAAACAGAAATCTAAACAGGCGAAACAATGAAGATTTGAGTGCTAATTTAGATGGAATTAGAAATAGAGAAAACATAATATATTTGCTAGTATAAACACAATACAATCCAGCCCAAAATAAATTCAATAAATCATTGTAACTATCTCACATATGTTTCACCACCCAATAAATTTACATCAATCTAAAATTTATTGAAGTAATATTTGAAATAATTGAAATAAATCATTGTTTCTAAATAAACGCGTAGTAAAAGTTAATTATAAATTTCCATACACTGATTAGTCGTTAACGTCTTTTGTAAAACAAGATTTGAGAGATAACTACACATGCCAATTGAGTGGCCTTTAATTTCCTGGAAAAACCTTAAGTGTTATCCTTATATTAATTTTAAAGAAATATTCAAAAATAGATGTTTTATGCACTTACTGTTACAAAAGAGTTAATTATCGTAACAATTTTTATAACAACCCAATGTAAGGGAAATTGAATGCGTATACGAATCTGTTTCAGCGCCAAACAAACAGTGCAATTATTGTAGAAGGAACAAAAATGCAAGGCAAACGTAAACGAGAAGACTGAATTGCAATCGTTTCCACAAAAGGCTTACGACAGAATAGAGAACAGATAAGCTTCGAAAGAGATGGATTCGTGAGTTATTCTATAGATTAATAGCTATCTAAAAGACTACTGTTGACAGGCTTTGATCCATCGAAGGAATAATCATTGAGAAGTCTTTCATAAGATTAAGTATTTGAATTTATGAGACAACACCCAAGGAACTCGCTCAATTTTAACAACATAGAACCATCACAATTGACATTGATGGCGTAGGATTTCTGGCATTAAATTATAACAGTACAAAAATAAGTAAGAGAATAAAATATGAAGGGAAAACGCTTGCTGTTTAAACGTAACTTCCACTGTTTGGCACGTTGCTTCGCGCGCAGGCCACCGCTGCAGTGTCTTTTCTTCTGTTCCCGCTCACATCACTGCCATTGACATCCCTCCATTAACTGAGCCACCTCTGCGGAGTGACCCCCACCCACGTTTAATTGGGAGGTGCCCCGGTGGGGTGTTGCGTTCCGGCCTATTCGGATTCCAGCTCGAAGGGGAGCCCCGAGGGAGGAGGGCATGATAAAGACCGGAGAACACCGGTGGCGCCAAACAGCACTTGTAGCACTAACAGCATCGGTGGTGCCACAAGCAAGTGTGTAGAAGTGTAGGGTACTATCTTACGATGGGTATGCCACCGTGCACCGGTTGTAACACTGAAGAATGCGAAGAATGCCACCGTTGTAACACTGCCGAAGCAAGTATTGCATGCAGCACGGTGGCAGCGGTTTTCCTCGCCATTCTTTACTTCTTCTTCTATATATATAAAAAGTGGATGTCGGTATGTGTATGTATGTATGTATATTATATATATATATAATTTATATATATATATATATATATAACTACGACGACATCAAATGACCGATCTCCATAAAAAGTTTGTACTTACTACGTGTTTTTCACCGAAAGTTGACACATGGCGCTGTAGAACAAACTGAATATTCACGTCAATGCAACCTGTAACACTCGGCCGCATTTTTGAATCTATATCATTCAATATTCCAAAACAAAGCGTTCTAGGGCATTAAAAACTAAGATTTTGAGGCCGAAACGTTCTCACACAGTAATCTACAGGATGAGAACATTCTATTACATTTTGGCTGGTCGGGCGCTTTTCGATATTACCTCACCTGCTCAGAGATGTGCAGAATTGTAACTAAATGTAAAGGAGAGGGACAGAAAGAGAGGAGACACACACAGTCAGACTGAGACAGATACAGGGAGAAACGGAGACAGAGAGACAGGGGGAGAGACAGACAGAAAGGGCGATGGAAGGGGAAAGAAGGAGATGAAGAGCAGAACAACGTCTGCCGGCTTCCACTAGTACTCGTATATTAATTAATTACTATTAGGTTGAGAAATTCTTATTACAGCCCATTAGGCATTATACAGAACTATGAAGATGGGTAATTAATCTGCTTCAATTGTCCACGGCAGAAAGTGTGCTCAAACTTACATACTTTTACCGATCGTCAGCTCTCCGATTTCGCCATAAACATACATTATTAAAAATATTTGCTTCACAAATAAAAAAATGTAACCTTAGACTGTGTTTCCTGAGACTCTCTCTCTCAAATTTCTTCCTCACTTTTTTAAGTTTTTACGACTTGAAATATATTCATTTTCCCCGATTTTTCAGATATTTCAGAAAGTGACTACCTTGCAACACTATCTATAAATACCGAAAACATAGAGTATTATAAAAAATGCAAATATTCTGGCCGTCTGGCAACCGAAGAGCACTCCCGTTACACGATTCCAATGTGCGCGGCCCGTCGCCTTTCATCGTCCTCCATTCCAGCCTGCGGCAGTATCAAATTTCCCGTCGTCGCGGCAGGCGTCACCTTCCGCCTCCCGACACATCACCACGCGTCGGCGCGTCGCCACGCTCTCCTGCGTCCCGCTGCGGACGACGCTACGTCGTCGGCGCGGCGAGGACGGGGCGCGAGGCGGGGGGACAGGTGGAGCCAGCAAGAGCGGGGTTGGGAGGGGCCCATCGAGGCCGGAGCTGGGGCGGGGAGGGTGCGGTAGGACGGGGCGAGGCAAGGGCCAGGGCGAGGCGGGTATGTACGGGGGAGGCATGGGGGAGGGGCGAGTGTCGGCGGGGTCTCGGCGAGGGCGGAGTGGGCGGGGAAGAGTAGGACCAGAGTGGAGGGGAGCGAGGCGGGGGCGGGGGCAGGGGCGGAGCGGTCGGGTTGACGACCGCAGCCCACGCCGGAAGGGCAAACTGCGCGACAATATCCGGTGCAAGCCCGAACCGCGCCGCGCGGCAGATTAAAGCGCGCGAGAGATGAGACGCGGCAGCGGGGGCGGTGGAGGAGCTGCTAACGGCGGTGGAGGGGTGGTTGCGGGTGGCTGTTAGACAGCAACGGGGTGAAGGGGGAGTCACGGGGAAAAGGTTATTGACTTGAAGTGCATGTACGAGAGGATGGTTGCAATAGGGTTTGCAATGCAGGTCAGAATGATAACCGTAATAAACAGTGAAAAGGGACAGATATGTATCTCAAGTCGAAATGAAATGAAAATACTGAAAATGGGGAAATAACGCAATCTGGGTTAGAAACATAAGCTTAATCAGATTAACAAAATAGAAAGTAAGTCCATAACAGAAGTTGGTAGAAAGATCTGAAGGAGATTTTGGCATTGGAACTCGTAGATACTAGCGTAAAATGCCCATTACGTTTTGAAACTAACTACAGCCCGTGATTACAGTGGTGGAAACAAATCATGGAATTTTTACAGGGTTGACTGAGAGAGAGTAAAAAACGATTCAAAAATCCCTCCACAAATTTAATTGAATTAATGCTTATTTTATGTGGCGAGACTCAGATCGTGACGCCTTCTCTCCCGTCTGACCACGCAAATATCGCTACGCCCCTTTCACAAACTAGGGGAGAAAGAATGTATTACTGGGCGACAACGTAGGTAATATGAATGTAATATGAATAGCTCAGAGGCTTATTTAGGCTTGAGGATCTTTTACATACTATAAATCTACTAACATGAGACAGCCGTATTTACTTCACCTCCGAAGGAAGACGTATGAAGAATTTTCGCGCCTTAAAAAACCCTCGGCTTCGATCGGGTTTGAATCCGCAAACTTGTGGATTAACGTAAGGATAAGTCAGTCAGTCCGATACGGTAACCGTTGCACCATCGACGCGGCGATTTCCAAGAAGAGAATAGATCAGTAGTATACTGTACATTCCTCAAAAACCAATATGCTTCCATTTTCTGCAACTTTATATCAACAGTTTAAATTTAGATGAATTTTTACTGATAAATTAACAAATGCCAAAATTTTAAAGAGGGTATGAAGACATATTGTTGTAAGTTAGTAATGGAGTAGATATGGTGTGGGGGGCGCCGCAATGCGAGACGCGGCAGAGGCGCGATGGGGTGGAGGAATGACGGAATGATGAAAGGTGACGTTATGAAGGATGTGGTACAACGGTTGACGGCATGAAGGGAGATTGGTATGAAGGGTGACAATATGAAGGGTGACGGTTATGAAGGGTGATAGTGTGAAGACGTGGGAATAAAGAATGATGGTATGCAGAGTGAGGTAAATTTTGATGGTAAAAATGCTGCTATGAATATTGAAGTTATGGATGATGATATAAATGTTGAGAGTATGAATGTTTGAAGTACGCTAGGTGACAGTATAAAGGATTTCGGTGTGTAGGGTGTTTGTATGAATGATGGCTGTATGACCATATGGTAGTATGGGGATGTATCTGTGTGGGACTGTACAAAAGCTGTAGTACGGTGCGGTTGAGCAACCTCGCGGTGACAACGCCGCCGCGGCGGTGGCAGCGGAAGGACGAAGGGGCGTTGCGCCGGCAAACTTGGGAAGTTGGCAAGGGTGGACGGGCGCCTCTCCATCACACAGCTCGCACCAACAGCGACGCGACACCAGCGCTCTCTCTCCTCGAACCGCGGCGCCGGCCGTCGTTTGTGGTGGGAGGGCCATGTTAGCTCCTGAACTGCTACTAGAGATTTTCAACTCGAGCTTGGAACAGGCGAAGTTCTTGGCAATGAAAACTCTTGGTGTGACTTCTTTCGCTGGGAGTTATCTCGTCGCGAGGCACCGGATTTATGATGTAAAAATACGACCAACAAAATGAGCATAAATGTGGCTAGAAATTACGGGCATTGAAAGTAGTTAGAATAATGTCGCTTTTTTTCAGTCGGAAGAATTTTTTAAAATGCATACAAAAGTAAAAGTCTGATTTATAAAGCAATGATTAAATGTCCTGGCTTTTTCGTTTCAAGTTCTCAGAAATACACCACAAAATATATTTTATTCTTATAATGAAGATTAGTTTACCTTCTGGGTGTTACTCAGTGCCTTCTCAGTCAGATCTATGAGTAATGAAAGATGTAGGTTTCATTTCTAATAGTTTTTTGTTTTTAATTTTTAATATTATAATTATTAGTGAACGATTTTCTGTAGTGAAGTGTTACATGATGAAATAAACAAGCAACAAATTTCTGAAAATTGGAATGAAATCAAGCTGCGCTCCTCCACTCGCAGCACATAAATAAATATATTTGATAAAATTCCTTTCCCATTTTACTAGCTAGTGATTGTAGGTATTCATAATTAATACATATTTTGCAAACGCCACTGCCAAACTCACGGAAATTTTAAAGTAGATTCGTAACACGTAGATTCGTACATAGTACATGATGCTTCTTGCAAAGCCATTTTACACACACATTTTTGAGGATTTGAAAATTCAAATTTAGAGACATAATATGAATTTCCTTACCGATTATTTCTCGCGGCTCCGCCTACATAATCCATAAATGCATCTGCATATGACTCTCCACTACCTAGGTTTTCTTTTATTTTCCTTTTTCCAAACACCGGGATTGTACGAATGGTTTATCTACGTATTTTTTCCTCCTAAAGAAAAACCTTCAATCAACTTTGTATCGTATCATTCACCTGTAACATGCTTTGGCATTTTTTGTTCTTCTTAGATGCAAATTCCCTTCTCGCGGACGCACAAGCTTGAAAATCGTGTGAGCCTTTCCTACTTCTCCGTCTCGTGAGACTTTCTGACCTGTCAATAACGCTGCCCTCATCCTCATCACTCTCCCACGCCCCTCGTCATCCCACGGAGCCTCTCTGTCGCGTCGTCCCCCCCCTCCACCTCCCCCGCCGCCGCCGAATTACGCATCTAATGGTCGCTTTGGAGGCGCCTCCTTGTGTGGCGAACGCGCCGCGAGCGCCCCGCGCAAATGAGATAAACTGATTGCCGCGCCGGCAGCGCGCGCTCTCTGGGAAGAAAACTAAACCGAGAGCGCACGAGGCGTTTTGTCTCGCGCGACCCGGCCGCGCTCGGTGCGCCCTTCGGGACCCCTCCACAGCCCCCTCGTGCCCTCTACGCTCTCCTGTTCCTCTCACCCCCTCCGTCCCATCCGCCACCCCAGCATTCCCATCATCCCTCCGGCCTTCCGACCCCCCCCCCATGCGACCTGTCTGACTTCACCACTCAGTATCCCACCACGCCCCGCCATTGCACCTTTAATCTCTCAATTCCCTCGTTCCCATACCACAAATTTCATCTCTGATTCTTCCGCCCTCCCTCCCTTCGTTCTCCCCCGCACTTCTCCAACCACCTCCAACGTCACCGAAGCCTCCCATGCCTATTTCGTTTCACTCAATCATTCCACCCCTTCGTTCCAACCCCTACTTTCCACCAAACCCCTCCCCAATTTCTATTGCACTGATTCCCTCCAACCCCATTGCCACCCTCCACTGCCGACCACGCCTATCCCCCGCCTCCTCCGCCATCATCCCAGTCTTCTTCCTGCCTCCGACTTCCTCCCGTCTCCCCCTCCGAGCATTTCGGCTCGTTCATCCCCTCCGACCCCTTCGCCGCCGACCTATTTGACCCCTCTCCCCTTTTCGGCCTCGCCGCTCGCCCACACTCTGCCCGCCGACGCTGCCGCTCGCTTTCCCTCGTCCTTTGTCCCGCGAGCAGCCGCAAGACTTATTAAGAGTCGGGGCCCTAACTCGGCGATTTTCCGCAGCCACGCCGCCGACGCGGCACCGCGCCGCACCCCTCCGCCCGCGGGAAGCGCTGGAGGAAGTCGAGAGGGCAGGGCAGTCCGGGGTCGTGACGCAAAAAACGGGTCGGGAAAGGGGTGAACGGATTCAGAGGAGAGAATAAAGGAACCAGGAAATGTGACGCGTAGGTAGTCGGAAAACGAAATGGAGCTGCTCGAAGTTTTTCCGCGGTGCCCTGGTGTGAAAAAGGACGGCGTGGAATCGCTTGAGGCTCGTAATATCTATACCGTATGACCAGATGAAAACAAGAGGCCTGGGTCAGTACATCCAAGGAGGCCCCATATGTCACAACAAAACGCCATCCCTCCCCCCAATACATAAAGAGAATTCATTTCTCCATGCAAAACAAGTAACGTTGCGACCAGTAGACGTGATGCTCCCACTTTTTTTTTATCAAAAAGATCCTTTCACCAGAAAGCACGATGTCTCCGGAGTTCGCAGGGTTAAGTTTAAATTGAAACAGCCGTTCGATTCTAACGCATTTGCCCATTCGTAGTAGTAAGGCTCACAAGAAAGGTTCAGATGAAAAATGCATAAAACTACAGTCAAATATTCCTCGGATTATCTCAGACAAAGAGAAAAGTTTGGTGAACAATTGTAGGAGGATAGAGCGTGATTGTATGTTGGCTTCTGTAAACGAACTATGAGACTGATTTGAAGTATTGTTTGATTATTAAAATTTATCAATGTTATAACTAACGGCATTCAAGAGGTGTGTCAAATCGTGTACCTGTATTTACAAAAATAGTTTTCATACTCATTTTGTTTAATTTATATTCATTTATTGGCACCAATAATAAAAAAAACCAATACTTTCATACTTAATTTTATATTTCGAATATCAGATTTTGAGAGAAAGTATTCAATCACGTCGCAATTAAGGGAAATAAGACATTTATTAGTTTAAAAACGTTAATCGTGTAAATACCAAAAAATCTAACATCGTCCTATCAGAATGAATTAATGAGTATACATGTAAAAAAACATCCAAATACAATAAAACATCTACCGAAATAAAGTCAACGATATAATTTAGGGATGGATATCTATAAAGATTATCTCACGCACATATATCATCCACAGTTCTTGACTCCACAACTATTGACTCATTTATAACAGTGAGTGTTTTCATTGATCCAGGCCTCACACTCGGTTTCACTCGTTTTCACAATTTATAGGTATATTAACGACCCAGAGCAAAATAAATTGGTATCCAACTAAAAAGGGAACTAATATTTTGTTTTCCTCTCAGAAAATGTACTTATTGTCCAAACACTAAAGTCCGAAGCAAAAAAACACGAGAAAAGCACAAAATTTAAGTTAACATAACCAATGTTTAATGAATTATAAAAAATGCATGCAATATTAATAAAGGGATCTCAAAAGCTTTACCACAAAAGGTGGCTCAGTGCATCAACTAATGTCACGGCAGCGCCTCTGACGGAAGTCCTGAGATTCTAGTCCCGACGATGGCAGGATTTTTTGAAACCTGACAGGTAACTAAGTTGATATCGGTCCCTGTCTGGAGGGAATTCTAGCGGGCGGTTGGCTGCTCCGATAGGTTAGTTTTCTGTGAGTTTCTCCTATCAATACCAGGCGATGCCCGTAGCAGAACCCTACCAAAAAGGGCCATGATACACACTGCCCCGCGCTTTTCCGTTCCCATTCCTTGCCTTATCCTACCCTTTACCTTACTTCCAACACTCTGCAGTACACTACCGCACATGCCAGTAGACCGGGGTCGGGAGCTTACAGTTTGTCCCAGCTGAGGCGGTTCCTCACTGATGAGGATAAATCTGTTGGGGGAAAACCTCACTAGTTACATATTAAAGTATTTCAGAATTTTTAAGTCCTAACTGGAAAAGTTTATAAATACATTTCAAGATATTTTAGTTCTCTCCCTAATAATCATTAAGGCTTAAAATTATGATCGAGGAAACCTGAACCTTCGATAGAGCCAAGCAAAATTTTAGTCCACCACTGCATGCCAAATTTTCGGATGCTTACAACTACAGACCCAAACATTGCAAAAGCCTTAAATAATAAGAGATTCACTATTTGCTTCAATAAAATCTCTAGGTTCATTGTCGAAAAA